>CM051463.1:114327268-114927268 GCA_028095005.1 Rhynchospora pubera
TCAATGACTGAGAACACATCGATCGGTCAAAACAGACGATTTTGCGTCTTATTATTAGGATGTATTGAGTGTGATTTAGTTAGGTAGGATCATGCTTATGTTTTGATTACTCGTGACTCGTGAGTACCAACACCCACAAATGTAGTAACAACGACCCACCGTCCTTTTTAAATGAACATCCTCTTTACATTTCACAATCCTCGTCTAATTTATTACAAGTTTACAACTCCGTCATCTAGTACTTCCAAAATCCATTGAATTAGATATATGCAACTAGCTAGGTAATTTGAAATGAACTGAATTAGATATGCAACTAGAAAATTTGAAATAAACTTTAAACAAAGAACCAATTCAAGAATGAGATGTTGGAGTCGACTAAATGCAATTCCGAAATGAAAACTCTTGGCTTGCAATGTGATAATTGGAGCATAAAGAGATTACTTGCTGCTATTATCGACAAACCGAACAGATAAGGGCGGTATCGTCTGTGCCTCAGCTTTCCAACTGCCTCGTTAGAGTTCCCTAGTAGTGATAGATTTAAGCATAATCATTAGATAAAAAAATTGAAGAAACAAACAAAATAACAAAATTCTAAATCTTTAAAACTGTATTTGTTCTTGCACGAGAAAGCATAAAGAGATTTTTTTTCCTTTTTTATATTTATGATGTTTATTGTTATTTTTTTTCTCATTACACAAACATCTTTATATTTTGATTCTCAATATTAATTAAAATAATTAAGGGATTGAGCCTTAATTATGGGAGAAAAGTTAAGTGTATATATAAAAGTTCTATGAATATGCGAAGAACGTAGTGCTTAAAACTAAGAGATAGAACTACAAAAAAAAAAAATAGATAGGAGTTAATTAAATAGTACTTTGTGTTATTCGAAAGAGTGAAAAAATTAATTAATAAAATGTTAATTGAAGGTTCGTGTATGTGCTGTTATTTTAAACCAAAAAATAAAAGATTAAAAGTTTAATTTTATTTTTCTATCTGGATTATCTAATTTATAATATTGAATAAGTTAGTTCTGATCTACTAAGTAATGAAACAAAACTGACACGAGTAATGATCAAATACTAAGACTGGTAATTCAAATTTGATATTATATTTGAAAGGACTAACATTATATACATTGTTATTTAATCCAGGTACAAAAAACGAAAAACATCACCAACTAGGTTCTTATTCATATCAGCCACCGACCAAATATCTCTAAAAATAGATTCTTTAGTTGAAACTTCTCGAGAAATATTTCACAGCTTAGGAAGAAAAAAAGATGAATAATTATTACGTGATAGCATATAACCTTTCCCTCGATTAAATTTCTAAAAAAGTAACAAGTATTGAAAAATACAAGAGTCGGAATTTCTTATCCGCCACATTTCATAATTCATAGCGAATTTCCATACACCGATTACCAAACCACTTTTAAAAATTTCTAATTTAATTTGTATATATCAATTAAAAAATGCCGGTGCCACGTGCCAACTGAATCTTCACTCCTCAAATTGCAAGCGGGCTTATTTCCTACGAACCAAAAATTATGCAACAATAAATAGTATAAATAGATAATCGTTAATCATTAATTGTTAACTACATGACCAAAAATTATGCACTCAAAACTTACATTAGATCCATTCTTCGGTGGTGCAGAGAGATCGCTTTTTTTCCTATTCCTTGAAAGTAGCTTCTTCGAAACAGGAGATATGAGCAGATCTGTCGGACTCATACACCTTTTAACAGGAACAAAAAAAAAAAAAATATTAACATAGAGAACAAACTAGCTAGTGAAGATGAAGTGACATGAAACTTCAAAACCATCTAAACTTGCAATTTGATTGTGAACAAAGGAATCAGAGTACATCAAACCTATCGGCAAAATTAGAAACTTTTGGGAGTTGAAGACGACGAATTGGGGTCAGGGTTTTCAACCCACTATCTTTTCTCGGTGATTTCTCCTCTTTTTGGGGCGAATTGGAAGTTGGAATTGTGTGTTCAGTTGCTTCCAAGAGTGTATTCTCCATTACTATTTTCTCAGAGCAGAGGAAGAAGTGTTGAATCACGAAGGGGACATTGATGTGGCTATATATAAGAAAGAGAGACGTAGGCGACCGTTGTTGGGATTCCTTTCGGGCTCATGTACCTGACCCACCTGACTACCTACAAATCATATCCGTTAGTCTGCATTGGGATTTGTGCAAGCGCTCCACTTTGATGCAGATGAGCGGCTGGATATGGTTGAAAGTGATCAGGTCACATGTGCCTTTCATGTAACGGTCAAATGGGGGCTTGGCAAGTAGCAAAGGATAGTTTCAAACGGAAAAAAATATGGGTTTGGATTAATTAGAAAAAAAAGGCTTTACTATTTTTTTTGAAGTAGAATGATGTCAGAGGATCCGAGGCATCAGGGGACGTGGACCGGGTTATCCTGTTTGGCTCATATATATTATTTTAGTTGGATAAGTTAACAAAATTTCACTCTCCAAAAATTTGAAATATATATGACATATATATTTTTTATTATCTTAAATAAATAAACAAATGTTCTAACCGGTCTAGGAATATTTCTATTATCGTTCTCTCTCTCTTTTCCTTCCTTCTTACTTCATAATTTTTTGTAATTCACAATTTGTAATAATTTATTATAATTAAGCTTAATAAAAGTTCACTATTCAAATTATGATCTTTGAGTCCCGAACTCCAGTAAATTTTCAAACAAGCCTTGCTAATTGAAGTTTATGATGCTAAAAAAAACAATTCACATCTCTGATATGGTTTTTCTTCGCCCAATCCTAATTTCTTTTATAAGTATTAAAGGAAAACACAATTCTCAAATAGATATTGGTGACATCACTACCAGTGGCGGAACTTGGAGGTGGCCAGCGTGTGCTATGTGCACTCCAAATTAGTAAAATTTATTGGAGAGATTATAGTTAGCACTACGTCAAAGGTTCAAAGCTGAAGTAAATGAGCCCATCTGGTCTAGTTAGTTGTCTAAGTAGAGACTCCATCTCTCTCAATGTAAATACTCAAATACCAATTATCATTCTCTTATGCAAATTCATCTCCCGATTCCTGTTAGAGACATAAAAAATATCTAATTTTTAAATCGTTCCTCCTAATTTCCAAATTCATCTTCCAATTCGGCAATTTCCATTCTCTGTTACGCAAATCCATCTCTCTTACTCTCTCTCTCTCTCGATTCGGGAGTAAGGCGTCCGAAGGCTGCAGGCGACACCGCGATAGACTCCACGATTGCGACAAGCAGTGTTATTTTTTACTCCACGGTTGGATGGTCGCCCGCCCTATGTCAGAATCCTGATTCCGCCTACATAACGACTAAATCTGAATATTTTAGAATTGTAGGCAGATATTAGAAAACCTAGCTTCGCAAAGGAAGTGCGGACAAATTGTGGCAGGAGATTTTTGGAATTTTTGTTTAGTAGGAGGATTTTTACAATACTCGCACTCATTTATGATTTATGGGTATAAACATTGAGATGAAAAAGGCTAAAAAACTTCGTAGAAACTACATAAAATATTCAGTTCTTGATTGCCACTTTGAAAAAGATTTTGATCAATGGGATCTTGTTAGAGGATACATTCATAAAATTAAAATAAATGAATAAATAAAATAGAATGTTAGCAATGTGAAATTGCCGTTAACCTTCTGAGCCACAAAAAATTGTGTCGCTTGTTGAAGATATGATTTCAAAGAGCGAAGATGAAATTAACTGCTAGAAGAAATACAATGCAATAGAGGCATATCTAAAAAAAAAAAAAAACTGAGAACAGTGGGACATAATTTATTGGATTAGGGGGAAGTGGATCACCCTACAAAGAAAAAGGGACCCAAAATCATCAATAATTTTGTTCATTTTACGCCAATTAATCATACCAATCTTACGTACGTGATTGTTCTGCACCCGTAACAAGTGTGCAGGCCATGCCTGCCTATAGTAGCACATCCCAAAAACAGAGCAACTAGACATATGGCAAAGGGAAATGCAGTATCGGTATAAACTAGCTATTGTATCGCGCTTCGCGCGATATATGATTAGTCTAAGGTGATATGTAATACATTTCAATCCCTACCCAAAGGAAAAATAAGTCCCTAATTACTAATTTTGCAATAACGTGGAACAACTCAACAAAATTCCATTGAAATTGCTTTGTTCTCTGTGATTCCATAGCAAATCAAGCACCAGTCCTAAGAGATTTAATGTTATGAATTATGAGAGTATTATCACACAGAGTACTACCACAACACTCACAATGTTACCAATATTATAATGTTATGAATTATGAGAGTATTATCACACAGAGTACTACCACAACACTCACAAGATAATCTTTAAATTATCTTTCCTAGAACAATCATTGCCTACAAAATATAATGAGATCAATGATTACTTGATTAGTTAGCAACCAAACAAAGTATTAATCCATCATATTGACCTTCCCATGTATATATATCTATCATCTTTCGATACCTAACATCTACATTCAAAAACAACAAAATTGATAAGTTGCACATGACCAATACACCAACATCATATGAAAGGCAGAGAACTTGGAGAAACATTATGCACTCAAAAAGCTAAGTCAGAAAAGGCCAAGGAGGTCCCGACGTATCGCCAAAAAATTTTTCTAATAAGCAAATCAAAAGATCCATGTTAGTTTCACTATTTTTTTTTATTATTGATAAATGATCAAACCGTCTAGGCACCTTGGTTGTTGAGGCATTTTTTTAAACACTCCATGTAGACACAGGAGAATAACACAACCATAATCTAAATTGCTCCCACATAGAAAAGAAATATTCAAATTTTAGTTAAAACAACTATTATTGATCATTGTAAAAAATAAGAATAATCAAGCATAAATTAGAAAAGGACATGTAAGGAAGGAAAAATGAAAAGACACGCAAATTTATGAGTGCTTCACCTTTATTTGTACGTCCTTTTGCCTCTGATCTTGGATTGATGCAATCAAGCTCCAGTATCTTGGGTTCTCCTAATTTTGCATCAATCCATAGTTCTACAATGAAGAACAGAAAGTCAGAAAAGAAAATTGAATAAGAAGATTATTGTTTCAGTCTAACTGATACACACATCTGCTCCCAACATCTCTTATTTTACAACTCAGAAAAGCTATTTTTGATTAAATGCCTCCAAAGCCTCAATCACTTTATAAAATAGAACTATTCATGTAATAAGAAAGATAAAAATTGAACAAAAAAATAACAAAAGCTATAAACACTAAATGTGATGCTAGTTCTAAAAGATCTGGTACGGTCCTCTTATAGTTCAAGCCCCCAGAATGAAAGAAGCCGACCTAGCATCAATTTTGGAAACAAAATTGTTTTAAGGGCAAAAAAATTATTGTAGGAAGAGAGGAATCAGTGCTAAAAGATGCAGAAAGAGTACCATTGATGACACAAAATGGATCAAAAGAAGTGATATAAAAAAGGGAAAATTACGACTTTTGCAATCAAGCATCAAAAGATATAAATAAAAAACACCTTGCCTTTGCCCTCCATTCACCTCTGAAAAGGAAGTGCAACTATTGGATTCACTGTAAAGGAGAAGAAAACAAATTGATTCCAGCTGTTTTTTGCTCGAACAAAAATTGATTCTAGCCGATAAAGAAGTATCATGTTTCTACCACTGCAGGTTTGAACAACAATCGATCACTAAATTTTTTTTTGCCTTCTACCCTTTGATACTCTTTTGATTTATTTGCAGTGAACTGAGTTTGTAGAGCCTACCTTGAACACAATTACACAACAACATCCTTGTTCATAATTCACCACATCATGCTTTAATTCAAAACAATAAAAATAACATACAATATTAACATAAATATATTATCCATCTATTCATATCCAATAGTCATAATAAAAAATGTAAAAATAAGCAATATGTTGGACTAACCACAAATGGACATGACTTGAGCAACACTTATGCAAGACAGCATGGCTCCAGTTTTAATTTTTGAAACCGAAAAAAATTACAGAAAGAGCCCATTAATCAAAACATATCCTCAAAAAATTAAGCTAGTCTAAAAAGAATATTTATAGAATCGTAAATAATAAATGTTTGACACAAATCTTTTGCGCCATCTGCAGAAAATCCAGAAAAATAATAAAAGCACCAAGAATTTAAGGAAGGAATAATTTCACCTCAATTTCTTGTAGCCTCACACCATCGCCCTGTACAGTACCTGTGACAAACAAATTGAACAACTAAAGTTTAGAGATGAGAGTAGAAACAACAGAAAAACAAAAGAGAAAAAAAAGGAAAGAACAACTAAAGTTTAGAGATGAGAGTATAAATACCTTGCATGATCTCCTGTGCTCGACCAACTTTTCGGCTGCTCTGCACCCCACCCCAACCGTCCAGCCTCTCATATTAATTTCGACCAGAGGAATCAAGACAAAAAAGCAAGGAACCTGCAACAATCGAAAAAAAAAATAGAGAATAAAAGAATAAATCAAAAGGAACTACAAAAAAATTGCAAAAGATCGAAGCAAATGTTGCTAAAAGCGAAATAAGTAAAGTCGTGGTTGAAATAATCGAATTAGAGTGTGTGCACCTCCCAACCTGAGCATGCTTGCTTCAACTATCGGTGGAAAGAAAAGGATACAACTTCTAAGAGCGAATAAGCGATACACACTTGTAGCTCTCTCACATATCAAAAGAATAAAAAAATCAAGAAATGCGAAAGCTCACCTTTCTCTAAAAGAAGCCAGAACTCGGAGGAAGGTGCGCTAGGTTGCTTTTGATGGTTGTATTGATCAGAGCTCGGCAAGCTTGTACACAGAAAATCAGGAGGTCACCTTTCACCTCAAGCCGCTTGTTGCTCGGCCCCTTCCCCGATCTCCCTCTCTCCCCCCCCCCCCCTCTGAGGATCCGAGTGCCCTCTCCCAGACTCCCAATAAGGTGCGCTAGGTAATTCACTTGATTTTTTTAGGGGGAATTTATATTATTGCTAGATTGACTGGTAGAGGAGAAGAAACTAGAAGCTCCTACCGAATGTACGTAGAGGTGAACCTGGATCATGCACGTTGCGTATCATTACCCCTCCGATTCTTCTTTGGTCCATGTGATATGAGTCCATTCAGAATTAATATACCCCATCACATGCACCCCTGCATTCCGGAATTATCCTATACGAAAGGTTCAATGTATCCTTTTCTGGTGCTCAAGTTGATCGAAGGCAAATAGGAAAAAGAAACACGAAACAGACCTTAGCACGTACACAGAAAATCAAGAGCGAAAGGAGTGTGGAGATTTCAGTGGAGGCGAATGGGCAGGATTCAATCCATCGCGCTAAGAGAAAAAACGGACGGTTGGGATAATTGAACAGTAACATCCTGGATTGAAATTGAAGTATTTTAGATTGTATGCTCTACCCATTTTTTTAATTACTAAGATGTAGTGTGATTTAGTTAGGTAGAATCATGCTTTATGTTTTTTTATTACTCAGGAGACCCCCACCAAAGATTGCAGTACCAATGATTCACCAACCTATTTAAACGAACATCGGTTTAAGATTGCATTGCATCCTCCTCTAATTTATTACTCCTCTGTCTGTCATCTTGTACTTTTCAACTTCATTGAATTAAATATGCAACTAGGTAAAAAATGAGATACTGGAGTCGACTAAATGCAATTTCAAAATACACAATAATTGTATGAAATGTGCTAACTAGAGCTAAAAGAGATTACTTGCTGATCATGCACATCGACAAATCAGACATATAAGGCTTGTATCACGTCTGCTGTTCCTTTCCGAATAACTGCTCCCTTAGTCAAAGGTTTTCAGCAAAATAATTAGATGAAAAAAATGCATGAATAAAAAAACCAAAAATAAAGATTCAGAATCTTTACTATTGCATTTACTCTCACAGATAGAAAGATGGAATCCAGGACCAAATTGAAAATTATATTCTTTCCTCAATTGATGAAAAGTTCTAAGAAGGTTTTTAATTATTCTTTTTCCGTTTTGTATTGGCTCTAATGTTCATTGCTACAAACTAGTGAATTTTTTTATATCGTCATACAAATATTCTTTATATTAATTAAAATAAATTGTTAAGGGATTGACCCTTAATTTCTGGGTAAAGTACAACATTTAAATAAAACTATAACAAAAATCATAAAATTTATAACTAATTATAAAGTATAATATTATAGAGTGCAAATTAATTCTTTTATATATAAAAGAAAAGAAAACATACAACATTTGGATATAAAAAAAAATCATAAAATTAATTCTTGTGTCAATTAATTTTTTCATCAACATAAATAAATTTGATGAAAATCGAAATTAATATCATATCTTACGAAATATGATAATAACATGATTATATATACATATATGTTTGGAAAAATTTACCCGTTAGATAATGGATACGAAATAGTCCTTACATGTACTCGTATCCGATAAGTTAATGAAAAATTTTCTTTACCCATATCCAGATTTGTTAATCTAACAAAAATAAAATTTTATCCATATCCGTCTTATCAAATAGGATATGGATAGAGTAACGAATAGACAGTTTCATTTATAGTCTGAGAGGTGATCGTTGTTTGGATTCCTTATCGGCTCTCTTATACCTGACCCACCTGGCTAAATACAAATCGTAGTCAGTAGTCTTAGACCTGTCAACGAAAGCCGTTTGACGTTTTTTCGTGATGTTAAAAATTAATGAAATGGTTAACGACAGATGATTTACTTGCGTATAAATATACTACACACAAATGGTATCGACAATAATCTCTGTATTATACGAAACACAAACAATTTAGGAGCCTGCCGTTGGCATATAATTGTTTCGCCGTATGTTAGTGCACAAGGATAGAATTTTTTGAAGAACAGAGGTTAATCGTCGGAGAAATAGAGGAGGGATCTCGAGACTCAAATCTACATCTAATCCTTCGTTCTCAGCCGCTCACCCCTCTCATTTCTTTCTCTCTCAGTCGAAACCCATCTCTCTACTTCACTATCCCTTCGCCTAACTCCCTTACAACACCTTTTCTCCGCTCAACCTCACTCCCAAACCCACGCTTCACCACGAGACCCGCAACCCCTCCCATCTTCGCTCTCTCTCTCACGCACAGCCACCTAAACCTGAACCCACTTCGCTCTTCTCAACCTCGACTAGCTCGCCGTCACCAAACTACAACCCCCTCTTCGCCTCAACCTCGTGACCTCCGCCTAGGCCACCCCTTCCCCTTCCCCTTCCTCTTCTCCACTGCCACCCTACCTCTCTTCTTCCAAGATCTCATCTCACCAAAACCTAAACCCTAACTCCACAAACCTGACCGTTAAGAACCAGATCCGAACTCATCTCCTTCACCCACCTTTTGCCTTAAACCTCGAGCCCTTCTCCTTGTCATTCCCTCTCTTGGCCGAAATCCTAACTCACACTATGAAGACAAGGAGATCTGCTAAAGCAGGAGAAAGCTCCGCAACAGAAAAGAAAGAATGCAGCAAAAGCAGCCTGAGCAACAACCTAATGTCGACCCACCTCTCACTGTTCCACTCTAAACCCCACAAGAGAAACCTCTCCGCTCATCTCGCCAGTATCTCCCTCTCTCCACCATCTTCGCCAATACCTCTCTCTTCCCTCCGCTTGGAGTTTTGGATTGAATCTGATAAGAACAGATGAGTATTTTACAAGGTTTTGAGTTTTTGCTGGCTGAAAGTTTTGTTGAGATTAGTTGTTAATTTTGAGTTTTTTGATTGGCTTAATTGAAGTGCTTAATTTTGTGTACTGAACTACTGATGATTGATTTATGACATATGACTATTGAAGCGCTTATTTTGTAATTGAAGCACTTAATTCTGTTACTAGGTTGCAAACTTGTTAAATTTCATGGTGTTAAATAAACTTTGCATGTCTTATACTTATAAACGTTAAACTGTTTATTTAAACAAAACAGTTAACGTAAAGGATTTGTCAACCATATAATAAACGATGTGGTTAACAGAAACTTAATATGTATCGTTCTAATTAACGAAACGATAACGATTTGATGGTGTTCGGTGTTTTTTTAAACACGTTCGACACCTCTAGTTAGTCTGCATCAAATTTGTGCAAGCGTGCAATTTGATGCAAAATGAGCGGTTTGGATTTTGTTCAAAGTGGTCAGGTCACATGTGCCTTCCAAGTTCCAAGTAAAGGTCGAACGAGGGGCTTTGAAAAAGCAAAAGATAGTTTCAACTTTCAAACGGAAAAAAATAAAAAAGATGGATTCGGAAATGATATCAGCTGAGGAATCTGATGACGTGGACCGGGTTTTCCTTTCCCGTTTGTTCATATTTTAATATTTTTTTAAAATCAGATAATTTTACAAAATTTCCTTCTCTCCGAAACTTTGAAATGAAATATAAATTTTATAATGTTTTGAGCAAATGACCAACGATTTCTATTATCCTTTTCTTTTTTTTCCCTCATTCCTCTTGCTTTATAATTTTTTTATAATGTATAATATTTTATTACAGACTTTTTTTTAAGACAAATTGAGGTTTAAGTCATCCAACTTATTTTTAAATTAAATGTCAATGATAGACCCTCCAACTGGGTTTCGAACCTGCAACCTTTCACTCAAGATACATTGCTCTTTGTCACTAGATCAAGAGTTGATTCTCATTTTATTACAGACTTAGAAAGTTCATTATTCAAATGACCAACGATTTCTGTTATCCTATTCTCTTTTATAATTTAGAAAATAGCATTTTGAGTCCCATTTTCAAATTTCTAATCGTACCAGCTGGCCAAAACTAATGGAAATTTTTTTTTTGAAAGCTGGCTTTTGCCAGAACTTGTATTAAAGAAAAGTTTGTATTTACAGGGAATATAAAAGAAAAATTAAATACAACACTAAAAATAAAATAAAGAACAATGAAGGATCAGCAATTAGAGCTCCATTCTCGCATGTCCATCAGTGCATTTCTAAGAATGTCCATCAAAAAGAGTGGCTTGGACTCAAAAAGGATCATCCTATTCCTAGCCTTCCACAATGACCAGCATACCGCCACCCAAATTATATCCCATTTCCTCCTGCCTTTTCCATCCAGCAGTCTTCTATTTTCATACCAAAAAAGATGGGGCTGGTCATACCAGACATGTAAGAGGTTTCTGGTTGCTTGATGTACTTCCAGCCATAATTGTTTTGCCACGGTGCAAGTTGAAAACAGATGCTGAGCATCTTCAATTGAATTAGTATTGCACAACACACAAGTGAGGTTAGGAGGGCCCCCCCTAATAATCAAATTATTTTGTGTCATAAGCCTGTCATGGAGTAGCAGCCAAGCAAAAAATTGCACTTTTAGTGGTGCTTATATTATCCTGCTTATATTATTCAAAAATATCAATTTGAATCTCCAATAACGTTTTTCTTCAGCCGGTTCAAATTATTTTTGTGATTATTAACGAATACAATTCATCAAATAGATATCAGTGAACTCACTAAATAACGATTAATCTGAATAAATTGGAAATAAACGAAAATATCAGAAAATTTACCTCTCTAGAATATGAGTCATATGTTATTTATTAAAAAAGATTTGATTATACATGATAATTACACATATAAAGTGCAAATAATGCAATTCTGAGTATCATTTGAGCATTTCAATAGTTTCTGAATTCATTCTAAGTCATTTCATTGTAATAATCTACATTTAAACTCCTTATACAGTCTGGAATATGATTCATATGTTATTTACTAAAAAAATCGGATTATATATGGTAATTACACATGTAAAGTGTAAATAATTCAATTATGAGTATCAATTGAGCATTTCAATTGTTTTTGGATTTATTTTTAAGTCATTTCATCACAATAATAAATATTTAAACTCTTTATACTATCTAAAATATAATTCATATGTTATTTACTCAAAAAGAATGGATTGCACATGGTTATTACGCAAATAAAGTGCAAATAATGCAATTCTGAGTATCATTAGAGCATTTCAATCGTTTCTGGATTTATTCTAAGCCATTTCATTACAATAATCTACATTTACACTCGTTATACTATCTGGAATATGATTCATAAGTTATTTACTCGAAAAGATTAGATTATACACGGTAATTACACATATAAAGTGCAAATATTACAATTCTAAGTATCATTTGAGCATTTCAATCGTTTCTGGATACATTCTAAGTCATCTCATCACAATAATCAATATTTAAAACTTTTTATAATGTCTATAATATGATTCATATGTAATTTACTTAAAAAGATTGGATTATATACGTAATTACATTAAATTCTTTATATGATTCACAATAATCTACAATTAAAATCTTTATATTGCATATAATATAATTCATATGTTATTTATTTCAAAAAAATTAGATTATACAAGGTAATTAAATATAAAAATAACACATTCGTAATTATAAACGATGAAATGACTGAGAATGAATCCAAAAACGATTGAAATACTCAAATGATTCTCAGAATTGCATTACTTGCACTTTATACGCGTAATTAATATGTATAATCCAATCTTTTTAAGGGACATATGAATCATATTTCTATACAGTAGAAAGCGTTTAAATGTGGATTATTGTGATCAAATGACTTAGAATTAATCCAAAAACGATTGAAATACTCAAACGATGTCAAAATTGCATTAATAGTACTTTAAATGCGTAATTACCATGTATAATCCAATCATTTTGAATAAATAACATATGAATTATATTCTAGAGAGTATAATGAGCTTAAATGTAGATTATTGTGATCAGATTACTTAGAATGAATCCAGAAACAATTGAAATGCTCAAACGGTACTCAGAATTGTATTATTTACATTTTATATGCGTAGTTACCATGTATAATCTAATATTTTTGAATAAATAACATATTAATCATATTCTAGATAGTATAAAGAGTTTAAATGTAGATTACAGTGATCAAATGACTTAGAATGAATCCATAAACGATTGAAATGCTCAAACGATGATTAGAATTGGATTACTAACACTTTATATGCGTAATTACCAAGTATAATACAATATTTTTAAATAAATAATATATGAATCATATTCTAGACAGTAAAAAGATTTTAAAAGTATATTATTCTGATCAAATGACTTAGATTGAATCCAGAAATGATTGAATACTCAAATGATGCTCAAAATTGCATTAATAGCACTTTAAATGTGTAATGTATAATCCAATCATTTTGAAAAAATAACAAATGAATCATATTCTAAACAGATAATGAGTTCAAATGTTGATTATTGTGATCAAATGAATTAGAATGAATCCATAAATGATTAAAATGCTCAACCAGTGCTCAGAAATTGCATTATTTGCAATTTATATGCGTACTTACCATGTATAATTCTTTTTGAACAAATAACATATGAATCATATTCTAGATATTATGAAGACTTTAAGTGTAGATTATTGTGATCAAATTACTTAGAATGAATCCAGAAACGATTGAAATACACAAATGATGCTAAGAGTTGCATTATTAGCATTTTATATGAGTAATTACCATATAAATCCAATCTTTTTGAATAAATAACATATGAATATATTCTAGACAGTATAAATAGTTTAAATGCAGATTATTGTGATATCAGATGACTTAGAAGTTAGAATGAATCAAGAAACAATTGAATGCTCAAACGGTGCGTAAAATTACATTATTTGCATTTTATATGCGAACTTACCATGTATAATCTAATCTTTTTGAATAAATAACATATGAATCATATTCTAGACAGTATAAAGAGTTTAAATGTAGATTATTGTGATCAAATTACTTAGAATGAATCCAGGAACGATTGAAATGCTGAAATGATGCTCAGAATCGCTTTATTTGCACTTTATATGCGTCATTACCGTATATAATCCAATATTTTTGAAATAAATAACATATGAATCATATTTTTGACTGTATAAAGAGATTAAATGCATATTATTGTGATTACATGACTTAGAATAAATCCAGAAACGATTGAACTGCTCAAACGATGCTCATAATTGCATTATTTACACTTTATAAGTGTAATTACAAAGTAAAATCCAATCTTTCTGAATAAAGGTCATCTGAATCATATTCTAGACAGTAGAAAGAGTTTAATTGTAGATTATTTGGATCAACTGACTTAGAATGAATCCAGAAAAGATTGAAATGCTCAAACGATGCTCAGAATTGCATTATTTGCACTTTATCTGCGTAATTACCGTGTGTAGTCCAATATTTTTTAATAAATAACATATGAATTATATTCTAAACAATATAATGAGTTTAAATGTAGATTTTTGTGATCTGATTACTTAGAATGAATCCAGAAACGATTGAAATGCTCAAATAGTACTCAGAATTGCAATATTTGTATTTTATATGCGTAATTACCATATATAATCTATTATTTTTGAATAAATAACATATGAATCATATTCTAAACAGTATAAAGAGTTTAAATTAAGATTTTTGTGAGCATGACTTTGAATGAATTCAGAAACGATTGAAATTCTCATATGATACTTAGAATTGCATTATTTGCACTTTATATACGTAATTACCATGTATAATCCAATCTTTTTGAATAACTAACAATGTATCACATAGTAGACAGTATAAAATGTTTGAATGTTGATTATTGTGATCAAATGAATTAGAATGAATCCAAAAACGGTTGAAATGCTCAAACGATGCTAAGAATTGCATTATTAGCACTTTCTATGCGTAATTACTATGTGTAATTCAATCTTTTCTTATAAATAACATATAAATCACATTATGGAATGTATAAAGAGTTTAAATGTAGATTATTGTGATCAGATGACTTAGAATGAATCCAGAAGCGATGGAAGCTCAAACGGCGCTCAGAATTGCATTATTTGCATTTTATATGCGCATATATAATCTACATTTTTTGAATAAAGGATTATGAATCATATTCTAGACAGTAGAATGAATCCAGAAATAATTGAAATGCTCAAACGATGGTCAGAATTGCATTATTTTGCACTTTATATACGTAATTACCAAGTATAATCCAATCGTTTTGAAATAAACTAGTGAATGCATCGCGCTTCGCGCGATGTATAATTAATTTAAGATGATTGCAATATTTACCTAATCAAATTTTTTTTTGAGTTATCCTGAGGTTGTTGTGATTGATGATATGGATTAGGTGGTTTATAATCAAAATATACAGTCATCCAGATAAATTGCCTCCGATATTATCAAAACTAACCTTTTGATTATTTCTTTTTATAAGAAAGCATCAACTTTTCTATATTATGTCTAAGTACAATATCTAAATATATCTATATGGCTCCATAATAAAATATGATGATTAACAAAGTTATAGGGAAAAATATAAATAACTCCTCTAAAAATTAAAACTCAAATGTTCAAATTTATTAGCTAAAAAAAAAAGAGAATCCAATCATAAAATCTACAGGAAGATAAAAACAGTACGATACGATATCTTTTAATATGCATCTCAAGAACTGCATAAAGTTATCTCAAAATATTGATTCATACCATAGACCATCAAAGATCATTTTGAAACTATACCAAGGTAAGAGAAGATGATTACATATCTAATCATGGGTTCAGGCAAGCTCGAAATTCAGTGGAGCATACATTGCCAATCTTTAGCCCTGACATCTCGATCCTTTAACACTTGTTAGTTAATTAAAAATTGATCAGCTAATTGAACCTGAAAAAAGAAACAAAGCAAAATATAATTCGACACAATTCATATTCTTTCCTTATTTATCTTCTTTCTTATTTCTAGACATACTGTAATTTCAATCAGAACATGACCTCAATTGTGCTGGTACGTATCATTACTATTTTAGACCTGTTAAAATGCTTGTTAAAATAGTTACTAAAATATCTGCCCACCTAACACATTTTTGGTGCTGACACTGAGCTTATACTTGTTTATTGGCGCATGAAATAACTTCTCTTAAAGATTAGACACCTTAGGCATGAAACAAAATAATAAGATATTTTGAGTGCAAACGGTCAGCAATAGTAAAGATCAGTCTAACATAAATTTATCAACATAGCTATCAATGCAAACTAAAGAAAAAGGAAAAAAAGATAACCAAACGAAAACGAATCAGTTTTCTCAAGATATGAGTAAAATACATTCCATATTCTGAGTGTCATACCTGAAGGGCATGAGAAGAACCGTACTGCAATGAAATCTTAATTTGAAGAAGCATAGCATTATAAGAGCTAAGTTGATGAATATTGATCTCAACAAAAGAAGAGCTGCGTAGAAATCACAGAAATCTAGCCGATGAGCTTGCTGAACAGGAAATAAAGAAATGGTTCCTGAAATAAAAGCGCAGAACCAGTCATCAGCATCAAGATCTTGTTCGCACTCAAAATCTCCAACAGAAAGGAGTTTGTTTGCTAAAATTTGCAGCAAGCAATCTTGTAAGAGATATAAATTATTATATGTACTTGAAGGTTACCAAAATAGCCAGTACAGAGTATACTTTTGCCCTTAATTTTGACACTAACAATATAGTGCTGACCACAAACAATAAGGAATGCAGAGTGTTAGATGGCAGGACTTTTCATTTCCATGCCTTTCTTTTTAAATTTAGAAGGCGAACAAATATTCAGCAAGTGAACAATGAGATGTGTTCATTTGAATTACTATCAGTGTATTCTTTTCAAAAAAATTTATGCTCAATATTTAGCAAGGTCTAAACTTTAGGAAACAAAATTAATTTTCTCCTATTACACATACTGGTAAGGCAAATGGTATTGATACTAACACCAGTGTGTTATACCTTCAAAAAGGCATCATGTGTTTTGTAATAATAAGAAGGAAAAATTAGATGTAACCCCTGGAATCATCTCAATCTGGATATAATCCCCTAAAATCTTTAAAATTAGATATAACCCCCTACAATCTTGTTCACCAGAGATATAACCCCATTTGATTAATTTTAATCAGTTTTTAACTGAAAAAAGTATTATTTTACAACATATGATAAAAATACCCTCTTTGTTCTCTCTTTCTTTTAATGGGATCCTGCTCTTACTGTGGCGCACTTCGTGTTAGCTCTATCTCCCACTCCCCAGAATAACCTACAATCAAAAATGAAAATGCAAACTAAGAATCGACTGTAATGCCACACTTCCTACACGGCTACGTCCCCTGCACGCTCTCTCTCTCTCTCTCTCTCTCTCTCTCTCTCCATATGCTTCAATGCTCCATGTCCCTCAAAACTTAGTCGCATACACAGAAAAGTAGTAATTTATGAAAAGTAGCTTCTGTTCACATGCACATAAGACTTGGGAATTGGGATAGCTTGCTTCAGAGAAAAACCTTCATTCCTTTTTTTTATTTGAATGTTCCTTTTAGTCTAATCGAAAGAATTATGAATTTATACTTTTCAAGATGATTCCTCTTGGCTTCAAGGCAATTCATTTCCTTAATGAATTGTTAAAAGTTATCTCGTATAAAAAATGTTTGTGCATTGTTGCCGAAACCTTGCCTGAATCCCATACTCGGTACAAATACTCGTCCATAGCAATTGATGTTACAAACCCTCCGATATTTATTTTATGTTAATCCAAAAGATTGAAGTATTGAATGATAGATATATTATAGATTTAGGATTGGAATTTATCTATTTACTTTTATTTGGTTGGGAGGAAGGGAGCGAGATGAAACGTTCTTTTGGCATGGAGGAGGGCACTTTGGTCATATAAATATACATTTGCTTTAATTTAAATTTAAAATAATTAAATTAGAGAAAAGGGGTTATTTCCATGACAAACATGATTTCAGGGAGTTATATCCAATTTTAAAAATTGTAGGGGGTTATATCCAGATTGAGATGATTCCAGGGGTTATATCAAATTTTCCCTAAGAAAAAAGTATATATAAGAAGGGGAATTGTTGAACATTCGATTAAGATGTTTATCTTCCAAATCTGATATATAAGAATCATCATGATAAATTCATTTGTCACGTTTTAAACTTCCATCTATTCCATGTAAATATGCAAACATATTGCTAAAATATAAATCGATCTACCCAGCGATAGCAAACAACTATGTTCTACAGGGATATGTGGTAATTTATTTTGAAAAGTACCTGATTTTAATTTCTCTTTTCATCTTCTTACTTTTCTGAACCAAGATTCTAGGAGCAGCTCGAGCTAACTCATGTATGCATCATGAGATCTGAAAAAGAAAAATATAGAAAGTTAGTTATCAAATAGAATACCTAATGCAGCCGATTTGACGAAAAAATTAATGAGAATTTAAATTCATGTATGTTAAAACATGGCAACATGCAAATGGCCAACATAAACAACATGTACAACCCGCAACACCCAAAATTATGTAAGGACACCAATCAAAGCAAGCTCAGCACGAACCTTTCAATACATCCAGAATCAAACAAATTAAGAATTACTTCATCATAATTAACAAAATTGCATAAATATTGCACAAATATTTTAGAACTGCTTTTAATTAACAAAATTGTATCATATTCATGTAAGTATCTAATTGAAACATGTCAAGAAACAGTAATCAGCAAAACTGAAATTGTACCATATTCATTTCTCGGTGTTTTTCAATTAGATACTGACAAAATTGTACTATATTCATTTCTTCTACTAAAATTGCATAAATATTGTACAAACTATTTTAGAACCTTTAGCATCACCTCTGCCATATCTTTTTCTCCCCTCTTCTCTTGTCTATTGTGTTTGTTTTTCTCACACTTAGCTGAATGAACTACAAAAAGAGAAGATGAATCAGTGCAGTAAGGAACAAACCACCAATACCAAAACAATAATATTTTCAATAGTTAATTAGAAAAATGGCAGAAAGAAAAATCATAGCAAAAGGAAAGAGAAACTCAGTGAGAAAACAAACCTAGAGAGCTATTCATCCTCTCATTGCTCTTTTTGCTTTGCCTATAGTTTGCCATGAAAGAAAAATCCATGAAAACATATTCAAGCAATAGAAAGAAAAATAAGAACGTAAACAAAACAAAAGAAGGCTAACTGTGCTTGAAGCGCTTCTTCTCATCGTTAGCATCTATCTTTTTCCCTTTTTCTCCTTACACAGCAAACCCTAAAAATAAACAAAATCTGCCGAAGACCAAAGATAAATGACAGAAAGAAAAAAAAAAAGAGAAAAGGTTGTGTAATCAAAACCCTAAACCCAAATCAGAGCTGACCTGGTTCAACAGAATCAACAGCTTAAGCAGAGGTCGGAGGCCCCAGGAATCCGACGACGAAGAGCCGAGGCGAGGTCGGATATTGTCGACAGTACAATCAGTTATTCAGCATAGCCGGGGTGAGTGTGACGGCTGAATACCGATGCTGTCTCTCTACTAAACCTAAAGCCATGCCAAGGATTGAAAGAAATGGATCACTCCGGTGAGTGCCAGGTTCAGCGAAGAAGAGAGAGAGCATAGAGAAATAGAAAGAAAACCTGACATTACTGGCGGATCCATCGCCTTCGTCCCAGTCGGCACTGTTTGCTCTCTCCAAATCGCCACTGATCGCCTCCAGCTCCTCTCCTTCCCTTGGTCCATGGGCCTCTCTCTCTTTTCTCTCTCCCCTCGTTCTGTGCTTGTGGTTGTGGTAGAAGAAGCTAGAAGGTCCTTTAGAAAATAATTAGATGAACTCAGATCTTGAACACCATGCACCTTTGCCTCTTCCGATATTTTCTGGTCTATGTGATCCATGGCCATTCATAATTAATGGAACTCATCACGTGCAAGCGTGGAATCCTCCGTGGAGGCGAACGAACGGGATCAAATTCATTGCACAGAGGGAAAAAATGGACGGCCTGGATAATTGAACAGTAACACCCTAGTTTGAAATTGAAGTATTTAAGATTACATGTGAATTATGTTCTAGACAGTATAAAGAGTTTAAATATATATTATTGTTATCAGATGACTTAGATGTAATCCAGAAGCGATTGAAATGTTCAAATGGTGCTCCAAATTGCATTATTTGTATTTTATGGGTAATTACCATGTATAATTCAATCTTTCCGAATAAATAGCATATGAATCATATTCTAGAGAGTAGAAAAAGTTTAAATGTAGATTATTTACATCAAATGATTTAGAATGATTCTAGAAATGATTGAAATGCTAAAACAGTGCTCAGAATTGCATTATTTGCACTTTATATGAGTTATTACCATGTATAATCCATTATTTTTGAATAAAGGACATATGAATCATATTGTAGACAGTATAAAGAATTTAAAAGTAGATTATTGTGATCAAATGACTTAGAATGAATCCAGTAACGATTGAAATTCTCAAACATTGCTAAGAATTGCATTATTAGAACTTCATATGCATAATTACCATGGATAATCCAATCTTTTGAATAAATGACATATGAATTATATTTTGAGACTGTATAAATAGTTTAAATGTGAATTATTGTGATCAAATTACTTAGAATAAATCCAGAAAAAATTGAAATGCTCTAACTGTATTTAGAATTCCATTATTTGCACTTTTTATGTGTAATTACCATGTATAATCCATTGTTTTTGAATAAATAATATCTGAATCATATTCTAGACAGTATAAAGAGTTTAAATACAGATTATTGTGTTCAATTGACTTAGAATAAATAGAGAAACGATTGAAATGCTCAAATGGTGCTTAGAGTAGCATTATTTGCAATTTATATGAGTAATAACCATGTATGATTCAAACTTTTTGAATAAATAATATATGAATCGTATTCTAGATAGTAAAAAAAATTTAAATGTAGATTATTATCATCAAATGACTTAGAATGAATCCAGAAATGATTGAAATGTTCAAACAGTGCTCAAGATTGCATTTTTTGCCCTTTATATGCGTAATACCATGTATAATTCAATATTTTCTAATAAATAACAAATGAATCAAACTCTAGACAATATAAAGAGTTTAAATAATGATTATTGTTATCAAATAACATAGAATGAATACAGAAACGATTGAAATGCTCAAATAGTTCTCTGAATTGCATTGCTTGCATTTTATATGCATAATCACCATGTATAATCCAATATATTTGCATAAAGGACATTTTATCTTATTTTAGACAGTAGAAATAGTTTAATTGTTGATTATTGTGATCAAATGACTTAGAATGAATCCAGAAACGATTGAAATGCCCAAATGATTCTTAGAATTGCATTATTTGCACTTTATATGTGTAATTACCATGTATAATACAATCTTTTTGAATAAATAACTTGAATCATATTCTAGACAGTATAAAAAGTTTAAATGTAGATTATTGTGATCAAATGATTTAGAATGAATCTAGTAACGATTGAAATGCTAAAACGATGCTAAGAATTGCATTAATTGCAGTTTATATGCGTAATTACCATTTATAATCCAATATTTTTGAATAAATAACATATGAATCATATTATAGGCAGTATACAATAGTTTAAATGCAGATTATTGTGATGAAACGACTTAGAATGAATCCAGAAACGATTGAAATGCTCAAACGATGCTCAAAATTGCATTATTTGTACTTTATATGCGTATTTACATTGTCTAATCCAATCTTTTTGGAAATAAATAACATATGAATCATATTCTAGACAGTATAAAGAGTTTAATGTAGATTATTGTAATCATATTACTTATAAATTTATAATGAATCCTGAAACGATTGAAATGCTACGTATAAAAAAAAAAAAGGATTGAAATGCTCAAACGATGCACAAAATTGCATTATTTGTACTTTATATGTGTAATTACCATGTATAATACATTCTTTTTGAATAAATAACATATGAATCATATTCGAGACAGTATAAATAGTTTAAATGTATATTATTGTGATCAAATGACTAAGAATGAATGCAGAAACGATTGAAATGCTGAAATGATTCTCCGAACTGCATTATTTGCACTTTATATGAGTAAATACCATGTATAATTCATTCTTTTTTAATAACGGACATATGAATCATATTGTAGACAGGATAAAGAATTTAAACGTATATTATTGTGATCAAATGACTTAGAATGAATCCAGAAACGATTGAAATGCTCAAAGGATTCTCAGAATTGCAATAATTGCACTTTATATATGTAATAACCATGTATAATCCAATATTTTTGAATAAATAAGATATGAACCATATTCTGGACAGTTTAAAGAGTTTAACTGTAGATTATTGTTATCGAATGACTTAGAATGATTCCAGAAAAGATTGAAATGCTCAAACGATGCACAGAATTGCATTATTTGCACTTCTACAAATACACATGAGTAATTACCCTGTATAATTCACCCTATTTGAATAAAGGACATACAAATCTTATTCTAGAATGTAGAAATAGTTTAAACGTTGATTATTCCGATCAAATAACTTAAAATGAATCCAGAAACGACTGAAATTCTCAAATGATACTTAGAATTGCATTATTTGTATTTATATGTATAATTACCATGTATAATCCTATCTTTTTGTATTAATAACACATGAATCATATTTTAGACAGTATAAAGAGTTTAAATTTTGATAATTGTGATAAAATGACTTAGAATTAATCCAATCATGATTGAAATGCTCAAATGATGCTCAGAATTATTTTATTAGCACTTTATATTTGTAATTAACATGTATAATCCAATATTTTTGAATAAATAACATATGAATCATATTCTATATAATATAAAGAATTTAAATTTAGATTATTGTGATCAAACGACTTAGAATTAATCCAGAAACGATTGAAATGCTGAAACGATGCTCATAATTGCATTATTTGCGTTTTAAATGAATAATTACCATGTATAATCTATTATTTTTCAATAAAGGACATATAAATCATATTCTAAACAGTATAAAGAGTTTAAATGTAGATTATTGTGATAAAATGAGTTGGAACTAATCAAGAAACGATTGAAATGCTCAAACATTATTCAGAATTGCTTTATTAGCAATTTATATGTGTAATTACCATGTATAATGCAATATTTTTGAATAATAACAAATTAATCATATTCTAAACAACATAGACTGTTTAAATGTAGATTATAGTGCTCAAATGATTTAGAATGAATCCAGAAATGAATGAAATGCTCAAACATTGTTCAGAATTGCATTATTTGCAATTTATATGCGTAATTACCATGTATAATCTAATCTTTTTGAATACATAATATATGAATCATATTCTAAACAGTGTAAAGAGTTTAAATGTAGATTATTGTGGTAAAATTACTTAGAATGAATCTTGTAACAATTGAAATGCTCAAACGATGCTTAGAATTGCATTATTAGAACATGTGCGTAATTATCATGTATAATCCAATTTTTTTGAATAAATAACATATGAATAATATTCTAGACAATACAGAAATGATTGAAATGCCAAACGATGTTCATAATTGCATTATTTGCACTTTATATGAGTAATTACCATTTATAATCCAATCTTTTTGAATAAATAACATATGAATCATATTATAGACAGTTTAAAGAGTTTAACTGTAGATTATTGTTATCAAATGACTTATAATGAATCAAGAAATGATTGAAATGCTCAAACGATGCTCAGAATTGCTTTATTAGCACTTTATATGCGTAATTGCCAAGTATAATCCAATATTTTTTAATAAATAATTTATTAATCGTATTCCAAACAGTATAAATAATTTAATTGTAGATTTTTGTGATCAAATGACTGAATGAATTCAGAAACGATTGAAAATGCTCAAACGGCGCTCACAATTGCATTATTTGCACTTTATATGTGTAATTACCATGTATTATCCAATCTTTTTGAAAAAAATACATTATGAACCATATTGTGATAAAATGACTTAGAACTAATACAGTCATGATTGAAATGCTCAAATGATGCTCAGAATTATTTTATTAGCATTTAATATTCGTAATTACCAGGTATAATACACTATTTTTGATAAAAATAAAATATGAATCATATTATAAACTGTATAAAGTGTTTAAATGTTGATTATTGCGATCAAATGAATTAAAATGAAACCAAAAATGATGAATTGCTGAAACAATGCTTATAATTGCATTATGTGTGCTTTATATGAGTAAATACCACGTATAATCCATTCTTTTTGAATAAAGGACATACGAATCATATTCTAAACAGTATAAAGAGTTTAATTGTAGATTATTATCATCAAAATGACTTAGAATGAATCCCGAAACGATTGAAATGCTCAAACAGTGTTCAGAATTGAATTATTTGCAATTTATATGCGTTATTGTCATGTATAATCCAATCTTTTTGAATAAATAACATATGAATCATATTCTAAACAGTATAAAGAGTTTAAATGTAGATTATTGTGATCAAATGAATCCAGAAACAATTGAAATGCTCATACAGTGTTCAGAATTGCAATATTTGCCTTTTATATGCGTAATTATCAAGTATAATCCAATTTTTTTGAATAAATAACTTATGAATGATATTTTAGACAGTATAAAAAAGTTTAAATGTAGATTATTGTGATTAAATGACTTAGAAGGAATCCATAAATGATTTAAATTCTGAAACGTTGCACAGAATTGCTTCATTAGCAATTTATATGCGTAATTACCATGTATAATGCAATCTTTTTGGATAAATAGCAAATTAATCATATTCTAAACAACATAAAGTGTTTAAATGTAGAGTATTGTGCTCAAATGATTTAGAATGAATCCAGAAATGAATGAAATGCTCAAACAGTGTTCAGAATTGCATTATTTGCACTTTATATGCGTAATTACCATGTATAATCCAATCATTTGGAATAAATAACATATGAATCATATTCTAAACAGTATAAAAAGTTCAAATGTAGATTGTGATAAATGACTTAGAATTAAATTAGTAACGATTGAAATGCTCAAATGATGCTTAGAATTGCATTATTAGAACTTTATATGCGTAATTATAATGTATAATCCAATCTTTTTGAATAAATAACATATGAATAATATTCTAGACAATATAAATAGTTTAACCGTAGATTATTGTGATCAAGTGACTTGGAATTAATTCAGAAACGATAGAAATGTTCAAACGATGCTCATAATTGCATTATTAGCACTTTATATGCTTAATTATTATGTATAACTCAATTTTATTTTGAATAAATAATAGATAAATCATATTCTAGACAGTATAAAGAGTTTAAATGTAGATTATTGTGATAAAATGACTTAGAAATGAATCTAGAAATGATTGAAAATACTCAAACGATGCTCAGAATTGCTTTATTAGCACTTTATATGCATAATTACCAAGTATAATCCAATCTTTTTGAATAAATAATATATTAATCGTATTCCAAACAGTATAAATAATTTAATTGTAGATTGTTGTGATCAAATGACTGAGAATGATTTCAGAAACGATTGAAAGTGCTCAAACAATGCTCAGAATTGGATTATTTTTACTTTATATTTGTAATTGCCATGTATTATCCAATATTTAAAAAAAATACATTATGAATCATATTGTAGATACTATAAAGAGTTTAAATGTAGATTACTGTGATCAATTGACTTACAATGAATCCAGAAACGATTGAAATGCTCAAACAATGCTTAGAATTGCATTATTAGCTCTTTATATGCATAATTTCCAGGTATAATCCAACCTTTTTGAATAAATAACATATGAATCATATTCTAGACAGTAGAGAGTATAAAATAGTTTATATGTAGATTATTGCGATGAAATGACTTAGAATGAATATACAAATTATTGAAATGCTCAAACAATGCATAGAATTATGCGTATTTACCATGTATAATCCAATCTTTTTCAAATAGATAATATATGAATCATGTTGTAGACAGTATAAAGATTTTAAACGTAGATTATTGTAATCAAATGATCTAGAATGAATCCAGAAACGATTGAAATGCTCAAACGATGCTAAGAATGCATTATTTGCACTTTATATGCATAAGTACCATGTATAATCCAATGTTTCTGAATAAATAACATATAAATCATATTCGAGACAGTATAAAATAGTTTAAATGTAGATTATTGTTATAAAATGACTTATAATGAATCCATAAATGATTGAAATGCTCAAACGATTCTTAGAATTGCATTATTTGCACTTTGTATGCGTATTTACCATGTACAATCCAATCTTTTTGAAACAAAAACATGTGAATCATATTATAGACATTTATAAAGAATTTAAATGTAGATTAATATGATCAAATGACTTTGAATGAATCCAGAAACGATTGAAAAGCTCAAACGTTGCTTATAATTGCATTATTTGTGCTTTATATGCATAATTACCAAGTAAAATCCTATGTTTTGAATAAAGGACATAGGAATAATATTCTAGACAGTAGAAAAAGTCCAAATGTAGATTATTGTGACTAAATGACTTAGAATGAATCCAGAAACGATTGAAATGCTCAAACGATTCTCAGAATTGCATTATTTGCATTTTATATGCGTAATTATCATGCATAGTCCATTCTTTTTGAATAAATAACATTTGAATAATATTTTAGACAATATAAATAGTTCAAACGTAGATTATTGTGATCAAGTGACTGACAATTAATCCATAAACGATAGAAATGTTCAAACGATGCTCAGAATTGCATTATTAGCACTTTTTATATATATATATATATATACACACACACACACACACGTAATTACCATGTATAATCCAATACTTTTAAATAAATAACAAATGAATTATATTCTAGACAGTATAAAGAGTTTACATGTAGATTATTGTAATCAAATGATTTTGAGTGAATACAGAAATAATTAAAATGCCAAACGTTGCTCACAATTGCATTACTTGCACTTTATATGAGTAATTACCTTGTATAATTTCAATCTTTTTGAATAAATAACATATGAATCACATTCTAGACAGTTTAAAGAGTTTAATTATAGATTATTATTATCAAATAATTTAGAATGAATTCAGAAAGGATTGAAATGCTCAAACGATGCTCAGAATTGCATTATTTGCGCTTTATATGAGTAATTACTGTTAGAAAGTGCTTAATTTTAATTTAAGTTGCTAATTACAACTAATAAACCAAGCACAAAAGAGGATATTGTCAAGCAATCAACACACAACATGAGAATGGGTTGTAGGAATTGTACCTCATCCAATATTTTTTATGGCTCGACCAATGCATGGGAGTCGGTGGCGTGCAGGTCTCCTCCACCATCGCTGGCGGTCGCCTCGAGTCCACCAAGAAGATTTAATCACCTTCTCTTCAACTTGTTCTAGCAAGGAAGAGAAGAGAACTAATCTCCATGGCTTTCTTCCATCTTGGATTAACCATTTAATTTAGAGGAGAGAAAGGAGCTCAACACATGAGCATTTGAAGGTGGAAGATGAAGCAAGAAAGAAGAGAGACTTGCTCTATTCTTCTATGTGGGTGGCGGCTTGGGAGAGTGCAAGAGAATTAGGTTAGTTTTGCTCCAAATAAGTGGTCCTTATATATAAACCTCTTCCTTAATTACCATCATGCCACTCTCTATGGCCAGCCTTATGGTGGGTTTTATTGGGCTTAATTACATGTCAATTTAGCCTACTAAACTCACTTATAATTTCTATTTCTATTCACTTTCCAATTGACCTCAATTGGGATTTCTAATTAACCAATTATTTAAAAGGTCCAAATAGTTCATATTAATTAGCAAATGCATTAATTTATTTCTATATGATTCCTTTGATTTAATTAATTATAACAGTTTGCAACGGTATACAATTAATTAATTAATTTATCATATTTCCACAGTACTTACTGTTGTGAATAAATAAATAATGGACAGTGTGATTAAAGTCTTATTTGTGTGACCCTTTGAGGATTTATGCTATGTTGGACATGGAAAATAAATCGCCATTTATTTCCAATAATCATAGGCGGTATCTAGCAACACACTATGATTCCCAATTCACATAAATAATGTACTACTACAATATCTCAATCCTGTCATATTACGTATTTATGCTCTTTGTTTTGATTGATTAAAATTATGAAATTAATTTTTCTATTAATATATGATTTATTTTGAACAGTTTTGAACGAAAGTTCAAATTAATTTTTGATAATGTTATCTGTTAAACAATTCGGTTTTGTAGCATTATTAAGTTTGATTAATGATTCTTGTTATTTTTATTTTTATGTCGTCGGTTGTATAAAAGGGAGCAAATTTCTATTTCAATTAAAAAATGATTTTATTGATTTCCATAAAATTCCATAACTCAAGTTTATCCTTAACTGTTAGATTGACATGTGGGGTCAATGTGTCAAGTACTACTTGTGGCAGTGCATGAAATGATGCACCACGACCATTCAAATTACTTCAACACCATTCTTGTTGGTACCGCCCAATATATATTCCTTCACCGGTGCCTTTCTCGAGTACTTCACTAGTCCACCTCTTGTACTCAATATCATCCCTGTAGAAGAGAATAATTGATCGGAATTAATACCAAATTACCAAAATCTGTGAAAATTGATGAAAACTATAGTTCATTATACCAAACCGTGAAGACCTTGATGAGCAAACCGGGTTGGAAGTGAGGTCTGGTACCAAAAGCATGGTGCACACGTGTAGCTTAATAGTTATTGGAGATACAAGGTATTTATGAAAATTCTTTGAATATTCTTCTTTTTATTTTCTTGAATTTCCTTGGTAATTTCCTTAAATAGAGAAAATTCTTTGCTGGCCGATTTTTATTGAAAATTTTACAAGCTACTTACGATGTTGTTAGATGCTCTCTTGTGTTTTGCAAATTGTAAAAATAAATAAATAAATAAATAAATTGTCACATCCCGACACATAGGGCTTGACAATCCCCGCCGCGAATACACAATCTCTGTGCACCCGCAAGGCGTTTCCTTACTAATTACAAGGGTTAAGTTCCAGCTTACCATGATTTACCACGTTGTCTCCTATGACTCATTGAGTCATCATGGCAAGACAAATTTTGGCTTAACTTCGCTTGACTTGATCGATCTCGTCTCTGCAACCTGGAACCCACATCCATTGTGGAAAACATGCAAAAGCACGGAATGAGAATTTAAAATTCTCAGTGCGGGTTTTAGTTCCAGTACGTGGATTTAAGCTAAAATCCAAGTTCTAGAAATAATACCCATGAATAAATAATTTATTGATTAAACATGATTGTAAAAACATTATATGCATTTAATATAAACAAGGCATGCATGTGTCAACTTAAATGATATCAATTGCAATTCTTCGTTTAAATCATGATATCCAACATATAACCGTAATTGAAATCGGACGAAATCACAAAATCTGACTATGACAAAAGTCATATACATGTCGGAACTGAACACGTGGCACGAATCCCATCGCAGACAACACATGTCTGGATATGATAGGAAACTGAGCGTGTCAGGGGTCCGAACACGACAGAATTGAGCATATCATAAATCTGAACAAATCACAAATCTTCCCCTAACCCGAGGGCAGGCAAAAGGGGATTCCAAATCCACATGTTATTAACATAATTTCATAATCATAATCATTTTCACTCAGGACTCCTAACCCAACCGGTTGGGCAGGCAAAAGGAGACCTCTCCCTAACCCGAGGGCAGGCAAAAGAGACTCATCTCTAACCCTGGGCAGGCAAAAGGGAGTTCCAAATCCGCATAGCGCTACCGAACTGGCCGAAGTCGGGGGCCAACCGACTTCGGAGAGTGATGCAAACATATCCCATCACCCATATCAAGCACATCATATCATATCTCAGCTATTCATTCACATCATTTCATATCTTTCAGTCAGATCATTCATAAGACAGATTTATCAATAGCAACGGCATTTCCAAATATCTGACTGTTACTTATTAAATTTCTCAAAACGGAGAACATGCCTTTCAAAATGCAGTTTCATCAATTATTGGGCACTATCATTTAAAAATGCTTGAATACGGTCATGCAGGCAAACGAATTTCCAATATGCATATGAATAAAACATATTTTATTAATTACTTAAACTTTAACAAAAAATCCAACGTAATTTCGCACCTGGATAGTAGAAAGCTTAAACGTAATTTTTCGATATCTCATGATGGTTCGGATGCTTGACGGCCATCATACTTGGGTTCTCTCCCTTAACAGTTTGCTAGGCTTGATAGTCATGTGTCAAGTGATTCTAGTTCGATTTCCTAATAAAACAAGCGACTTTCTTACTAACCGTTAAATACTTAAAGTAACCTAAATAACCTAATTATTGGCGGTTCTTGGGTTACCATACTGACGGCCTAAATTAACCAGACAGGTTGATATTTGGATAGTTAGATTCAGATTATTTATTTAGAGGATTCTGTTTTAAAATATATTATTAAGTATTTTATCTTATTATTAATAATTGGTTTTGACTTTCCAGTCATTAAGAGTTTATATTTATTTTTTTATTATATAAGTCATGAATTATATTTTAGAATGAAAATATTCACTTATTTATTATATAGTATTTCTCCAACATTCATTTAGTTGTGCAATATTTGATTTATTTCATTAATACTTAATTAATTAATTTGCATTGCTTAATATTTATTAAATTATTTAGCTATTTGTTATATCGAGAATTTAAATCAGAAAATTATAATCCAAAATCAAGAAAACAATTTGGAAATAGAAAATTAAAATCAAAATTATTTGATTGGTTTGTTTGGGATCAGAAAGTCGGTGATTTGATTGTCATTGTATCTGTTCTTGACTCACTCGAACTATTCTCATCATCTCCCGAAAAAATAAAAATCGAATCCCACTTAATTAAAGGAATACCCAGTTATTGCTAACAGCCTTTCCTATAATTAATTACTAAGCATACTAGTTAATTAACTTAATCTTTGATTAAGTTTAAGATTAAATTTAAGTCCAAATTTCTGTACTGGGCCGAGATTAATAGCCCACAATTCAATTTCTGTACTGGGCCAAAGCATAATTCTCTTTTATTTCGGCCAAAGCCCAAAATCAGCCCACTGAAGCCCATAAATCGAAAGTGGCTAAGTCAGGTCAACCTGACCCAGTTGACCTGAGCCAAGCTTAACGGGTCCGACTTAGATCCGCTAAGGAGGGTCTGGATTCGACCCGTAAGGACTGTAACTTTTATCCAGAGGCCCCTGAATTCATTTTATTCACAACAAAGTCCTTTTCTTCACAAAGAGGCCACCAGAAATTACAAACAGGTCCTTTTTTCTCACATTTTAGTCCCTGACTCAACGTCAAAGCATACCAGTATGTACCAGTGGTACATCGAGTGTACCAGAGGCTGGTACCAAGCCTTAATTCCCATCGCAAGGCCTCACAAAGTCTCCGTCAGTGCCCAACCACGAGAACAACCTCAAACTTAAACAATTTGGATTAACAACAGTTAACAGAGCTATAACTCACAACAGTTAGGGTTTTAAGCATTAAAAATCCAAAATTTGGGGTCATCAGACTATCAATTTCATTGTTCAAGGTCAACGCAGCATCAATTAACACTTAACATTCAAATTTTCCAAACCAGGTTTCATCCCAATTCAAAATCGAAAATCTCAAAATTCAAATCGAATCCTAACTCAGAGGAGAGGGATATACCTGAGATCTCCTGCTGTCGTCCTCTCCCTCTCTTTTCCTTCTTCCTCTTTCCTTTACTTTCGGTGGAACCCTAACCTCCCAGCCAAGGTCCCAATGGAGCTCGAGTAAGGTATTTATAGGTGGAGCAGCAAGAGAGGAAAAGAGAGAGGGGTTCACGGCAGGGATCTCCACAGCACGAATCTCCTCAAGGGTCAAAGCTTCAACACTTATCCACCTCTCTCGTGGATAAGAACAAGAGGAGGCAGCCAATAGGAGGTGATCGACTGTGGCATGGTGAGATTGGCTAGCCACAGTTCATCCGCCTCAATTTCTCGAGAGGAGTTTCTCGTCGGAGAAGACGAGAGAAGAGAAAGAATCGGACGGAGCGAACAAAGAGAAGGGAAAAGGAAAGAGAAAGGAGATGGTGCCACGGGAAATCCGATTTTTATTAAAAATTTACCCATTTGATCCTTTGTGGCAGAGACTTTGTGGCCAAGGGTGCCGCAACTCACATAAAGTTATTTAATTAATTGTTTTCATTCAAATTTAATTAGTCTGATGTTAAATTTCAGTATTAATTAAACTTTGATTTTGCTAGAATCATGTAGATGATTTTTAGAAACTACACAAATTAAAAGATTTCGATTTCGAGTGAATTTTACTGTTACGATTTAATTAATCGTTTAAGATTATTAGTTTTAGAATTTTGTTTATCTCAATATTATTTTTAAAATTAGCCTAACTGTCATAATTAAACTGGATCTGGTATTCCTACTATGTTACATAAATAAATAAATAAGATTTTAAAGTAACTGTACAACCAGTCTTGATTATTTTGTCAACTTATTGTCAGTAAATTTTAACGTGACTGAATGATAGGATGTAATTTTTTTTTTGTACAGCTTGGAACTTACTAATTTATGTCTAATTAGCTTAGTAGAAATAAAATTGCTTGTATAATATTTGATATCTTGGGACCAAGTTACTTTTTGTTGAAACCGTTTAATCAACTTGTATAAATATTTAAAGTATGGTGCATTTATTTTATAAAACTGACCACATGGCTAAATTATCTTATGGTCTGTTTATTAAGCAAAATACTATGATTTGTTATTTAGAATAAACACTTAGAATTAGTATCTCTATTGTTTAGAGTGTGAAGGTCGAGTAGCTGAGCCGAGGTGGCCGGTACGACCGAATAATTTTAGCATTGCTTGTGCCTTGCGTGTTTTACCTTCTTGCTTGTTTTCAGGTGCGGATTTCACACGAATTTTAATTTGCATTTTCAGGACTGAACTGTGTTTGCATTTGCATATTTGAAATTGTTTGAATATCCATGTGACATATTTGCACATTTATCATTTGTTTATTATTATTATTGTTATTATATGCATATTGAATGGTTTCAACTCAGTAATCTGAAATTGTTATATGTACTGCTTGTGCGATTGAATAGACAATCATTTCTTTTGTACGGGGGTTTGGGTCGCGCCCAGACCTGGCTGTACACCGTGAAGTAAGCGCTTATATTCCGGATCTGATAGTGTTCTCGGCTTGTGGTACTTTTGATTATCTGATTGTCTAAATTGTATCTGAAATTTGAAATTGGTCCTGATCCTCCTGAGTTTGGGGAGGGACAACTGTATGATTGATCTATGATTGTGACTTATGTTTACCAGACTTGCATTAGATAGTTGTCCAGATTTGAGCCGACTTTTGAAATATTAAATTGTATTTGAATTGCAAATTGAATAAGTAGTCGTGCTCCTCTGCATTGCATCTGTTTATAAATGATTGCATTTGATAACTGATTTATTTATGTATTGCTTGTATATTTTATTATTATTATTATTTTAACTTGGTACGGTGGTTAGTTCCTGAACATGTATCATTAAGATTCGTGTGACTGGAACTAAAAACCGCAATGGTTGTGGGTTCTAGGTTTGAGATCGAGTGCTGGACAGCGAGACGAGTAGCAGACCATTGGATCTATGGTTAGCAACCTTCATGAACCAGACTGTTAACCAAATTATTATAGAATTTATATTACATTTAAATAAATATCTTTAAATTTAGTTTAATATGTTCAATAATTGTGTATAATTAGATTGAATTAGTAATCAGACTTAGTTAAGCCTTGCGGGTGCTGCTGGCATCCGCGGCGGGCACTCCATCGTGTGTTGTCCAGACATGGGATGCGACGGAGTGTCACAAATCCTGACGCCGTTCGGATCGGGAGACTTAGAGAAACCAGCAAGCATAACGATACATCACTAGAAGAGGAGTAAGAACTCGACCTAATAGTGGATAAAAGAGGAGATAAACTCAACTCACAAGTAAAATTCGTAATAATTCAATAATCTCCTTATTACATCATGATATTCAGCTTATATAGTATTCTACTACATTGAAAACCCACTAAACATTAATATAATATCTCAACCATTTTTTCTAATACCAAAACACATTAAATAAACTCTTAGAAGACCACAAAGATAGCACAAATTATCATAACAGACTATTAACTCACTTTTGACTAATTAAAACTCAAAATAACTCCCAACTAACTTATTAATAACTTTTGACTACTCCTTTGATTGGATGACGTGGCTCAGATAATTAGTCGGTATCTTGATCGGTGTCATACGCTTCTGCTGCGCTGAAACTCGTCCTCGAGTTTAGCTTATCTTCTTATTGCGATCCTTGTAAACCTCTTGAAAATAGAACGACTAAATAAGAAACATATGAATTGCATGAAGAGGTTTTGGTTGTCATGTTTTTATGCCTTCAAAATTTTCAAAATTTAATATATTGGTTCGAGCCACAAGAATTAAAAACTCAAACTTGGCTCACCACATTTCCGCTGCGATTTCTTAAAATTCTTCTCCATGTAAGCAACAAGAACATTCGCCACTCACATACGATACACCATAACACATAAGAAACCAGAATCGTGTGGTGCAATCCACAAAAAGGTAATCTCGCACATAGCTCTGTTGTTTGATGAAAAACAACACAAAACTGAGTATTGCAACCGTTCAAGAATGTAAAATATCTTGCATTTGTTGGCATGAGACTCGATTGCAAGAACGGATCGCTATATTCTGAACTCATGATTTTGTTGTTATTTAAATGCAAAGTTTCCAACTCAAACAATTCAGTCATTGTTACCGAAGAATTACTCTCCAAGTTTGAACTCTTTGCAAAGCCAGTAGGAGAAGTTGACGGCACCGATAAGTCATCAACAACTTCTTCATCAATGAATATTGGACTGTCAAAAAGATTCACTTTTGTCTCAGTTTCATCCATTACAATAAACACATCATCCTCATCATCGGGATACTTATCAAAAATTGGTGGAGAATCAAATGGTATACTTTCATGCACAACTCTTTCAGAAATTTGAAAGATATTATCATTTCTCAATTGAATGCTTTTAGCTATGACCCATTGGAAACAAGTGCTCTTTTGGGTGTAGAGTCGATGTCGAGCCGTTTCAACACGAGACATCAATGTTGGCTTGCTGTCGTGGAAGGGGTTGCTCTCTTCAACTTTACCATTATCATCAGGGTCAGCTGAAACACGATTTAATGTATCGTATTTTCTTCCAGAGTCCCGCACATGAACAAAATGGTTGTTTCTCTGCTGGAGGTGAGGTGGTAGAGAAACGTTGTCGCTGGAGATGAATTGTTGTCGGTGGTGAGAAAAAAAGTCGATGTAGCTCGATGAATCGTGCCTCGGTCGGCGATCTCGATTCACATGAGTGTTACTTGTGGAAGAACCGTGCCTCGGTCGGCGATCTCGATTCTCACAATTGCTACCAGTGGAAGAACCGTGCCTCGGTCGGCGATCTCGATTCTCACAAGTTATGCTTCTCGAAAGGCCATGCCTCATTCGGCGGTCTTGGATTCGATTAGCCTCCAATTGCGCAACACGCTCATGGAGTTGTTGTACAAGCTGTCTCAGCTCTCGCACCTTTGTAATGCATTGATCTTCGCCTCCATGGTGGATGTTGTGCTGTCTACAACGATCAGCCATCAAACCTGAAGAAGCTCTGATACCAAATGACGCCGTTCGGATCGGGAGACTTAGAGAAACCAGCAAGCATAACGATACATCACTAGAAGGAAATAAAAGTATTTCCTTGTCTGATTCTTATGACACATGATATCATTGTATAATCCAAGATAGGAATGTGTCATTCTCGCAAATCATACATTTCTTGATCTAGGGTTGATTGTACAAATTGACCAAGCAATCCAACTCCATCAGGGGGCCCAAACATATATCATCACTCACTAGGTACACTAATGAGGGACATACAGTTTTCTTGATGAACAATCTTTTCTCGTACAATTCAAGAGAACATAAATAAAGTCCATGTAGCAGCCTTTATTAGGAATCTGCGGTAGACAATATTTATAGAACGTATCTCCTCATGTGGAAAGATGGAACCATCTCAAACTTAGAATCAAACTCATATGAAATAAACAATGACACATAACACAATCCATATGTTTATTTCATTGGGTCAAGTCCTGTGCTACGTTCTAATAACATACACATATGCAATTAAGTTGGTAACTCTTTACCTATGATTTGTAGAACTTTAATCATCACTTAACTTGCATACTAATATTATATGATAATTAATGTTTCTTGTTAATTATCAAGATTATGGACAGTTTAGATTTATTATTGTCATTCTAATGAATGGTCCACAAAGATCTACAATTCAGATCCTCAAACCTGAATGATCTGTTAATAATAAATCCTAGGAACAAATGATTAAATATAATCAATAATATAAACTAATAAAGTCATTAAATTATTGACTTCTAGGACATAACTCTAACAATTACCCTGTATACTTCACTCTTTTTGAATAAATAATATATGAATCATTTTATTGACCGATTAAAGTGTTTCAATGTAGTATTGTGACCAAATAACTTAAAATAAATCCAAAAACAATTGAAATACTCAAACGATACTCTGAATTGCATTATTTGTATTTATATGTATAATTACCATGTATAATCCAATATTTTTATATAAATAATATATTTTAGACAATATAAAGAGATTAAATTTTGATTATTGTGATAAAATGACTTCGACTTAATCCAATCACGATTAAAATGCTCAAATGATGCTTAGAATTGTTATATTAGCACTTTATATTCGTAATTACCATATATAATCCTATCTTTTTGAATAAATAATATATGAATCATATTTTAAACAGTATAAAGAGTTTAAATGTAGATTATATTGATCAAATGATTTAGAATGAATCCAGAAATGATTGAAATGCACAAACAGTGTTCAGAATTGCAATATTTTTCCTTTATATGCGTGATTATCATGTATAATCTAATTTTTTTTTAGTAAATAACAGATGAATCTTATTATAGACAGTATAAAAAGTTTAATCTAGATTATTGTGATCAAATGACTTAGAAAGAATCCATAAACGATTAAAATGCTCAAACGATGATCAAAATTGTATTATTTGTACTTTACATGCGTATTTACCATGTCTAATCCAAAGTTTTTGAAATAACTAACATATGAATCATATTCAAGACATTATAAAGAGTTTAAATGTATTTTATAGTGATCAAATGACTTAGAATGAATCCAGAAACGATTGAAATGCTCAAACGATGCTCAAAATTGCATTAATTGCATTTATATGCGTAATTAACCTGTATAATTCACTCTTTTAAAATAAATAACATATGAATAATTTTCTATATAGATTAAAATGTTTCAATGTAGATTATTCTGATCAAATGACTTAAAATGAATCCAGAAATGATTGACATACTCAAATGATGCTCAGAATTGCATTATTTGTATTTATATGTATAATTACCATGTATAATCTAATTTTTTTTGTATATATAAAATATGAATAATATTCTAGACAATATAAATAGTTTAAACGTAGATTATCGTGATCAAATGACTTAGAATAAATCCAGTAACTATTGAAATGCTCAAACGATGCTTAGAATTGCATTATTAGCACTTTATATGCGTAATTACCATGTATAATCAAATCTTTTTGAATAAATAACATTTGAATAATGTTCTAGACAATATAAATAGTTTAAACATAGATTATTGTGATCAAGTGACTTAGAATTAATCCAAAAACGATAGAATTGTTCAAACGATGCTCTGAATTGCATTATTAGCACTTTATAAGCTTAATTATCATGTATAACTAAATCTTTTTGAATAAATAATAGATGAATCATATTCTAGATAGTATAAAGAGTTTAAATGTAGAATATTGTGATCAAATTACTTCGAATGAATCCAGAAATGATTGAAACTGCTCGAACGATGCTCAGAATTGCTTTATTAGCAATTTATATGTGTAATTACCATATAGAATCCATTATTTTTGAATAAATAATATATGAATCATACTCCAAACAGTATAGATAGTTTAAATATAGATTATTGTGATCAAATGACGAGAATGAATCCAGAAACGATTGAAAATGTTCAAACAGCGCTCAGAATTGCATTATTTGCACTTTATATGCGTAAGTACCATGTATAATCCAGTCTTTTCGAATAAATAACATATGAATCATTTTCTAAACAGTATAAAGAGTTTAAATGCTCAAAATATGCTTAGAATTGCATTATTAGAACTTTATATGCGTAATTACCATGTATAATCCAATATTTTTGAATAAATAACATATGAATAATTTTCTATACAGATTAAAATGTTTTAATGTAGATTATTCTGATCAAATGACTTAAAATGAATCCAGATACAATTGACATACTCAAATGATGCTCAGAATTGCATTATTTGTATTTATATGTATAATTACCATGTATAATCCAATCTTTTTGTATATATAAAACATGAATAATATTCTAGACAATATAAATAGTTTAAACGTAGATTATTGTGATCAAATGATTTAGAATAAATCCAGTAACTATTGAAATGCTCAAACGATGCTTAGAATTGCATTATTAGTACTTTATATGCATAATTACCATGTATAATTAAATATTTTTGAATAAATAATATTTGAATAATATTCTAGACAATATAAATAGTTTAAACGTAGATTATTGTGATCAAGTGACTTAAAATTAATCCAGAAACGATAGAAATGTTCAAACGATGCTCAGAATTGCATTATTTGCACTTTATATGTGTAATTAACCTGTATAATTCACTCTTTTTGAATAAATAACATATGAATCCTTTTCTGTACAGATTAAAGTGTTTCAAAGTTGATTATTCTGATCAAATGACTTAAAATGAATCCCAAAACGATTGAAATACTCAAATGATGCTCAGAATTGCATTATTTGTATTTATATGTATAATTACCATGTATAATCCAATCTTTTTGTGTATATATATAACATGAATAATATTCTAGACAATATAAATAGTTTAAACATAGATTATTGAAATATTCTATACAGTATAAAGAGTTTAAATGTAGATTAATATGATCAAATGACTTTGAATGAATCCAGAAACGATTGAAAAGCTCAAACGATTCTTTGAATTGTATTATTATATGTGTAATTACCATGTAAAATTATATTTTTTTTGAATAAAGGACATAGGAATCATATTCTAGACAAGGGAAAAAGTTTAAATGTATATTATTGTGACAAAATGACTTGAAATGAATCCTGAAACGATTGAAATGCTCAAATGTTACTCAGAATTGCATTATTTGCATTTTATATGCGTAATTACCATGCATAATCCAATCTTTTTGAAGAAATAAAATTTGAATGATATTCTAGACAAGATAAATAGTTTAAACGTAGATTATTGTGATCAAGTGACTTAGAATTAATCCATAAACGATAGAAATGTTCAAACAATGATCAGAATTTTATTATTAGCACTTTATATGAGTAATTACCTTGTATAATCTAATCTTTTTGAATAAATAACATATGAATTATATTCTAGACAGTTTAAAGAGTTTAACTATAGATTATTATGATTAAATGACTTAGAATGAATCCAGAAAGGATTGAAATGCTCAAACGATGCTCAGAATTGCATTATTTGCACTTTATATGAGTAATTACCATGTATCATTCACTCTTTTTGAATAAATAACATACGAATAATTTTTTTTACTGATTAAATTGTTTCAATGTTGATTATTGTGATCAAATGACTTAAAATTAATCCAAAAACGATTGAAATACTCAAACGACGCTCTGAATTGCATTATTTGTATATATATGTATAATTACCATGTATAATCCAATCTTTTTGAATAAATAACATATGAATCATATTCTAGATAGTATAAAAAGTTTAAATATTGATTATTGTGATATAATGACTTAGAAGGAATCCATAAAAGAATTAAATGCTTAAACGATACTTAGAATTTCTTTATTAGCAATTTATATGTGTAATTACCATGTATAATCCAATATTTTTGAATAAATAACAAATGAATGATATTCTAAACAACATAAAGTGTTTAAATGTAGATTATTGTGTTCAAAAGATTTAGAATGAATACAGTGAAATGCTCAAACAGTGTTCAGAATTGTATTATTTGCACTTTATATGCGTAATTACCATGTATAATTCAATCTTTTTGAAAAAATAATATATGAATCATATTCTAAACAGTATAAAGAGTTTAAATGTAGATAATTGTGATCAAATGACTTAGAATGAATCCAGTAACGATTGAAATTCTCAAACATTGCTAAGAATTGAATTATTAGAACTTCATATGCATAATTACCATGTATAATCCAATCTTTTTGATTGAATAACATACGAATAATATTCTAGACAATGTAAACAGTTTAAACATAGGTTATTGTGATCAAGTGACTTAGAATTAATTCAGAAATGATAGAAATGTTCAAACAATGCTCATAATTGCATTATTAGCACTTTATAAGCGTAATTACCTTGTATAACCAAATCTTTTTGAATAAATAACAGACGAATCATATTCTAGACTGTATAAAGAGTTTAAATGTAGATTATTGTGATCAAAATGACTTAGAATGAATACATAAACGATTGAAAATGCTCTAACGATGCTCAGAAATTCTTTATTAGCATTTTATAAGCGTAATTACCATGTATAACCCAATATTTTTGAATAAATAACAGATGAATTTTGACAGTATAAAGAGTTTAAATGTAGATTATTGTGATCAAATGACTTAGAATGAGTCCAGAAACGATTGAAAATGCTCAAACGATGCTCAGAATCGTTTTTTTAGCACTTTATATGCGTAATTACCACGTATAATCCAATCTTTTTGAATAAATAATATATTAATCGTATTCCAAACAGTATAAATAATTTAAATATTGATTATTGTGATCAAATGACTGAGAATGAATCCAGATTCCAGAAACAATTCAAAATGCTCATACAGTGCTCAAAATTGCATTATTTGCACTTTATATGTGTAATTAGCATGTATTATCCAATCTTTTTGAAAAAAAAATACATTATGAATTAGATTCCAGACAGTATAAAATAGTTTATATGTAGATTATTGTGATGAAATGACTTAGAATGAATATATAAACGATTGAAATGCTCAAACGATTCTTAGAATTTCTTTACACTTTATATGCTTATTTACCATGTATAATCCAATCATTTTGAAATAGATAACATATGAATCATATTGTAGACAGTGTAAAAATTTTAAACGTAGATTATTGTGATCAAATGATTTTGAAATTTGAATGAATCCAGAAACGATTGAAATGCTCAAACGATGCTAAGAATGCATTATTTGCACTTTATAATCCAATGTTTTTGAATAAATAACGTATGAATCATATTCGAGAATGTATAAAATAGTTTAAATGTAGATTATTGTGATGAAATGACTTATAATGAATCCATAAACGATTGAAATGCTCAAACGATGCTTAGAATTGCATTATTTGCACTTTATGCGCATGTTTATCATGTATAATCCAATATTTTTGAAATAAATAACATGTGAATCATATTCTAGACAGTATAAAGAGTTTAAATGTAGATTAATATGATCAAATGACTTTGAATGAATCCAGAAACGATTGAAATGCTCAAACGATGCTCAGAATTGCATTATTTGCATTTTATATGCGTAATTACCATGTAAGATCCAATTTTTTGAATAAAGGAAATATGAATCATATTCTAGACAGTAGAAAAAATTTAGATGTAGATTATTGTGATTAAATGACTTAGAATGAATCTAGAAATGATTGAAATGCTCAAACGATGTTCAGAATTGCATTATTTGCATTTTATATGCGTAATTACCATGCATAGTCCAATATTTTTGAATAAATAACATATGAATCATATTCTAGACAGTATAAAGAGTTTCAATGTAGATTATTGTGGTCAAATGACTTAGAATGAATACATAAATGATTGAAATGCTCAAACGATACTCAGAATTGCATTATTTGCACTTTATATGAGTAATTACCTTGTATAATCCGATATTTTTAAATAAATAACATATGAATCATATTATAGACATTTTAATGTGTTTTAATGTAGGTTATTGTGATCAAATGACTTAAAATGAATTCAGAAATGATTGAAATGCTCAAACGATATTCTGAATTGCATTATTTGCACTTTATATTCGTAAATGGCTGTAGTGAAACTCCGATTGAAAGCCGAGTGAAAGCAAAGGGTTGAAAAAAGGAATTTCATAACATAACCACCAGGGGAATCAATGACTTAAAAGAAAGCCTTCACCCAACGAGCAAGATTCAAATAACAAGTAAGCATATGAGCACTATTTGGTTTCAACTAGTTAAAGCAAGTGATAAACCAGATGAAAAGGAATAAATGCGCCGCACTTGAAAGTAGTAAATCCTACGAGGAAACTGCGGCTTACTTAACGAATTAATGTGCTCCTTTTTAACTAATTACAATGTATAATTCAACTTTTTTAAATAAAGGACATATGAATCATATTCTAGACAAAATGAACATCGATTTCTATTATCTTTTTCTCTTTTTTCCCTCTTTCCTCTCGCTTTATAATTTTTTTATAATGCATAATATTTTATTTCAGACTTAGAAATTTCATTATTCAAATGACCAACGATTTCTATTATCCTATTCTCTTTTATAATTTGGAAAATAGCTTTTTGAGTTCCATTTTCAAATTTCTAATGGTACCAGCTGGAAATTTTATCCTGCTTATATTATTCAAAAATATTAATTTGAATCTCCAATATTGTTTTTCTTCACCTAATCCTAATTATTTTGTGATTACTAACGAAAAATACAATTCATCAAATAGATATCAGTGAACTCAGTAAATTGGAAGTATACGAAAATATTAGAAAACTTACCTCTCTATGGAAGTGCAGAAATAATATTGTTACTGCATGCACGATTTTTGGCGTTTTCATATAGTATGTGGATTACCAATACACTTCTTCGTTCTCATCGATCAATTAGATTGATATGTAATACTCGCACCCATTTATGGATATAATCATCGAGATATACAAAGGCCAGAAACTTTGCAGAAACTACCTAAATTCTGATGAAAAGAAAGAATACCAACAGAATTAGTCAATTTTTATTTATTTGCAAAATATTTATTTTCAAGTTTTAATTAGATTTTTTATTATTATGCAGCTATATATGGATGATTCAGCTGTAAGGGAATGGGAGTTATGTTTTGAGAATTCAGACTTTATAAATTTTTTTTGAAAATTTATGTAATTTCAGAACCAAAATCTCTCTTGTTCGTACTTTTTCCCATTATCTCTCTCTATTGTCGTGCATCATTTGTATCAGAGACCAAGATGGTGGATGATAATCGTGGTCATGGTAGAGGTCGTGGCCGAGGAGGTTGGAGTCGTGGAGTCGATCTCGAAGAAGAAGAGTCGCGCCGCCGAGACCAACGAGACCTAGAGATTGCTGTGATGGGAAGAAGGATTCGAGATTTAGAGTTAGGAGAGGCAAGGATGAGCTCTAAAAACAGAGAAGAATGAGAGGAGTCAAAGTCCTTTGACTATTCTGAAACAGGCGCCAACTCCGCTCATGGAGTTGTTGCACAATTGGAGGCTAATCGAAACCAAGACTGCCGAATGAGGCATGGTCCTTTGAGAAGCATGATTATTTTCCACAAGTAACACTCGTAAGAGTTGAGATCGCCGAACGAGGCATGATTCATCATGCTTCATTGACTTTTCTGAATATGTTTTGAATGAAATTTGATTCGCCACCGATCTTCGATAAGTATCCCGACGATGGCGATGTATTTATTGGGACGAGTGAAATCAAGACAAATGTGGTACTTTTTGATAGTCCCATAATTTTTTATGAAGAGATTTTGATAACTTATCGCTGTCCCCAGCCTATCCTACTGCCCTTGCAAACAATTTAACCTTAGAGAGTAGTTCTTTGGAAATAACGAGTGTAATGTTTGAGCTGGAAACTTTGCATTTAATTAACAGCGAGATCATGAGTTCAGAATTTAGCGATACATTCTTGCAACCGAGCCCTTTGAAAGCAAATGCAAGATATTTTACATTCTTGAGCGATTGTAATTATCAATTTTGTGACGTTTTCGAACAATTCGAAAAATTGTGTGAGAGATTACTTTTTTGTGGATTACACCACTCGATCCTAGTCTCCTGATCCAACTTGAGTGATGCATCATCTGAAGCAGAGGATGAAGTGGTAGATTCGAGGATGAGTCTTTTCTTATGGAGGGAGAATGATGCAAAAAAGAAAACCAACATAATTAGCCTATTTCTATTTTTTTCACATTATTTTTTTTTCAAGTTTTAATTTATTGAATTAGGAAATGTATTAGGATTTTGATTATTATGCAACTATATGGGTGATTCAGTTGTAAGGGGAGGAGAGTTATGTTTTGAGAATTAAGACACTATAAGAAAAAAATATCTGAAAATCTGTGTGATTTCAGAACTAAAATATCTTTTATTCGTATTCTATTAATTTTCTTTATTGTTCATGCATCAAAGTTCAATTCTTGAACACGAACGAGAAAATTTTGATCGAGGGGGTCTCGCTAGAGAATATGTACATAAAATTGAAAGAAATAAATAAAATAGCAATGTGGATAACTGGATATGTTGTCGATCTTCAGCGCAACAAAAGTTGTATCTTTTGTCGAAAATTTGATTGCAAAGACTCGAAATTGCTAGAAGAAATGTCCGTAATTCTAAATGTAATGTTTGGCAAAGGATGTGAACTAGAATAAGAATTAGGTCTTGTTCTAGTTTTATGATTTTGGTAAAACTAGAACAAGGAGAAAGAATTAGGTCTTGTTCTAGTTCAATGTTCATAGTTTGTTTGATTGCACGCACTAGTGGCTTATACTAAAAATATTGAAAATTTAATTTTAGTGGTAAATTTTTTTTTTTGAACTTCAATTTTAGTGGTAAATATGACAAAGCGCGCGTCGCATTGGACGCAACGCCACTCGCTGGTGCGCCTAAACATACAGTAATGTCCTGTGACATTCCTGAATTTTAGGACCTGTTTGCAATACTTCAAATTCTAAGGTCCTATTTGAAAAATGTTCATGCTTATCCACTTTGAAAATATCTCTTTGATCTTATCCACATTTTTAGTAGCCAAGTAATCAATATTTATATAAATAATTTCTGATAATTAATATCTTTATAAATAGGTTAAGTTATCTTTATAAATAGTATTAATATTTTCAGAAACAGTAGCTAAGTAATTCCTTTTTGCTTACTTAGCCATTAAGTAATCGAGAATATTTTCCATTTTAGCCAGACCTCCACTATAAATAGACCCCAGCCTCATTTCATTTCATTTCGTATATCAAATCTGTTTCTCTCTCTTCCTGGCAAGTTTTGAATACCGCCTTAGTTTTGAATAGTCGGCCATTTGGAATTCGAGTTCTACGTCGCAGTTATAGTCATCCCGATTTGCTTGTGCTATGGATCGCTCAGTCAGGTAACCGGACTTCTCTATATCTAGTTTCGTATTGCTTGATTTGATTATCGCTTGGCTTTGCTTGCATGTGTATGCCCGTATGTGGTATGTTTTGCGGGTTATCGGGTTTAGAATCCTGGATCTCTGAATTTGTTCATGCATGCACCCTGATCCCCCTGCCAGGGGAGGGGTTTGGTTCTGATCCCCGATACAGGGGAGGAACTTTATGTCCTGATTTGGTTCTGATCCCCGATTATGGGGAGGAAGAACTTTATGATCGGTTCTGATCCCTGTGACTAGGGAGGAACTTTTTGTCCTGATTATGATATGATTTGACTGATCTAGACCCGATTATATCCGTAAAATGTATGTTTTGTTATGAGGATTAATCCAAACATGTTTAATTTGCTTTATTAACTAATATAGAGAAGCTGCGTCGTTAAATAACCGGTTACTGAGCTTTGTAGCTGACATCCATTTTGTTCCTTTTCTGCTTGCGACGTAGGTTGACGGACCGTTGGATGGATGCAGAAGATACCGCCCCACCGTCGCGCCCCGTGTGTCGGTGTGTCGGCGCGGGGTGTGACATGTCCTGTCTGTTTTTCATCATTTCATGTTTGAAAAAAATTGAATTTTCTACCGACGTCAGTCCTAAAGGCGCTTATATTGAAAAAAAAACTAATTACTACTTTAAATAAAATAATTTATCTAACAGTGCCAATAGAAGCAACGCACTACTATATTTTCAAAGAAAAAAATTTTGATTATTATTTTTAGAACTGATTTAGTAATAATTTTTTTTTGAGATATACTCATTAAATAATTACGGAAGAAATGCAATAGAGAATGAGTCTTATCCACTTAATAACAACACGGGAAGTAATTTATTGGATTGGAGGAGATTCACTCTCTACCAAAAAATACACACACGGACCACACGGTCATCAATAAAAAAGGTTCATTTTTATTTAGTACATATGATAACAATATGGCACCAATTAATCACACCAACTATATATGATGGTTCTGCACCCCTGACAATCATGCAGGCCCTGCCTGCCTGCCTATAGTGCTGGTACATCCCAAAAACAGAGCAACTAGACATCTGGCAACGGAAACCGCAGTATTGGTATCGACGACAACCGGTTCTTCTTATGACAAACTGCACCAAACTGCTCCATCATGTCCACCTCACTTGGCGTGACACCGTCTGGTAATTTCCAATCAAAATGCAACAGAAGTCTGGCTAAAGCTACTTCGATGACAGCCATACCAAACTCCATCCCTGGACAGCTTCTTCTGCCAGCTCCAAATGGTACAAATTCAAAATTATTCCCTTTGAAATCAACGCTAGACCCTTCAAACCTTTCTGGAATGTATTCATCTGCATTGTTCCAGCAGTTTGGATCTCTTCCTAGAGCCCATGCATTTATTACTACCCGAGCTCCAGGCGGGATTGAGTAGCCAAGTAGTTGACATATATGTCTCTTTGCATTGTCGTGGTAGCAACAATGGCACGGGTGGGTGCAAGCGTAGAGTTTCCTTGATTACTAGTTTCAGATAATTGAGATTTACAAGGTCATTTTCATCAAACTTGATTTTTTCATTGGCAGCATGCCTTATTTCTGCCTGTACCTTCGCCATTACATTCGGATGCTTAATTAATTCTGTCATTGCCCATTCTATTGTAGTAGTAGTGGTATCTGTTCCTCCGGAGAACATATCCTAAATAAAATAACCGTGACATCCAGAAAGTATATTACTCTTTCAATTGTACAAAATAAATTAAAAGAAGTTTCTTCATTCTTTTTAACCAAATGTAAATATGAAAGCAGCATACCTTTGTGTGTGTCTATATATAAAGCAATTTTAGTATAAGCTCGACTTAATGAAACCCTTTGATTTCCATTAAGCATTAGAAGTTTTTATCTTTGTGTGTGTCTATGTTCTAATGTTTTCTTTTTTAAAAAAAAAAAATTCTTCTATCAATGGTTAACAAATTAAAGAACAAATTTACTTTGGTTCATCCAATTATTAATCATTTCAACCAATTGAGATTGTTTACTACAAATTTGAAAAATAAAGTCTTGGAACATAATTGCTTTTCACATAAATTAAGATGAGATGGGCTAAAATCAGCCATGATCAGCAACGATCAAATCTCAATTTTCAAAATTCTAACAGTCGATCCGAACCGTTCAATGTGTTCTCCATATTGAAATCTCATTGAAGACCAAATTTTACATTTTTCTGATTTAGTTTACTATTTTTTTGAGATTATTAAAAATCATAGTCATTGAAGGGTCCAGAATTGTTTAAATTAAGAATTTTGTAAAATATCAAACAAATACTAAAAAATTTCAGAAGAATATAAAATTTTGTCTTCAACGAGATTTCAATATGGAGAACATATTGAACGGTTCGGATCGACTGTTAGAATCACGAAAATTGAAATTTGATCGTAGCTGACGGTTGCATCCGTCTGCCGTGGTTGATTTTAGCCCATCTCAATTAAGATTCGTCATTTAGAAATTAAATTGATTTGATAGTTTTTTTACCTTTTTAAGTAAAGTTTATATCAATCCCTTAGCGAGCTTAACTCCGTACTAACTTCTCAACTTCTCGTGACTCTCCCTCTCTGTGTATGTGTACAGTAAATATGGCGGTCTATAAAGTATTGTTCAGCACTTCAGCGCAAGTGCTAAGAGTCAAGTTTCACTTCGAAATTCAAACGTATAATTTGAGCTGCTAAAAGTGATCTACATTTATTTGAAAAAGGAGGTAGATTAAAATCAGTAGCGACTGACGAATGAGACCGTCAACTACGATGAAATCTTAATTTTTGAGAATTTAACAGTCGATCTGAACCGTTCAATGTGTTATCAACATTGAAATCTTGTTGGAAATCAAATTTTATATTTTTATGAAATTTTTTAGTATTTTTTTGGTATTTTACAAAATTCTTAATCAAAACAATTATGGATCCTTTAATAACAATGATTTTTTAAAATCTAAAAAAAAAAATAGTTGAAAAATTCATAAAAATGTAAACTTTGGTCTCCAATGAGATTTCAATTATATGGAGAACATATTAAACGGTTCGAATTAACCATTAGAACCTCAGAACTTGAGATATAATTGCAGCTGACGAATCCATCCGTTAGTCGTGGCTGATTTGCGTCTACCTCATTTGAATTCAATTCATACTGAAAATCTTGCTACAAAAACATTTTTTTTCACTAGATAGTATATACATAGATTCTCTACTTATGCTCGTGTTTCACACAAGTTAAAATATACAACTTGCCTGTACTTACTATGATAACAGCTTTTACACTGTCGAAGGTGAGGGGCTCCTCCAGGTCTTTATTGTCCATTGCCTTGATAAGAAGGTCAGCCAAGTCGTATTCAATATTTTCATCTCTCGCATTCTTCTGCTGCCTTTGCTTTTGCAAATGCTCTTGGACTATTTCCTCCAGTATCGGGTCCACAACCCTAAATGTGATCATTCAAATTTTTATGTCAGCCAATGATAATAGCTCACACGCATACAAGAAAAAAAATGAAGTGGATATGGTCTGTTTTCCCTCTTTTCATCGAGTATTGTAAGTGAAGATCAATTATAAATAAACATATGAACAATTAATGCTTCTAATTCCGTCTTAAAGAATGCAATTTTCACAGGTCAATAATCACCATCATACCAATCAACCCATGTTGTTTATCTTAATTTTAGATTCTTATGAGAATATAACAGATTTTGGGTGGCCTAGAGTTTTTCTCTATTAAATTTCGCAAATATAAGCACGTATGTCCAATTTATGAAATGTTACCTGTAAATTCTCTCAAGTTTTCTTTTCATCATCAAGTCCAACCAGCTTAAAGAAGGGAAGATGTCAGAAATACAAAACCAAGAAACCTGCTCTGTTGCGTCCTTCATAGCTTTTAAGAAAGCCCCTTGCTTTCTACATCTTCCTCCAAATGCAGCACAGGCAACAATGTTATTTGCAACCTCACTTACCTTTGCAGCTAATTTGACAGGTGATTTGTCAGAATAAGAAGAAAGCCATTTCAACATGGAATGGACCTCATCTCGGCGAATTGAAGACAGGGATTTGACTTGTCTTGAGGATAGAAGCTCGTTAACACAGATTCGACGCAACTGGCGCCAGTAGGGACCATTTGAGAAGGCAATATCGATGCAGCCATATTTAGCCATGATTGCTGCAGCCAGCACAGGGCGATTTGAAAAATTTGCATCCTGAGCTTTCATCACCTACGAACATATATAATAATATAAATGTATTTATGTTGGAAATATCTGCAATTTCTGAACGGAAAGAATGCATTTTGTGTATAAATGGTGGTTGAACTCGTGTTGAATAGTTAGATAAGAATATAATTGAAAATGAGTCACGAGTGATGCATAGTTAGATATTCTAATGAAATTTCTACTATAATACCAAATTACAGCACGTAGCCCCTCTCAATGGTGGTCGAACTCGATCATGAACAATGCTTGTTTTGATAATATTCAGCTTAGTTAACTTGGCCGAGTCATCCGATCTCAATTAATCTAAGTTTTGTATATGAGAAAACATCTTGACATAATAAAACTTGTGTTTAGTTGGTTTTTTTTTTTTTCGTTTGATCAGCTATGTCTTAGGACTGAGGTCGCCTAATATATAGACATCCATTCTGATACTGACGCCCAGCTGTGTGCACATACAATGGAGGGGTAGGGATTGCAGGGAATTGACCAACAAGCATGCATGACAAGGAGTAAGGAAGGACACGTACCTGCTGTGCAGCATCTTTGGATGTGATGACAACAAGGTCAGTCTGACCAGTACGAAGGAGCATGACAGGTCCATGTGACCGTGCGAGGTTGTGCAGTGCACGGTGTGGCAATTCACCACTTACTAGGTAGTGTAGGTTGCCAATAAACGGGAGAGTCCGTGGGCCTTGGGGAAGATTCAGTTTTGGCTGAGTTTTTGTGTCTTTATTCTTATGGAGCAATTTTAGAGCCAGTACAAAGAGGAGAAGAGCACTAAGTTGGTAAAGAAGAGAGGGGAATGTGAGCTCCATTTCTTTTTCTTTTTTTCTTAAATCTTATGAGTGGTGGCGATATAGTGCAATAAATAAGCAGGCTTGTAGAGCAATTTTCTTGTGCAAGAGGAGAAAATCCTTGAGATTGAATTCCAATTTATAGGCCACTGTTTTATTTCAGAAAGATCAGTGATCAATAAATGTTTCCAGAAGGTTGAAAAGGACTTCTGGTCTTAAATCCTTTAAAATACTGTATAATAAATGTCAGGATATCGGGTCAAGGGAATCAGCGCACAGATCAAGAATTCCAGCGCCAGAGCCTGATTAGTCAAGAAAACAGGCGATATTTTGAAGATCTGTATTTTAGGTATCAATCTTGTTATATTTAGAAAGATGTATCGTATAGAAAACATCTTATTTTTGGTAGTTAGGATTATTTTCCATGTTGCCGTATAGAATTTGTATAAGAGACTGATTAGGGCGCAAGTTGTAAAGTGACTTGATTTTTCAATATAGAATTTAATTCAAAGCCAGCAATCGTTTTCAAAGTTTCTTGATTTCTTAAGCTTGTCAATAAATTGGCAATATACTCGCTATAACCAAATTCTGTAGGATGAACAATAAGAGAGCCCAATCAAAAACTCAACAAAGCAATACAGAGAACCTTGCATGCATAGAGCAGTTTCCGTTCATGGCTTGGTTTTTTATTCACGCTTTAGGCCTTTTAAATTTTATTTATATATTATTTATTTAATTATTGTCAGAAATCTAGCAGGTACGGCAGCTGGTACATTACAATACAGGTTTAACTTTACTGGTATTGGTTAGTTCTGAGTTGCTGAATGCTACGCAGATAAAGTATCACCAGTAATAGTGAGGTGCTTATACAAACGAGATCCAGCGTCAGCAGTATGGGTCACATTTGGGTTTTTGCTACCTGTACGAACCAGATTTGATATTCTGATTTAATCATGGAGAGCACTGGAACGGGTTAAGTCTCTAATCATTGGCATTTGTGCTGGATTTTATCATTTTATAAATCTGATGATGTCATTGCTTGCCTCAGCTTAACTAATTTAGTAATTTGTGAGGGCCACTCACCACCATGGGTCATGCCGTCAGGAACTACATCCTTTGGATGGCCATCCATGGATGATTTTCGATCTCAGTAATCTAATTTAATCTCAACGGTTATAGATGTCCCGTGCATAATATCAAAATTCATAGGTCCGAAAAAATCTAACCGTTAATATTAAATCGGACGGCTCGGATCAAAAGACGTCCGCTAACCATCCAGAGGATACTCGCCCCATGCCGTCATGGTACTCTACAAAGTCAGCTGCAGTTGTGGCCTTAGGCTCCGTTTGGATACCGTGTGGGAAGAAGAGAAGAAGGGAAGAAGGGAAGAAATTTATTATAAACAATCTTCACAAAGTTACACACTTCCTAATACTTCTTTCCACTTCTTCCCTTCTTCCCACACCTCATCCAAACGGAGCCTTAATTACTGCAATTATGGTTTGTGGGATTGCGTGTTGATAACTTCTCAAGGACCAAAAGCAAACATTTCTAAGTTTTTGAAGCATACATCCAACAATAAATCAGGATTGATTTATTCATAATTAAGAAACCCTGAAGGCGTAGAAACTATAAATCGCCTGAGATGACAAAGAGGGAAAATAATTACTTCAAAACCTTGTATATATTGAAAATCGACCCCAAACTTACTGCGAAGGAACAAATACTCCAACCATACACATGACCACTTTAACCTACCTACCAGCGCAGCTCAAACCCAGCCCAAGGCAACTATAGAAGGAAGGAAGGTGATTATCAAAGTTATTATTGAAACAGAATCTCACGATGCTATTTACCAATTCGATGGCTTTGCAATCAAAATAGCAAGCCAAAATGGCTTGACAGCATCCGCATATCACCTTCTATAATTAACATAAGGTATGTATCTCTCTTATAGGCTCCGTTTGGATGCGTTGAGAATAAGGTAGGAAGAAGGAAGAAGGGAAGAAATTTATTGGGAAGGGGTAAATTTATTGGGAAGTGTGTAACTTTTGTGAAGACTTTGCATGGTTAGAAATAAATTTATTGGTAAAAAGTGGTTATTCCTTATTCTTTATTCCGGGAAAAAGCCATCCAAACGGAGCCATAGTCTCCTAATTTTGACCTGGACTTCCAGTTCTAACTGAGTTAAATCCAATGATGCAGTTGTTTGCGTCAGCTATACTGACTTGCATTCGAACCCATCAAGGTATGCCCCGTCTCAACCACCTTTTCAATTACCAGTTCCTTCATTATCTTCTTCTCCTTCTCAGTGATGGTCTCAAAGATTGCTCTGGTGAATCGTACTTTTTGTGAAGCAAAAGCTTGAATTCCAATTTATAAATTATTTGTTTCATTATTTAAAACTTCTTGAGGAAACCAATTAGACAAATAAACAATTTTTAAAAACCATATATTGTACAAGGAAGCTTATCTACATGAGAAAGATAAACAATCTATAAATGATAAAATCAACATCGTCATCCTGTAGTAGACAAAACTGTCCATCCAAATTACTACAATATAATTTCTCATCTATAGTTTTGCAGGCCAATGTGACCACTAGTATATTTACAATATATAAAATAACATACCGCTATATATAACTACGGAAATAAACCAACAATGTGTTGTCAGACGACAGCCACATCACTCTGTATAACTACAAATATAAAAAATAGAGCAATCAATTTTCCATGTGACAAACGTTATAATATATAAAAAAGGTTATGCATCCAGAAATGGCCAGCACTGTTTTTTCATGTGGCATTCTTCCCAAAAAAACGTTATATAATAGCAAACCCAACGATGTGTCATGTGGTTGTGCAATGTCAACGTCATCACTTCTTCAGAAAATCCTTGTAATGGTTTCTGGTAGAAGGTATATATATCTCATATGAATCTAATTTCCATGCTACTGGTCTGAATTGACTCTACAATCCAAATCTGCTCCCGCGGGGAACCGTCCAGCGTAGCCTACGAACCGTCCGATCTGATCTGGACGGTTCGGACCTATCAATCAAGTTACATGCACGGGGCTCCCTTTGCCATTGAGATTAAATCATACGGCTCACAACGGTGCGCTGGATGGTCCCGCGCGGGACTGGATCTCATTTCCTGACTCTATACTATTCTGCTTTGTCCACTACAAATCAGGTTATTGGTTCCTCAATTGCGATACATGTTTCATGCTGATATGGATCAAATTTTAGTTTCTTGCAACCTGTGTCTATAAAATCACATTAATTAAGTAAACACCCAATCAATGATATTATACATAAGGATCAGGTCTATTTCTGTAATGTGTTAACTGCTCCATGATCCAAAGTCCAAACTACTAAAATGTTTTTATGTATAATTAAATTAACACATGCTGAACGATCCAAAATGCTCCGCAATAGTCAACAAGCATAAAATTGTTCACGTTATCAGAACAAGAACTGTCCGTCCAACTCATCCTAATAGTGGAGTAGTATAAGATCTTAATAAGAGAGGAATAGCTATTGCTCTTGTATATGCAGTCAACAAATTTCCTATATACTTTGAAAGCATTTTCCAGCATCTGATTGGCTGTTGTCACCTTCATTATAAGTTTTGTGGCAACACAATGTAGGTTGTCAACTCGATTTTTCTGCAGGATTTTGGATTTTGTTATTTTGTTGAGCAAGATGATATGGTCCCGTGGTACAATAGAGAAGAGGAAAGTAGAATTGAGCTGATCTAATCCGATCTGACCAGCCTAGTTGAGAGAGATTTGAATTGATTAGTGGATTGTGTCTAGAATTAAATTCTTTTTAATAATCTAACAGGTCAGACCAGCCTGTGAAATATCAGCTCGTTAGTATATTATAAGGGGTAAAAGTACAGATCAGTCCTGAAGAATTTGTAATAAGAAAATTTAGTCGGTAAACCAAAATGAAAAAAAAATAATATACAGAATTTCTGTCATTTAACACAATATAGAATTCCCCTTTTTTTTGGTGGCAATTAAAGATTCCTTATAAAAATAAAATTTTCATGTGGTTAGTTGATAATAATAAAGTGCTGACAAGAGGAGACGAGGGATCACTTGTTGTTTCAGTGTGCTTATATTAGAAAATTATGGTTTTGGATGGGGAGTTGCACAGAGTTATTACAGCACAGTCAGGAACTCTATTTTAGATATATTTCAAACTGCTCTGGTTATGAATAAGCATGATAAACAAATCCAAACAACTAGGAAGATTCTAACGCAGGTCTGTGCTTTACTTAATATTGGGCAGGTAATATGGATAATAATTCCAAAGCTGCGCTCAAGAACTGGCTACCAAGTAATTGGGATGAAATACCTTTTGCGAGAGAGCCCTGGACCACAACAGTTAGCTGCATCAAAGGCTGAGAGAGCAACTATCCACCAACGGGTAGCAAGTTAGTTGAAAACCTTTTTTTTTACTTTTCTAAAATGCTGTGTTGTTTGAAGAGGTGGATTACTTAAGACATCTAATTACTGTTTATGTGGTTATGCTTGTAATAATTCTTATTAGCTTTACTTTAAGTTCTGGTTGTGAAGAGAGAACTTAGAGCAACTCTAAGTCTGTTAGTTTACAGAAGGTGAGGACAATTTGTTTAAAAAAAAAAAAAAAGTGGTGACAGCATGAGGGGACGGAAAAAAAATTATAAATATTTTACATTATCATGTTTTATTAGTCTTGTTTCCTTCCGTTACATTCAATTTGAAAAATAATAAAATATAAATTAAATGAGTAACTTCCATTTAACTTTTAGTGTCCTATTAATTATTCAACCAAACAAAAATGATTTCCTTTCCCTCCTTTGCCATATCCACCATCCAAGCAAAATGTAAAGAACCATTATGCTATCAATAACAAGAATTGATTTACATTCGGAATCCTTTTTTTAAGTATTTGGATCTATAAAAAATTTTGAACTATTACGGGGAAGAGAAAATGAATATCATGAACATTTCAAAGTAATTGTGCAAAACGATGAGGGCTGTATAAACCTTTTAAGATGTTGTATGCATCTCTTAGGCGACACTGTTTAGTTAATAGTCAATGGTTCCAACAATCTAATACTAGATAGCAAGATTTGTCAATCGATGCTGCAAGACCACCTGATTCAAATCCACATCTATCAATTCACACTAATGTGGGAAGCAAATTAGCTAATAATTAGAGATATCAACATGCAGAATAAATAACAAAAATTAGTAAATTACCAATAGAGGCAGAATTTATTCTAAGGAAAGGATAACTAGCTGTATGAAGTCATTGGGTACCTTATTATCCAGGGGATAGTCTTATAGCTTCAACAAGGCACAATGGCGAACACCTTTTGATGCCCACTGTTTTGAACTCACTTGGTCATTGTAGCCAAGATTTATCATGAGATGCCACCTTCAAAAGAATTAGCTCCAATCACTTATTGCTACCAATGGTTGGTCAATATTATAACTTCAATTGCATTGTTTCTTCCACAACTAGGATTACTTCATCAATCCTAACAACAAAAGCAAGAGAAGTCAACAAAAAATCCAGGGGTACTTCAAGTACAACAGTACAATTATGGTCTGTAAAGAAGCCCATTATGCTTATAAGAATATAAATTAAGCACAATGAAAAAGCAAACAAAGAAGATAATAATAAATAGGCATGAATAGGTATATAAAACTACTCCCCATTGCTGAACCAGATTTGATGCTTACAGAAATCAAGTAAGAAAATTGAAAACAAAAGGAATTAATTGAATGAAAATTTAAGACCAATAGCTTATTAAATGAAATCTGAGCATCACCAACAGAATAATTAACAAATTTATAATAAGAAAGTTTATTCAATCTTAAACATATGCACCTGCTCGAATTGAGGTTCACATTAGCAAGCCATGAAGTCAAGTATACCTGGTAAAGGACCAACCAAAACAGTGAGCTGTAGCAATCAAAGAAATTATTAAGCACACTACTTAAATCATAGGATGTCAATGTTAAGAATTTCAATTGAGGATCTAAGCCATATAAAAATTAACTGTTTCTAAGATTGGGGTCGGTTGCACAATCAAAAGGGATTAATACTAAATTATAACCCACCTGTAAAACAGACTCAGTAACTTCATGGCTTAACAAGAGGGACTGTGAAGAAAGACCAATCAAATCTTTAATGTGTGGGGGTAACATGTCATAGCTTTCACCAGATAGAAGACCAATTAATCTCAGTTCATCAAGTTCTCCTTCAAATAGCTCTCTGACATATCTTGTTGTGTCATTTTCTTCAATTTCTTTCTCTGATTGCATAGATGTAAACTCCGCCACAAGCAATCTCTATTTAATCAAAATAAATATATAGATGATATGATACAAATCAAGAAAGAAGGATAGCTGATAGCTCAATAAAGCAAGTGAATTAATTAAAAATAGCAAAGAGCCACAGCAATGAGCTGCAATGATTCATAGGAGAAATAACAAAATATCTGTTCTATTATATACCTTCAAAGCCAGCTCTAAGACAAACACAGCGACAAGTTCTTGTGCAAGTTCTTCTGAAATTATTCAAGGGGAAAAAAAGAACTTCAGAATTCAAACATTTTCTTAATAAACTTCGTCACACATATATTAACTGGTTTTGCTAGACAAAGAGATAGAGGAAAAACAAAAATATACTAACTTGCTCTACTTGACAAAACTAATTGTAATGATTTGAGGTTATAAGAACAAGGAGAGTTAAATAGATCAAATAAAACGACCAATCTCTTAATGGAAGTCCACTGAGAAACCATTCCGTGTAAAAAGTTTAAAACCAAATAGAAGACCCATTTACTATTTAATAATCCGGTCATCATGATGTTGGTCCATAAAAGAAATTTTCAGCCAATAGATGAACAAAGACTCCTACCACAGTTCACATGAAATGAGTCATTTCTCTACTGTAAAGTGCTTTACCAAAAAGTAATGCCATGTACCTTAGGTTTCACTAGGATTCAAGTTTATCACTAGAATGAAAAATAAAAATAAAATTCACAGCAGCGAAGGAACAAGAGGTAAATTTTTTTTTATGGCAAGTAAATTCTCAGAGTCAACAAGAAAACATCTATAATTCAGAGAGAGCATGTGTAATTTACTTTAATAAAAAAACAACCTTAGAAATTTATGAGGGATTACCAAAATCAGAAATAGAAAATGATGAGAAAACAGGAACACCACCACCGTCTCCATAGTCATTCATGACCTCAGGTTGATCACAAAATTGAACGATTGGACTCCCAGTAGATGATTTGAGAAAAACACGCATTGATTTAGATGCTTTAACCATTTGAGAAACAGAAAGTACCTGAAGATTTGTATCAAGTAAATAAAAGAGATCTAATAGAAAAAAAGTACTAATATATCTTGCTTTCTATTAGATTTTGGTTGCGCAAGGGACTATAAAATCAGGCATTCTATTGGTAAATTGTAGAAGACTTGGCTTAGTCCAGTGGCACTTGTGCAATGGAACTACGAAAGAGGTTCTCTTTTCGTGAATATGATATTTCATTCGAGTCTTGAGTAATTTCCACAATAAGTACTACCTATTTTCTAAAGAGAGGAAAGTTATTTTATAATTCCTGGTAGCAAGACAAATGATATAGAAATTTAGGAAATGAAATACCATATCCTTATAGGAAGACAACAATGCACTCCGACTAAGCTCCTGAACCAGTAGAAGAGCATATAAGAAGATCAGCCAATACATACAATCCAAATTCATTATTGCACAATATAACAAACTATCAAAGGTTATAATTCAATTCAGTACTATCTTCCACAGTAGTACGAACATGGAGTTGGAAATTGGACCATCATCACTTATATACAGACAAGGATTAAGGCATTACCATACTATCAGCCTGCCTATGGGTGCTGCAATAATTCAATTTTGTGTTGCATCATGTTCAAAACAATAAATACAAGAGAATAGGACAAAAAGAAAGTCTCAACTCTGAACAAATCAATTTGAAGATCACCAATAACCCAACATAAGAAACACAAAATAATTAAGAGAAATCAACAGTACGGTATGGTGGGCTTAAAACTAACCAAACATTCCCTGTGATAACAATAGAAATACTTAATTAGAAGTTAGAACAACTAGTACCTGCTGATAAGCCAATTTTTGACAGGCCTTATCGCGTATAGCAGGCATATCTTTGAGAACCCCCAAATCCCTTTGCAACATAAACCTGATGCCACCCCATCAATAAAATTTCAATATTTTAACTCAAGACGGAAAATTTATCCGATACACATACACATACACATACTTCCAAATTCATGAAAATAAGAGGTGAAAAGAAAAGAACAAGCCTTTGAGAGAGAAAAGCATTCACGAAGGAAGTGGCGTGCGACCTGCAACCGGAGGCTGCAGAGAACCAGCTGTCCTTCGAAGCAAGGAGCTTCGACCATTGGTTCCTCATGTTTCGCTGCGCCGCTGGCCGCCAAAGCCTTAACGGCGACGGTGAGGGAGACGTAGACGGAGAGGGTGAGACGGCGTGAAGGTGTCGGGTGTTTGAGTCGATTACGCGCCGTGGAGTCGCTTCGGAGTCCATGGAATCTATTGGCGGCGTGCCGCGTGCGGACTGCGGAGAGAGTGAGGCAAGCTAAGACGGAAGAGGTGATTGTCGGAAAAGAGCAAAGAGAGATTTATCATTTATTCCCCTCTATTTTCTTATAATAAATGGCCGGATCAGAATTTTCTTTTCTGTTCTTTTTTTTTTTTTGAAAATCAGCCATATACTCCTCAAATCATAAGCCATGTATCAAACCTTTTTGATGAATGTACATATCAAACATATTTAACTCTAGTAACTCCCATAATATGTTATATTTGGCTAAGTTTTTTTTTGTTTTAATTGTGCGTATATGTAGTAATTTTGTTTTGATTCCAAAATTAAAATATAATTATGACATTGTGAATGTACAGTGTATTTATTCAATTATTACAATTATTTCAAATTAAATGTCCATTCTAAATGGAATGTTGAATTAACTAAAAACATTCAAGTCAATGTTTTGAATACCCTACCAAACATCGAACCAACGAGACAAAAAATATAAATTTTTATCGGTTTTAATGGATATACCGGTTTCGAACACCGATGACGTCATAATTAATTTGATGATAAATAAATTTTTAGAACATAAAAGATCATTATCATTTTAAATATAAATATTAAAAAAAATCAAATTTTATAAGTTTATAAATCACAGTTTATATACTAAGTCGTCTATTTTTTTTAACTTTAATTTCGATGCTTGCTTTTTTCTTTAAGAAAAAACTTCGTAAAGTAAATTTATAAAAATAAAGAGGTCAAATTTGCAAAATCATTATACGTCCATGTAGTGTTCTCCAATCGTGCGTGTCGTGTCAAATACGATCGTGTTAGAGTCTCGTATCGTGTCGTGTCCTGCTTAGTGGTGAGAAGAGGCAACACGACACGCATTCTGACACGACATGACTGACACGTCGTGTTAATCGTGTCAAATTATTTTATTATTTTTTAATTAAAAAATTATTAAAAAATTTAAAAGTAAGAAAAAAATTATTAAACGCCGTAATTTATTATTTGATTAAGTTTAAACTTTTTATTAATATTTTTTATAAGAATAATAATTAGATTAGAATAAATATTATGATTTAAATCATAGTAAATAATATGATGTTGTATTATAAATTGAAATTAAATTATTAATTTTGCTTAAATAATCAACATTAATAATTAAATTTGTATTGAGGTGTCATGTTAATTCGTGTTCGTATCGTGTTGCATATCGAATTGTGTCGTGTTGAATCGTGTCAAACTTTCTAATGTCCCAACACGACACGATAACACGATTGTGTCGTGCTAACACAATCATGTTGTTGTTAGAGATATGTCCTAGAAGCCACATCTGGCTACTTCTATGGTTTTATGTCATTGATGATTTTATATCATTTGTTCCTTGATTTATTTGTTGACAGATCATTCAGGTTGAGGATCTGAATTATAGATCTATGTTCTTCATTTAATAGTAAATGACAACAATAAATCTGAAACGTCCATAATCTTGATAATTAACAAGGAACATTAATTATCAATAAGATTAGTATGCAAGTTAAGTGATGATTAAGTTCTATAAATCATAGGTTAAATGTAACCAACTTAATTGAACATAGTACAGGACATGACCGAACGAAATAAATAAATGGATTGTGTTATGTGTCATTATTTATTTCGTTATGATTTTGATTCTAAGTTTGAGAGGTTTATCTTTTCCACATGAGGATAGGTTCAATAAATATCATCTACCGCTGATTCCCGATAAGGGCTGCTATACGGACTTTATTTATGTTCTCTTGAATTGTGCGGGAAAAAACTAAATCATCAAGATAACCATATGTCCCTCATTGATTAACTTAATGAGTGACGATATCTGTTTTGGGCCCCTTGATGGAGATAGATTGTTTGCTAGCAACTGATACAATTATCTCTAGATCAAGAAACGTATAATCTTCAAGAATGACACATTCCTATCTTGGATTATACGATGATATCATGTGACATAAGAATCAAAATAGAGAAATACTTTTATTCTCCTATGCAGGATTTAAATACTGTAGCGGTACATTATTTATGCGAATTGGAAATCATAACGTGTTGCTAGATACCGCTTATGATTATTGGAATTAAATCCTCAAAGGGTCACACAAAATAAGGTGTTTAACCATACGTGCATTATTTATTTATTTGCAACAGTGAGTATTGCAAAAATATGATGAGTTGATTAATTAATTATATACCGTTATAGACCGTTATAATTAATTAAGTTAAATGGATCATATTGAAATAAATAAATGCATTGTCTAATCTCTAAATAATTATTATTAAGTTAATAATTATTTATAAACAACACATTTAATTTAATTAAGTTAATTCGGCCTTTTATTTATTAGTAAATTAAATGCCCAATTGAGTAGCAATTGAATGAGCCTTTAATTAATAGAATTGAGGCATTAAATAGAAGAGCTAGTGGCCCAATCAAGCCCACTAGAAGGCCGGCCATACATGGGTGGTAGGTGGGGTGACACACTTGTAATTAGTGTGAACATTGTGCTAGGGTTTGGAGGCTATATAAGGACCTATATAGAGGTTCCTTAGGTTAGCTCCTTCTCTCTTCTCACTTAGCCGCCACCTTACCCCATAGGTGCGCCGCCCCCCCTCTCTTCTCTCCACTCAATTGCTCATGTATTGAGCACCCTTCTTCCATAAATTAATTGGTGAATTGATTGAAGAAAGAGAAAACTTTGGGATTAGGCTTGTTATTCTCATCGCTAGCACGATTCGAGAATAACTTGGTTAATACTTTAGTGGACTCGAGGCGGGCGATTTGGAGGTGCTTGGAGGACAAACCATCGATTTTTAAGCCGTAGGATCGAGCCTTTTGATTACAATATCAAGAGAGGTATAAATTTCCCATCGTTTTCTTTGTGTGAATGCTTAAGCACTATATCTACTTTTGTGCATATTTGTTTGTGGTTAATTAAGGGTAATTAGCTATTAAAAATTAAAATTATGCACTTTCTAACAGTTGTGCCATGCTAACACGATCGTGTCGTGTCATTTTGGAGAACACTACGTCCATGTGCACCTGTCGCGTGTACCTTCGATGCCCCGTACCTATTCAAATAGTGAAATGCAAATTCGTACCCATTCAAATAGTGAAATACAAATTGTGGTGTGTTAGATGTGTTGACACGATATAAATTAGTATTATCACGACACAACAAGCCATATGTACGGATTTAATACAACACACACATATGTTTGTATGTCGTGTTAAAACTGTATTGTGTATTTGTGTTGGCTCTTTTAGAAAATTATCAAGATTTAATGTGACACGGTTCAACACGGTACGATTTGACATGACACGGTTACAACATGACACAATATGGCTCTATAAATTTTCAAAATTTTAAAATTCAAAATTTGATAAATTATATTATAAAAATATTAATATATCATTAAAAACTAAGAATGACTTGAAATTTTAAGAAAAAAACAAATCATAAAGAAAGTATTACTAAAAATTTTTGACTAATATTACGTAATTATTATATTTGTATCATCATAAAATATTAACAAATTATTTGTTTCAAATATATCTATAACCAATTTATAAAATTTCATATAATTGTTCTTTATTTTTTCTCCAATTTAAAATAATTTAAAAATACGTTTAACTATTCTTTAGGGAAAAAAGAAAAATAAACACTTGATACGGTTCGACACAATTGATATGGGTGTGTTGTGTCGTGTCAACACGACGTGTCACCTGTGGTGTGTCAATTTTCGTAGTGTGTCGATCTTTTTTTTCCAATGTTTTTAATACCCTACCGGCTATCATACCGGCAAAGGTGGCGGTATCCGGTTTTTCCGGTATTACCGGTATTGTATATCACAATACCGGATAATAGTGGTTACTAGTATATATACTTTACATGTTATAACTTATAATGGATTGATAAGACCTTTTAGTCCAGTGGTTGCGCACTGGGTTCTCAGTAACCTCAACTCACTAAAATAAATATTATTTTTTTTCCTTTGACAAATGTCCTTTGGGCTTCATGTGCTTTGGAAATAATAAAAAAAAAATCATGAAAAGTCAAATGAATTAACGGCACCTTATGGTCTAGCACTTCACATATTTTTTGCAATCAATAAAGCTAGAAAGACACAATCCTTTGATTCCTTTCATCTATTTCTTTATTAAAAAAAGAGAAAAAAGTTTAAAAGAAAAGGAGACGTAGCAGAGGGTAAGAACCGTAAGGAAAAAATTTAGGGAAAATCAGTCATATACCCCTCAAATCTCATCTAATTGGAAATATCCCCCTCCAATTTTAAAATTTGGATATATCCCCCTCTAATCTTAAATACTATGGATATTTACCCCTTTGATTATTACTACTGATAATTTAATTTTGAAAAATCAGTGGACATAATTTAAGACAAAAATGCCATTAATCCATTTGGCGATTGATATTCATGCCTTATTCTGCATATTAGAAGCTTCAAACCTTCCCCTTCTTACACATTGCATGAAATGAACGAAATATTGTAGTTAACCTTCCCGTAAATTAAATATTCTGGTTAAGCAGGTTAGCTCATGCCTTAGCGTGACATACAAAAAAGGAATATTTCAAGTTCACACAAGAGCATGGAAAAATAGCAGAAGAATTCAATGTCCGAAGATGAATTTGATATTCTTTTTTCCAATACATAAATGATAGAATATGATTAGTCGAAATTACCACGCCAATATTCTAGTATTGAAAACAAAATAGTCACATGTTAGATTTTGAAGGCATCAAAACAGTACCAGTAACAGTAAGGTAGTACTGAGCATTAGTCATTAACTTATGGATTAATTGGAGAGCAATCATTATTGGATCTCCAACGAATCAAACTCCAACAAATAAAGAAAACAACGAATTTGGATATGCTAGAGAGAACCTCTCTGAACATGCAAAACAAACAAAGGAATCAAAGCAAATTTCGTAATTCCATTAAGAGATGAAACACCAATAACTGGTACGTGCCTGCTCAAGCGATCTGGCTAAATAAAAAGAAAAACTAAGGAGTAAGAAGCATCACTTGGTTGAAAGATTCCAAGCGATGTGTCAGAAGCAAAATATTTAAAGAGAAGTTATGTTATCAAATCTGCATAATTTAGGCAGGAATATCAATCGTCCAAGGGGATGAGGGTATTTTTGTCTTAAACTTTTAAAATACATTTTTCAGAATTAAAATATTATTAAAAATAGTTAAAAAGGTAAATATCTATATTGATTAAGATTAAAGGGGGATATTTCCAAATTTAAAGATTAGAGGGTGATATTTCCAATTAGATAAGATTGGAGGGGTATATATCTGATTTTCCCAAAAATTTATGTATCCCAACCAAAAGTTCTTTTGTCTTCTACTCTTCTAAGCTCTAACAAAGTAGGAAAAAAGCTAATGAACTTTTTCTTGGGAAAGCAAAAAGGAAAAAACTTAGCAAATGAAGAAATGAAGAAAGACAAAACCGGACAGGAAATTTCCGATTTTGCCGGTTTTTGACCGGTTTTTCCCAGTTCTTGACCAACGAAAATTGGAGGCTTTTTCCTATTGGGTCTTTACCCGAAACCCGATTTTACCGGAAAAATCCGGTACCCGGTAGGGTATTCAAAACATTATTTTTTTTCTACTTAGCACGATATGACATGACACGATACAGTTTCAAATTCTACCCGTATCAACACAACACAACACGGTGCAAAATACGACCGTATTTGTCATACCAGATACGGCAAGATTGCAATTTGCCTAGTTCAAACAGTAAAATTTTCTCGATCTCCGTGAGCATCATAGATTGCAGCGAAAAGCCGAAAACATGTGAAAGCAAAAACTGGCTCGGTACTGAAATTCCAGTATTTCAGGTATTTTATCGATATTTTCCGGCACGGAGAGAGAGGAGGGGATTACAGCTTTTTCGTACCGGACCATGATCCGATATCCAGTATTTTATGGTACTTTTGGTAACAGGTCCGGTATTATAAACATGGACTAAAACTGTAAAACAGGAGTGGGCTTTGCTTCTCCTGACAACCGGCTCGGGAAGCAAAAGGACAGACCAATACTTTCTAGTTAAAGGCCGTCTATACCGCAAATGGGATCTGGTCCCGCGCGGGACAGTCCAGCACATAGATCACAGCCGTGTGATTTAATCTCAATGGCAAAGGGAGCCCCGTGCATGTAACCGGATTGATAGGTCCGAACCTTCCAGATCAGATCGGACGGTTTGAAGGTTGCGCTGGATGGTCCCGCGCAGGAGCAGATACGGATTCGTCTATACCGAGCCTAACCCAACCATTGCATATTTGGAAGAAAGTTCAAAACTTTTGCTCGTTGGCTGTTGGCTTGTTGCCCCAGCGCAGGCCTGAGGCAAGTCACAGACAGGAACACCGTGGGAAAAAAAAAATTATAGATCCGTCAGATATCCGTTTCAGAGCTTTCACTCTCCAGCTTGGTATTAGACTATTAGTTGTTAGATTTTTATTAGATGTCTATACGGATGGCAAGGAAGCTGGGCATGCACATGGACATGGGTTTTGGCGTCTTGACTATTGTAGATTTATATTTTGAAATGTGAATTCATAACCAATTAGGACATATGCTATCTCTGTTTAGAGATAGTCCAGAATTTTGATATTATGCTATCGGGTACACAAAGCCGGATCTGGTTCCCTCACTTTAGTTTATTTAAAGGAGTTTTATTTTTTTTTATTTTTTTTGAAGGTAGGGAGACCAGCGTCTCGGCCTACAATTTCATTGCACCAATTCAGTGGCCGAGCCACAGGGGTGCCAAAGGGGGCTGTTGCACCCCTGAGATTTGAGATTATTTGAGATTTTAGTGTAATTTCCATGCTTATTTTGATAAAAATGTGTATACATTAACCATTTTGCCCTCCCAAAATCTAAATATTGCAAATTAGGCCCCCGATAAATATTCCTGGCTCCACCACTGGCACCAAACAATTTTAGTACAAAAAATTAAACCAAAAAAGAAAGGAAAAAGAGAAAGAGAAGTAAAACTACAGACTCCTATATACAAAGTTGCTAGCAATCCCACTAAGGATAACCTGAAGTAAAACTGATGACATAGTAAAAGCTCTAGAGCACAAACTTTCTCCGAATCGTAGTTGCTACTCAACAAGAGAGCATTTAAAAATCATATACAATTATAAAATTCAGACCAAGTTAATCTACAGTACGTAAAATCAAACATCTTATGGAAGAACGCGCGGATGCCAAATTTAAGAAAACCGAAGAACTTAGGACCGTTTGGATTGCTTAGGAATAAGAGGAATAGTCTATTCTTGCTTGGATGATTAGGAATACATTAGGAAGTGCGTAATTTTGTGAAGAGTTTGGATGATTAGGAATAAATTTTCGTCCGAAATTTGCTATTCTTGCTTATTCCTTACCCATCCAAACAACCCCAATCATGTTTGTAAATTAAATATAGGTGCACACTTTGTAAATATTTTTAATTTTAATAAAATTTTCCAGTGTGGTGCTTGCCACCCGACCTCAATAAATATAGGTGCACACTATCATAGCAGAAAAATAATACTCTTTATTGAGCAAGCATATCCATTATTCTCTGTAGTTGCAAGTACAATTATTGAAGATACTTTGCTTTTATTTCAATATACAAACCAGAACTAAGCATTGTTTCTCAGCATTTAAACATCAGGCAAAGGAACTCGCAGTTTTGGTATCAAACACAGTGGCTCTTTCTTGGCAGAGACTAATCCACATGTCTCTGCCATGTCAACGTCATCTGGCTTCATCACGTCAGGTAGTTTCCAATCAAAATGCAACAAAAGCCTTGACAGAGTCTCCTCCACTACTGCAACACCAAACTCAAGTCCGGGACAAACCCTCCTCCCTGCACCGAATGGCACATATTCAAAGTTTTGCCCCTTAAAATCAATACTAGATGCTTGAAACCTTCCTGGGTTGAATTCATCTGGACTGTTCCAGTATTCAGGATTCCTTCCAAGAGCCCATGCATTGACTATCACATGGGCCTCAGTTGGAATTGTGTAACCCAAAATCTGACACCTCTCCTTGCACAGTCGTGGTAACAACAGTGGAGCAGGGGGGTGCATCCTCAGTGTTTCTTTGATAATTAGTTTTATGTAACTGAGAGCATTCTCATCAGATTTAGTATTTTCACTTGTGGCTTGCCTTATCTGTGCCTGTGCCCTCACCATTACCTCTGGATGCTTAATCAGTTCTGTCATCGCCCACGTTATTATTGTTGATGATGTCTCGGTTCCACCGCTAAATACATCCTAAACAGAGAGCAGATCATCAGAGTAAATTTGTTTATTATCTGTATTTGGTAGGAACATATTGTGTATAGTAGGCTCTTGTCTCCTACGTAATAAATTTATTTATTATATCAGTTGCTAATTTATTGAGCTTCACGTAAGAGTACCATGTATATTGATCAATCAATGTCATGAAGTCTTCTTTAGAAATATGATAGAAAAAAAGTCTGTTTTTTTCTGCTGGTTGGACTTGATTTACTCAATAATTTTTACATTGGTCCCAGTTGTTAACAGGCTTTTTCAAAATTAAAAACATTATGGACTGCTTTGTGACCAGAGTTCATAATTGGATATATCGATTCCTGGGCTTTACATTGGCTAAGTCTTCTCACGGAAGCAAATAATTATTTGTCCTGAATATATATATAACACAAGTCCGACTGTGGATTTAATTACAGAAAGTAATGGAACTATAATCTTTAATTCTTTAGTTCATTTCCTTTCTTTCTAAAATCATGTTCCCTTCTATAAAACAGGGTACCTTTTCTTTAGTCTTTTTTTTTTTATTACACAGGTTTATCTGGAGTACCAGTTACCATGATTACAGCTTTTATGTTGTCCATCGTGATAGGCACCTCCAAGTCGCCACGTTCCTTCACATTGATAAGTACATCAGCCAAATCATATCCAATCCCTTCGTCGCCATTTTTATGTTCTTGTTGCTTCTTCAAATGCTGCTGTACAATCTCCTCCAGTACCATATCCAATTTGCTATATGTATTAAAAATTAACATTAATTTGAACCTTAATTAACATCATATAATGTGCAAAAACAATGAATGTGGGACTGTGGGAGTCCAATATGGATAGTCAATTACTCTGCTATTTTCTAGGGGAATGACTTCAATTCGTGTTGGGTTGAAAGAGAGGTAAACTGTGTATGTCAATTAGTGGGCTAAGCCTTTCTAAACAAATACCTTGTTTCAAAAAAAAAAAAAAAACCTACAAACAATTAGAAGTATTTAACAATATTAAAGTCTTAATTAGCTTTATATAGAAATAGAATACCATACATTTTCATAGATTAATTTTCTAGCTACGATCCCTAGTGTCTCTACTCTCTCCATTCATGTATAGTTGTCTTGTGAACTTGTAAGCGACACCTGAATGCACAATAACAAGTTTTATAAACTGTTACCTGTGGAGTCTTGCAAGTTTTCTTCTCATGTTTACATTCAACCAACTCAATGAAGGAAAAAGATCAGATAGGTTGAACCCGGATAAGAGCTCCATCACCTCTCCTACAATTTCCAAGAACACATCTCTATTTTTGCACTTGCCTCCAAATGCTGTGCGAATAATAATATTGTTCGAAAGCTCATACATCTTTGCACTCAAATTTACTAGTGAATCATCAGAAACTAAGCTGAAGCTCTTCAACATAGAATTGATCTCTTCTAAACGGATTGAGGAATATGATTTCACCCGTTTTGAAATAAAGAGCTCAGTAATACATACTCGGCGCAGCTGGCGCCAGTATGGACCATTTGAGAAGGCAATATCTGTGCAACCGTACATGAAAACATTTGCTGCAGACATCATAGGACGGTTTGCAAGGTTTGTATCCTGTGTTTTCATCACCTATATGCAGTTTGCATACCCCGATATCAAAAGTACATATATATTTTTTCCCAATAAGATTTTGGAAACCACAAATAACTATGGTACAAGTAATATAAAAAAATACTGAAAGATAATTTTTTTTTATCAGCAGCGACAACTTTTATCCACCTATATAGATCAGGTACTTGATTGAGTGTATCTAAATGAAATTAGGATTTTGTCAAAAAGTGACGAGGCAAGGAAGCTACCTATCAATAACAACATGCACAGTTACAAATTAATACTTGTCCTCTTTCTAATTTTTATAATTTCCATTTGCTTGAATTAATTAATAATTTGTAGTGAAGGTTACCTCTTTTGCAGCTTCACGGGAACTTATGATGACAAGATCAGTCTGACCTGCAGGAAGAAGCATGACAGGTCCATGCAACCGGGCAAGGTCGCGCAGTGCATGGTGCGGCAAACCGGCAGTTGCTAGGTGGTGCAGGCTTCCAATAAAAGGCAGGGTCCATGGACCTGGTGGAAGTTTGAATTTAGACCGGGTTACTTTCTCTTTGAGGAACCGTAAAAAGAGTACGAAGATAACGAAAGTTGCAAGGCAAGGAAGAGAAGGAAATTCAAGTTCCATTTGTGTATCTTATGTTTTGGAGGCAAAGAAAAATTTTCTAACAATTTGAGTGTTCTCTAAGAAGTAACTTCTCATGTATATATAAAGAGTTCCTTTTCCTTACTTTGTTCTTCAAATGTTTATTGTTTTTATTTGATTGATATTTTATTGAAGGATAGCCTCAATTGCCTATGCGTGCAACCACCTTTTGTTCTCATTTAATTTTGACACAAGGGACGCGCGCGCGTGGTATCATGCAGATGAGTGCTCTACTGAATATTTATGCATTTCGGCTGCTTGTTGCATCATCAAAAATTGGTGTTTCTCTTTTTCTTTCTTCTCTTCAATGATACAAAAACTTAGGGGACAAAATCATCCCAGATATTTTCTCTTATTTGGTTTCTTTTCGTTCAAAAATAGAAACGGAAAAAGCACAGATGATTGGGACTCCTATGGATAAGTCTTCTACTTAAGGCCGTATACGGGAAGTCAGGAAGAGTGACAAACCTTGTTTCGGCTATATACAACAAAGTAATGTCCTTGATGAACAAAAGAAAAAAAGAATCTTAAAAGGAGATGACTACAAAATAATATTACTATCAATTTATATATATATATATATATATATATATATATATATATATATATATATATATATATATAGAAAGGATTCAATCAAAGCGCTTTGACCGGAGTCTCGGTTAAACCCCGTCAGTTCTCAATTTTGAAAGTTCAAATGACCGATCCGAACGTCAAATATGATCTCCATATTGAAATCTCCTTGCCGACCAAAATTTTCATTTTTTTGAAATTTTTATGTATTTTTTTCGGATTTTAAAAAACAACAATTTTTTAAAATTAGATTAACGATTTTTTAAAATTCGAAAAAAATGCTTAAAAAATTCAAAAAAATGAAAATTTTGGTCTGTAAGAAGATTTCAATATGGAAATCATATTTGACGGTTTGGATCGGTCATTTGAATTTTCAAAATTGAAATCTGACGGGGTTTAACCGAGACTCCGGTCAAAGCACTTTGATCGAAGGCTTTCTATATATATATATATATATAGAGAGAGAGAGAGAGAGAGAGAGAGAATGGACAAAATACACTTTATGTGTATGGATCGTCTCTGTACACATGAGTCGTTTTTCAAGATTCAAAATTCAAATGGTCAATCCGAACCATTTAAGTTGTTCTCCATATTAAAAAACTCAGATAGACCAAATTTTATGTTTTTTTCGATTTTTTTTATATTTATTATGATATTTTCAAATTGGAGGGCCTGAAATACTCTAATTATAGTGTTTTTTTTAAATATCATAATAAATAGCAAAAAAAATTCGAAAAAAATGTAAAATTTGGTCTATCTAGATTTTTCAATATGAAGAACAACTTGAACGGTTTGGATTGACGGTTTAAATTTTAAATCTTAAAAAACGACTCATGTGTACGGGGACGATCCATACACATCAACGTACTATATCCATATTCTCTCTCTCCATATTATATCAGGATGGCTAACATGCCATAGATGGCATAGAGTAAAAATTCTCTCCATAGTAAAAATTTGCACAACATTAAAAATTCTCTCCATTGGACAATTTTCCATAGCATCAACTGAAGTATGGTCATGCTCGCTGAGGTTATCACTAAATGAATTATGAACATGGTCACTGAGGTCAAAATTACATTAATGCAAAGCTTTACAGTTTTCGCCAAAAAACCTACAAATTAGCCACCCCAAAGTTTAATTGGTTATGGACACAAAAGGAGCACTTTAGGAACTGTCTACAAAGACATTGTATCTCTCTCAACCTATGCTGGCCATTCTAAAACAAACTAATCTAGGAGTCATAAACACCCTTGAAAAAATAAGGGTATAGAATTACTGGTGTTTCAACCCCAGAGTTTAACTCCAAGCAGCTCAGTTGACTCCCAGGATAGCTTGATAGCCATGCCATGTCAAATTCAGCAGAACTGTGATTGCTTAGATTGTCGGTCTTAGATGACTGATGTTAAAACCTGGAGGTATTATTGGATCAGGACGAGAAGCAAATTTGGGAGTGAGTGCAGTGCTGAGCTCGACTCCACCTATCATGTTTATCTCCATGTCCACCTCCATATCCACCTCAATCTGTGTATTGTCATCGATTTAATTGGCATTTTGGGGCAAAAATTTTCAGAACCAGAAAAGGTGTGTTTTTATGTAATGCAAGTATGCAACCAATTTTGTACAGTTAAGGAACCAATATGATCCATTTCTATTTGTATGAGTTATCGCACCTCATTTGATTTGACATGAGAAACAACAGTGGCCTGTTCATGATTTTCCTTCTCTGCACTGGTGGTGGTGCCAAAGGTAACCGGAGACACCTCTTGATTTGACACCTTTTTCTTATATCTTTGAAATATTCCCCAGATATAACACTCTCCATTAATACCTGCGTTAGAAAATAAAAATTTCTGGGAAAAAACAGACAAAAGAATAGCTTGTCAACCCCTAGCCACAAGGATAGGGGCTGAATATGGGCATACAAAGTTTAAATTGCATCCACGAATGATACAACTCAAATCGCCTAACTCCTAACAATTTTCTAAACAGCTAATCATGGTTCCTTTGCTGTTTCTTGTGAGGTCTCTACCTCTCTACCACAGAACATCAATTGCCAAGCAAAAGCGACAAAAACAAAAAATAAATTAACTGACAAAATAAATGAGCCATTTATAGTCAAGTATCTACTTAAATGCCCATAAAAAATTTCCCAAAAGGAGGTTCCAGAATTGGAGAGAACATACATTGGTTATACTTCGGAAGTATTTGGGAAGGAAAAAGGTATAGCCCAAGGATGCCTATTCTACCCATCAGTACTTGATCAGATTTGTACAACCTCTCAACCATTCTAAGAAACTTCTCTTTAAGCCTGAACATACAAGAATACATGAGAAATTGAGAATTACCAACCAATTATCTTACTTTTTTCTTTTTTAATGAGATTACCTTTCAGACTCAGAGCAGAAGAAATAGAGGCCAATATCCTCATGAGAAGGATCCTGTAATTTAAAAGCCTCAGGCCAGAACATTGACCTCAGTTTTATTTTCAGATTAATTTTTTTAGGCATTTTCCTTAAGTTATCTTGAACTTTTTGTGATGCCTTCTCTGCAAGGTGCACTTGCACACTATAACTGTGGCTTACATGCTGATAGTAATTGATTGAACCCCTGAAATATAAAATCAAAGTCAAAATAATATTTGCAGAATAAACAGTTTTGCTAAATATCAACTATAACTAATGAGATGAGAATAATATCTTAGGAGGAGGAAATATGCTTACTTCCAAACCACCTCTGACTTTGGGAGGTTAATGAAATTCTCTTTTCCAGACTTAAGCTCTCTATTTCTCAGGCTAGCATCTTTATCTGTCGAAGTGTCACATTGAGGGTCCTCTCAACCATTAGCAATTTGGTATAACAAGATTAATTACAATAAGTTTAATTTTCTGGTTCAGCTTTCCCATTCAAAAAATTGAAGGTACACAGAAAGTAAGTACCCTTGTCTCTAAGCAATACTTCCTTCTTATTGTCATGGCGAGGCGAACCCAAAAGAACTGTCATGCGCCTTAGCTTCTTTGGTGTCTTTTCTTGAGTTATTTTCAGGTAACACATGAAAAACAATGAATAAACATAAGATAATATTCTATTACTATATATAATGGAGCACTATAAATAATAGAGCAACAACATGCCACTTTTAACAATTATAGTTAAACTTCTATAGTTCAAACAGAACTTAACATCACAGTCTTTCTTTCATTATACTTGTCATAGCCTACCCCAACTTATTTTGGACTAAAGACTTGTTGTTGTTGTTGTTGTTGATAATGATTGTCATCACTATTCAGGAACTTCAAAAGCAAACCAAATCCTGACCAACCCAGAAATTTTAAAATTTCAAACTATCGTGTGTACCCAAAGTAAATATTAACAAGCAAGTGGAAATGTACCTAAAGACCTTTTAGCAAAATGCTTTGGGTTATTCAAGAAGGTGATTTCTCTCTCAGAGATAAATTTTACTTTTCCTGTCTGAGGAGGTGAACAGGTTTTATTTAGTTGCATGGATGTAAATTGTGCTTCAGTAGGCTTGGCTAAAGGGGCCTTTCCCTTTGGGTCATTTGTTGCTTGCTCATGGTCAGTGCAATCTTCACAGTACCACTGCTCAGGAATCCCATCGAGGACAATCTTCGTGCAATACCTGAAAACATTTGGTATCATACCAGACTGACAGAAGCTTAGGGTTATTTTCAAAATTTATAAAAGAATGTTTGGTATCATACCATAAACCAGTAAAGAGTTAGAATACAGTTGTTCTGTTCCCTTGTGTACTTGACAAGATCTTCGGAATGGAAAACTTGGATTTCTTTTCCTAGAGACTAATTCATGCTGACACCAGACCTAACTTGTATGGTACAGAAATCTGAGATGGTGATAACTGGTTTTCACGATAAGAAAGACATACAGATGTGTAGAAACCCTTTCGCATTTTTTACATGCAACGATAAAATCTGCCCAACGGGAACTGCCACATGTGTGACAGATCTTCACCTGTAAATGATACAATATAAAGTTAGGCAAATATATATATCACACATTCAACACAGGGTGTCAATCATGAAAGGAAAGTCCTCAATACAAAGCCAAAGTACATTTTAACATGTGTTTCTAACGAGAGACCAATTGCCTAAAAAATTAAATACAACTTAGGAAACTAACTAAGAAGAGCAGCCAAAGCAACTAAAACGAAGTAAAACCAAATAATGCTAGAAAGCATGATGTTCTTGAGTTGTTCATCGCTCTGTTCCATGATGGAGACAAGCAAGCGAGGGCTCTTAACTCGGGCAGGAATGGCAGCCAAGAATTCTTCTCTACAACTAGGGTTTTATTTCATTTCATTTTTTCCTTTGTATGTCGGCTTTTTATTTCATTTTCTCCCCTTCCGCAAAATGTATTATTTAATTAATTAGGCTTAATGAAAGTATAGTAAAATATATTACTTCAACAAAGAAGAAGTAGATATGAAGGACGAGATTATTATGGGTACAGTATGAATTGTAAATGAAATATAAGTGTCAACATCTTCCAATTCATCTATTCCATTAGAGCATAATAGGGTCCGAAAAAAGAATTTTCATTTACTGGTGCAAAATTTATCAAAATGCATCCTCCAAAGAAGGCGAGAATTAGCAATTTTATCATTTATACAAGAAAATCCCACATTAAGTAAAATCTTTTCACCCGATGTTTGTGAAAAGAGTAAAGTTACAAACCCACCATTTTTTTTTCCCAAAAATACGAGATAAATTAAAAGAGAAACTGTGGAGAAAAATGGATGTTTGGCTCGGTCCGAGTTGGGCCAAACTCGGACCGAGTTGAAGCACACCTCTTTGGCTCGGTCCGAGTTGGCCTGAACTCGGTCCGAGTTGGACCTTCTGAATTTCCTTTTTATGATTTTTGCATATATGGAAATGTAATAAAAAGAAATATTAGCCTACCTATTATAAAGGAGGCGTCTTTCTCTTCCTTTCTGACCAATCTTCTTCCCCAATTCTCTCTTGTACTCCATTATTATTGAAAAGAAATAAAAAGTGTGGTGTGTGTGAGTCGTGGACGTAGGTACATATTGTACCGAACCACGTAAAATCTTCGTGTTCTTTTCTGTGATTGCTTTTGTTTACATGGTATCAGAGCGATAGGTTCTGAGATCTGTGCATTATTATCGTTTTTGTATCCCTGTGCGAGTTACTGCACAGTCGATTCCTCGTTGTGCGAATTACTGCACAATCAGACCTGTTCTTCTCGACGAGATCTCACCGAGTTACTGTGTGAGTTTATTCCTTGCGTGAGTTACTGCGCAGTTGATCCTTCTTCCTTGAATTTTAACACCGAAACCGACCCCAAATCTCTAACAACCAAAATACCAGAAACCATGACTCATATCCAAAACCTAAACGATTGTTGGATTATAGATTCAGGGGCAACCGATCATATGACTTACAATAAGGACGACTTGATAAGAGAATCTCATCCAAGGAGGACTGAGATCGTCAATGCAAATGGGGAAGTTTATCCAGTCACAGGGGCTGGAGATGTTCAATTTTCCTCTTCTCTAACTCTTTCAAATACTTTATTGGTTCCTTCTCTTTCATCAAGACTATTGTCTGTAGGTCAATTGTGTGAAGAACTGAACTGTGTTGTACTCATGTATCCCAGATTTTGTCTCTTTCAGGACCTTATGACAAAGGAGATTATCGGTCATGGTATTAAGAAGGGAGGACTGTATCATTTGGAAGACATAGCTACTGGAAGAGCTCACATATCTGCTGGCTCGAGTTCAAGTAGGAAGTCTTCAATTTGGATGTGGCACAGACGTTTGGGACATCCTTCATTCGGGTATCTCAAGAAACTTTATCCAAGTTTATTTTCTGGATTTGAGAACGAATCTTTTGAGTGTGAGGTATGTATTAAATCTAAGAGTCATCGAGCCCATTTTGCTAAGAACTTGGATAATGACAAAATCACTCCTTTTGACCTGGTTCACTCTGATGTATGGGGGCCTTCCCCAGTTGAATCCATAGGTGGTAACAGATGGTTTGTGTTATTTGTTGACAATTGTACCAGAATGACATGGATTAATTTGGTAAAGCATAAAAGTGAGGTACCACTTGCCATCAAATCTTTCATTACCATGGTAAAGAACCAGTTTGATAGAAATGTTAAAATTTTCAGAAGTGATAATGGAAGTGAATTTGTCAACAAAATAGTAAGAGAATTTTTTAACACCAATGGGATTATACATGAAACAAGTTGTGTGGGTACTCCCCAACAAAATGGTATAGCAGAGCGAAAGAATAGGCAAATCCTAGAAATGACTAGGGCAATGATGCTAGAAAACAATGTACCTCATTCTTATTGGGATAATGCAGTTACATCAGCAGTTTACTTGATGAATAGGGTGCCTTCTGTGGTACTTGACTTCCAAACACCCTTGCAAGTACTTTCAAAATACTGCTTAATTCCCTCTGTCCTTACAATTCCACCAAAGGTATTTGGGTGTATTGCCTATGTTCATATACAGAAACATCAAAGGTCAAAGTTGGATCCTTGTGCTGAAAAATGTGTGTTCATAGGCTATGGTCAACATCAAAAGGGCTATAGGTGCATGAATCCATCCTCTAGAAAAGTCTATACCACCATGGATGTGACATTTATTGAAAATGAAGGGTATTTCTGTAAAAACCAGACTCATTCTCAGGGGGAGAGTGTGATAGACAATGAACTCTGGTTCGATGCAGTAAGAAATGATGTTTTTGGTTCGAAATCTGAGATTTGCCCAAATGAACCTGTTCAACTCGGTCCGAGTTGGACTCATCTCGGTCCGAGTTCGACCCATCTCGGTCCGAGTTCGACCCATCTCGGTCCGAGTTCGACCCATCTCGGTCCGAGTTCGACTGAATGTGAGCATTTGAATCTAGAAATGGACCCATTGGCTAACTCGGGTCCATCTGAAGAAGGTTTGGAAAGTGAAGATGAAGAAATGATACAGTCTCCTACTTCACCACATGATCAATTTCCTGAGTCAGAGGTAAGTAATTCTGAACATGTTACTTCTGAATCTGTTACTACTAATCATGGTTATCAGTTACCTTTCAGAATCAACAGAGGCAGACCTCCTAAGAGGTATAGACCAGATGAGGTTGGTGAGGGCAGGTATGCAATGGCAAACTTTATGACTATGTCTCACATGCCATCTTCTGTGAAAGAATTTGATAGAACCTTGTCGTCAGTTCACATTCCAAGAAATCTGAATGAAGCACTCAGTGATCCCAAATGGGTGGATGCAATAAAGACAGAAATGGATGCACTTGAAAAGAATGAGACATGGGAACTGGTGACAAGACCAAAAGACAGAAAGGCAGTAGGCTGCAAATGGGTATTTACAGTCAAATATGGGCCCACTGGAGAAATTGACAGGTACAAAGCAAGACTGGTAGCAAAGGGCTATTCTCAAACATATGGAGTAGACTACCAGGAGACTTTCTCTCCTGTAGCAAAACTGAACACTGTGAGGATCTTATTGTCCATTGCAGCAAATAGGGACTGGCCTCTACATCAATTTGATGTGAAGAATGCTTTTTTACATGGTGACATTGATGAAGAGATCTACATGGATATCCCACCAGGATACAGTCACTCAAGCAACCAACTTCTTGTGTGTAGATTGAAGAAAGCATTGTATGGTCTGAAACAATCCCCTAGAGCTTGGTTTGGAAGATTTTGCTGTGCTATGAGAGGATATGGATACACTCAGAGTGATACTGACCACACTTTATTTTTCCTCAAGAATAAAGGTAAAATTGTTATCTTGATAATCTATGTTGATGATATGATAATCACAGGTGATGACTCTGAAGGAATCCGGGATTTGGAAGAAAAATTATCTAAAGAGTTTGAAATGAAAAATCTAGGAGGGTTGAAATATTTTCTTGGAATCGAAGTTGCACGCAATAAGGAAGGTATTTCTTTGTCTCAAAGAAAGTATGTGCTTGACTTACTTGCTGAAACAGGTATGTTGGACTGCAAACCTGTTGACACACCAACCAAACAGAACACCAAGTTGGGTGTATTTTCTGATCAGGCACCTGCAAATAAGGATCAATACCAGAGATTGGTAGGGAGACTCATTTACTTGTCACATACTCGGCCTGATATCGCTTATGCTGTGTCTGTGGTGAGTCAATTTATGCATGCTCCCAGTGAACAACATATGGAAGCTGTCATGTGGATTTTAAGGTATCTCAAGGGATCCCCAGGACGAGGTATCTTCTTCAAAAGGAATGGTCATCTTCAGGTTGAGGGATATACAGATTCTGACTGGGCTGGAGATGTGACTGATAGAAAATCCACGTCTGGATACTTCACATTTGTTGGAGGTAACTTGGTTACTTGGAGGAGCAAAAAGCAAAAGGTGGTAGCTTTGTCAAGTGCAGAGGCAGAGTTCAGAGGAATTGCTAAAGGTTTGCAAGAATTACTGTGGATAAAGAGAGTACTCAAGGATCTTGGTCTCTATGATAACAGGGAGATGAAGTTGTTCTGTGACAACAAGGCAGCTATCGCAATATCTCACAATCCGGTACAACATGATAGGACCAAGCATATTGAAGTGGATAGGCACTTTATTCGACAGAATTTAGAAGATAAAGTCATTAGCATTCCTCACGTGAAAACTGATGAGCAATTGGCAGATATACTAACCAAAGGGGTATCATGTACCATTTTTCAGGGAGTGATTTGCAAGTTGGGCATGCAAGATATCTACCTGCCAACTTGAGGGGGAGTGTGGAGAAAAATGGATGTTTGGCTCGGTCCGAGTTGGGCCAAACTCGGACCGAGTTGAAGCACACCTCTTTGGCTCGGTCCGAGTTGGCCTGAACTCGGTCCGAGTTGGACCTTCTGAATTTCCTTTTTATGATTTTTGCATATATGGAAATGTAATAAAAAGAAATATTAGCCTACCTATTATAAAGGAGGCGTCTTTCTCTTCCTTTCTGACCAATCTTCTTCCCCAATTCTCTCTTGTACTCCATTATTATTGAAAAGAAATAAAAAGTGTGGTGTGTGTGAGTCGTGGACGTAGGTACATATTGTACCGAACCACGTAAAATCTTCGTGTTCTTTTCTGTGATTGCTTTTGTTTACAGAAACAAATAACCATTTAAAATTTTATCAAAATGCAATTTTCCAGGGATGGGAAGACGAGCAATTTTTATCATTTATACATCAAAATCCCACATTAGGTAAAATCTTTCCACTCGACGCTCTGTGAAGAGGGCAAAGTTACAAACCCGCCGTTGTTTTCCAAAATTACAAGTGTCATTGAAGGAGAAACAAATAAGTGAATAACCATCTTAAAAATTTACTCAAACATATAAAAAGAATCAAAGCTAAGCGAAACTATCGTCTAACTCGACATCTCGCCTCCTCAAATTTACAAAGTACTAAAAATAACAGAAAGGACATAAACGCGTTGTGGTTGAAAGTAATAAACAGGAACCCGAACTACAAGCTACTCATGAAAGAATTAGGTAAAAAAATCAGGGTAGAAAGCTCACATGGTTTCCGTCGGTCATGCTTTCGCGAAGTGAGAAAAAGAGACGAACTGAGGCGAGTCTCTCTCTTGGTTTCTGTTCGCGATTGTGACTCGCTTTTGGTTACTAAAAGCGAAAAATAGTGACGAACTGACAACCGACTCGACTACATGGAGGACTACAAGGAGTTTTTCGATTAAATCCTCCAAATATCTATATCCCGAAATAAGGGTATATCTGGCCGGGACGGGAACAGAAGCCGCCAAGCGGCGTGGGAATGTGGGATTTATTTATACGGACGGAATTCTAGGATTCTTTTGGTAATTTTGAAAATAATAACAAAATATTAATATTAATTGTAATAAATTAACCTAATTTTAAAAATAATAAAAAATATCCATGAATGAATTATTATAATTTTATTTTTTTATACGTGATTTATGTTGTATATATATCGTGCAAATACAAAGTAATAAATATTCTGCAACATTAAGCGTTCATTGAAAGATTTGAATTCTACAATATTCTGAATTTAATATGTTCTCATGGATATACAAAGAACATTAAAATTGTATGCAATTTCATGCACGAAAAATTTATAAGATTAACAATAAGTTTATAAACTTAATTTATGCTTATTATTTTTACTTTAGTTTAAAAAATTTTATTAAAATTCTCACACTTGTACCGGAATACAAGGAGTGAGGTGGGCGTCATCTTTCGCATCATTTCAGCAGCCTTTTTTTTTTTTTTTTTTGAAAATGGCCCGTAGGCTGTGCATCATTTCAGCAGCCTGTCAATGTACATGCCAAAAAAAAAAAATTGTCAGTTACAAAATCGAGTAACTAATGCACTTCTTTATAATTAATACGGGGTGATAAGTATCATTCCTGATATTCACCATCTCTATCATCTCCATCAGTTATTAAACGCGTTTTCTATTTTTGGCTCTACGCGCTTTTTATTTTTGGCAATCATCCTCCGTTTCGCTCTCCTTTTCCGCTCTTCTGCTTCCCTCCCTCTCGCATACGCATACGCGTACGCTGTCTCCCCCATCCTTCCCCCTCCCCCCTCTCCATCCCGCGTACAATGTCTCACCCACCTCTCCCCCTCCCCCTCCCTCACACTTCATAACCGTTGAAATTATTCTGCATAAATGTTGAAGTTAATATCGTAATTGTTGAACTTAAATATATAATTGTTGAAATCAATATATACAGTTCTTGAAATTATTATCGTAACCGTTGTATATATTAACTTTAACAATTATGATATTAACTTCAATAATTATAAATATTAACTTCAACAATTAGGATATTAACCTCAATAGTTATATATATTAACTATAACAGTTATATATATTAATTTCAATAGTTACGATAATAATTTCAACAATTGTATATATTGACTTCAACAGTTATGAAGTGTGTGGGAGGGGAGAGGGGTGAAGAGGGACAACAGTGGGAGGGAGGAGGGATGAGGGAGGAAGGGGGAGGGGAGAGAGGGACAACGTACGCTGGAGGGAGGAGGAATGAGGGGGGAGGGGGATAGCGTACACGGGGGGAGGGAGGAGGGAGGAGGGGGGAGAGGGACAGCGTACGCTGGAATGAGTTAGTTCAGCACTGGATAACACGGGAGATGATGGGGATGGTAGAAGCTTAGGATGGTCCTAAGCAATTCCGTAATTAATATCTTAGAGGACAATATTTCAAAATGATTAGAAAAATCACAAGAAAATGGATAATTTAATAATATTTTACTGAAATAGGAGCATGGGTTTAGATTTTTCTGAAAATAAAATTTCAAATCATATACCTTAATTCGTACTATAATCCCTCGACAGCCGATTCACATACACATGTTTCATATCAAAGAACTGCTATCCCGTGAATATATATTAGTAATTATATATATATATTAGATAAATAAATCAAGTGAAAATACTTCATTTAATTTTAGAGAAATGCGATTATCGATTATCTGAGAGGGCTTACAAATGGAAATGCAACAACGGTACAACTCAGCACGGCTCGATGTAGAAGTTAAATTCAAATCAGTGAAAATCAAATATTAAGTGATATTCAAATATTAATTGATATTCGAATTATGAAAGAAATGATATATTTTGATTTGAGGAAATACGGAATCGAGAGAGAGAGAGAGAGATTGTTCAATTTTTGCAAGAGAGAAATATGGAGTTGTGTAAAAGGAGGAAAATTATGTGGTTTTTAATAAAAGACTAGCAAAAAATATCCTCAATACGTGGACAAATAAAAAAAATAAAATGTTGATATTATTTTTTGTTATATATAAAATGTTACATGTTAGACAATAAAGATATGGTAAAATCAATAATTTAGTCTTTCCTTTTAAATAAATAGCTAATTTGGTAGTAACTTAATTTTTTTTTAAGAAAAGTCTAACTTTGACCTAGACTACCGATCAAATCAAATTACACAAATCAATGGTCCATAATTGATATAAAAATTATTTACACCTTTTTATCTGACAAGTTTACTCTTTTTATATGGGTGCTTTTATAAGTATTCTAGATAATGTTAATGCATGGATGTCAAGTGGCTCGAAAGTTTAAACATGTGTCATCTTGCGTGGAACAAGTAATATTCACAAGGACAAGCTCCTAAGATAAAAAAATAATAAAAATAAAATAATAATAATAATAATAATAATAATAATAATAATAATAATAATAATAATAATAATAATAATAATAATAATAATAATAATAATAATAATAATAATAATAATAATAAGTGCCATACATACTAATGGTGAAAACGTGGTGGATAAATCCGCGTCCGTATCCGAAAAATGGCGGATTTCGATAGTAATATCTATATCTACGGATATAGTTTTTTTAGATACGGATATGGGACTGAATTCAGTTGTCGAGTAGAACTGAGTTAGGTATATTTTTATGCACGGTTCTTGTCATATTGAAATTTGTGAAATTGATTTTGGATTTTATGAGACTTACGACTCGATCATTGAGTGCGGGTGTTTCATTCTTATATTAATGTATTTTTACCCCGTATAATATTATACTATTACTATTCTTCACTTCTCCAAATATTTTTCATATTTTATTTTGACAAGTCATGACTTGTGGAACTTCTACCATCGATCAATTGACTATCAGATTTATATAATATATCATAACAAAAGGACAGTCAACAAGAACAATATTTATCTTGTTCAATCTGGCCCTTAAAATTTACATAATGATACCTGCTAGCACTTTCCAGGTTACTTTTATTTCACTTCACATTTTATAGTGAAGTCTTTTTAACTGTCATGTTTGAAACAAGCAAGGTTCCAAATACTGTGAACAGAAAAGATGTAAAGGCAGAAAGAGAGGAGAATATTCATCAAGAGAACGCAAGATCCTTCAACCTGATGTGTCAGATTTTTACACTATACTCTAAAAGTCCAAACAATTACACTTTGTTTAAGAGAGATATTGTTATTAGTTCAAGCACAGACAGCAACTAGGCAAAATCAAAGTTAAACAAGAAAGGAACAAATTTATTCAAGATATGCACTGGTGCATATGTCGTTGCAACCATATGCAGTACACCAATACAGATGCTTCATGTCATGATGTATTTAAACTAACTTATGGAACATTCACCTATCAATGCTTATACAGAGGAGCTTATGTCATGCCCTCTGGTTGGACATGATCTTGGAAGGGATGCTTAACAGAGGTGATAGAATTAATCTCCTCCATTAATCATGCCTTGTTTACTTGGAAGGAATCCAACAGCAAAGGTGTCTCCTCCACTGATAGCTCCTTTATAGAAGAGAGGTGACACAGTCTCCTCTCCTTGAGCACCTTCTAAAAATGATGTGATATGAATGTTGGAATATTTAGGAAATCTTGCAAGAAAGATTTCATCATTTGTGGACATATATTGCTTAATAAATAAGGATTGTTGAATATGGTAATATTCCAAGAATAAATATGGCTATTAAGTATAATATCTTGGAGATTTGTGTAAAAGATTGTGATGCCTAATATTGGTGGATTTGTAATAAAATATTGCCATATGTTGATGGATCATTATGGTAATACTTGGAGAGCACTCTTTGTGTCTCCACTATAAATAGGGGTTGGTCCCCAAGAGACAAGACAAGCACAAATATACACGTTACACCCCTCTCTAATACTCTCCATCAGTTTTAGAGAGAGAACAGTCGAGTTTAGGCACACTGGTCTCAAGGGTTGTCTTGCTCTCTTGGAAGATCATTTCCCCAACCTTGGTGCGTGCACAGACGTTGCTGAGGTGCTGCTAAGAGCATAGAAGACATATTCAAGTTCATAGAATAACCAGATGGATCCAGGTAATGCTTCCGCTTAGTTTATGTTAAAGTTTCACATGAGTCGTTCCTTTGAGATTTAAAACCTAACAAGTGGCATCAGAGCCAACTCATGTTGAATCATTACTGTTTTGGTTTCTATCTGATTAAAATCTTTGATTTATTGATTACAGACTTAAAAATAAAAAAAATGATACATCGCATGCATTATTGATGTTTTAATTAGTAAATATAAAGTATAATGTTTCCTTAAAAGCTTCTTATACATGGTTATTTTTTTTTAAAAAAAAAACCGAATACATATAAAAAAAGGAATTCACGTAAAAAAAAAAGAAAATGTTGCAATTTTTTTTTTCTTATTCGGCAACGAAAGTTTTTTTAATTCCTATATTTAGTCATTAAATAAGGAAACAAATTATGAATATGATTTTGCTAATTAAAACATATATGGTATTTAAACAAGGATATTAGGTATAGATTTATTTTAAATCTATTTTTTTTAATTATCTTTGATTTAGTAATAACAATTGGAATATTGTTAATTAAGAATTTTTTTTTGGGTAACAAAATTTTGATTTTGATATAAGGAATGCTTTAAATATCAATATTTAAGTTATGTTTTGGATTGATTTTGGTAATTACAATTATATGGTAATTAAACATTCCAAAATTTTGTACGGATATTATTCTAGTTTTAAGTTTTGGTAATTAAACCTTCTATTTTGGAAACTAATCTAGTATGGCAGCTAGATAAAATAAATTTAGTATGGTTTAATTTAAATTACGTAAGCTTATTAAAAAAATTAATCAAAATTTGATTAAATTTGATTATGTTAGGTTTTCAGTTTTGGAAATAAGCATGATTTGATAATAACAATTTAATATTGTTAATTAATAATTTATTTTAAGAAAATTTTGATATAAGGTATATTTAAATATCAAAATTCATGCTTAATTAAAATTTTAAAAGATTTTCTTTTGATATAAAGTAGTTGTTGAATATCAAATTTATTATCTGACCTAATTAACAGATGAATTAAAAGTAGTTTTGTTATCAAAGTAAGGGAGAAAATCTTTAGGATTTCTCGATTAGTTTGAGTCGATTTCTACTTTTCTATGTCTACGGTCCATCAAACAGTTTATTTCACTCTGAAACAATTGGTTCTAGTTGAAGTCTTGGTTGCAAACTGTTAGCTATTGACCAAATTGAGTTTAAACGATGCGCTAGATGCCATAACGTTTCGTCTTGGTTATTATGCAGTTTGTACATGTTTTGTACAAGCAGCAATTGGTTACCATTTATGATCTTTTGTACTAGTTAGATACAAATAGCACCTATATTTCTTCCTCTTCTTTCCTCTACCGTGGTTTTCATTAGTAAGAGCTGTAAGCGTTGGGTTACACCATATTGTCATGAGGACAAGTTCTGTCGCAGAAAATAAGGTTGGTGCCTAAGTGTCCATATGACCCTGACCTTTTCTGGGAATCTTGCCTGAATGTGGTGTAATTTTAATGGCTGCTGGCTGAAGAGGAAACCATCGCTTTCTTTTCATATCTTAATGCAATACATAGGCTTGTATGGTTGTATCTCTCTTATGTTATGAATAGTTTGTTGCTTACCAAAACAGGTTGTTTAAGGTTTGACGATCTGTATGTATGCCATACAATTTATTACATAAATACCTTTAGGTTTGCAACCGAGTTCAAGTTAAATCATCTTAGGTCAGATTTATTAAACTTTTCAAACAAATTAAATGTGCATATTGAAAAATTTATTTATTTATTTTTGATATACTTTAAATCCAAAATAAAGATATTAAATTATATATATTTGAGTTTTGGGCCAGCTTTGTTGTCATCCCGCCAAAGTGGGCTCTCACATCATAGTTATCTCAAATCCAAAGTATAAAAGGGTTTCGTGCATGTAATAAGTACAGATATTGGATCGGCCCAAAGGAAGGCCAATGTTTGTTCATATTAAATGTACATTCTTGTAGTAGTAAATGAGTGATAATTATTAGGTTTTACATGTAATCAATTAATCGGCCCAAAGGAAGGTTAGTTGATTGGCATGTTATGAATTTTCACATTTGATTACTACACCTAGTTGATTGAAGTTTGTAAGAAGACTCCAAAGAGCACTTGCAAATGAATAAAAACTAGTTGATGGATATGGATCTTTATTTTGTGAATTATTGTTATACAATTAAGTTTAATATAAGTGCATTAAGTTTAGTTCTTGATATAATATTCCGACTAATATTAATAGCATTTTCATGTTATTAAGTTCCAATTTTAAAATTAATAGAATCTCAATTTGGTTTCACCTTGACCTTATGATAGATACTCTCGTTAAGATTATAAATCAAAGTTTCACAACTCAGATTAAGGAGAAAGTATCAAGTCACATGTGTCTTATGATCAGTTTACGAAAAGACATTCAGGGGCATAATTTCTAATTCCATTAAGTATATAGAATTCTTATAGAATAATTGAGAATATATTTGTCAAGAATGAAAAGTTAGCTATCTGAAGTCTGGCAGGAGACTCCAAAGAGCACTCGCAGATAGATATTGGCTATATTTATACATTCATGGCAATAAATACTCAAACCTCCTAAATAAAGTATAAAGTCAACATAAAGAAAATGGATACATTTGGAAATATCATATCATACTATAAGCACTAAAATATATCGTAAGATAACAAGTTTTACCTAGTGCTTAAATTTCTTCCTATTTAGTTTAATCAAGATGAATTGCATGATACTTCATAAATTCATCTTGAATATGATATATGAAGAAAATATGTTGAAGATTAGACATAAAGTATTCAAGTTGCTTATAACTCTAAAAAAAAATTAAAATGGAATATGAAACATGAGTTAAGAATAAAAATTGCTAATTTAGAATAAAAGATGAGGACATTAAAAGAAATATTATACTTGGCTTCTCAAGAAAAGAATAATGCTTCTTATTGTGATCTTTGCATGAAGCTATCTACACTAATATTTATCTATGCAAAAAAAATTTTATATAGTCAAATGTCAAGTGATGGTGAAACATCCTTGTTGGCAGAAACAATAAAGAAGTTATAAGAAATTTAGATTGTTATTAAGTAGTAGATCATATTTGGACTTACTTTAGACATTTATATAATTTCATTTCTTAGATGAAATTTAAATTCTATCTCTAATGACAAATAAGGATTTAATTGTTATTTGAGAATAGAAATTTGGTCCAAAATAAAGGTGGATCCATGTTTTCTTTAGTATATGACAATATTTTTTTTTAGAGATAATTGTTTCTTTAAGAAAAATCTGCATAAATTGACTTATGAAAACTCAATAATAATTTTGCACAAAAGTTAAGTCATATCTCTTACGAATAAAATAATTTGTGCAATATTAAGGTCTCAAAATTTCAAAAATAGAAGTTTATATTCTAAATAAAGTATCAACTAAGATAATAATAAATAAAACTCAGTCTTATAGGCCACATGAGAAAACGTTGAATATAAAAATAATTAAATTATTATCTAGTTGATTGTGCCAAGGTCTTGGATTATATATTATAATAGATCTCACAACTAAAATTATATTAGATATAAATAAAGTTAAGTTCTTTGAAGGTGTTTTGGTTGCAGGGGTGATGTGACACATGAGGATATTATCTTCAAACAAGTTTATGTTCAGGATACTTTGAACTCAAATCCAGACAATTAAAATTAAGAAACAAATAGGAAATATATTGTATTTCAATATTGATATAGATCCTATTTAGACTGTCTTGGACATTGATCCTAGTAATAGTTATATTGAAGATAATAATGTCATTGAACAACTGCAAACCCCTCAAGAACATGTGCTAAATATATCCAAGATAAGAGATAGACAATACCAGATGGTTATGTTGTCTTTAAAATTATGAGTTTGACATTAAGGATAATAGATGATCTTTAAAATCTCTATCAAGTTTAAAAATATAAACTCACAAAGTGGATTGATGTCATGAATAAAGAAATGAAATATAAAGCATGTCTAGATCTTGTCACTAAATATTTCATACAAGGAGATTTTTTTACAAGATTTCATTGAAAGACTCTCGTAAGTTAATCATGACACAAGTAGCACAATTGATCTCAAGTTTCATTTAAGAGCTCAAACAAATTTCTAGTGATTGTCTTATTTGATTTTGAGATGAACTTTATATATATTTGTGTATTGTAATTCAGTGGGAGTAAGTTTATTTTCATAGTTTTGCATGACATACTACTTGAAATGATATATAAATGTTGCATGAAATTGAGATATTTTTTTGAAAGATCTTGTTAATACATCATATGTGTTAAGTCTCAAGTAATTTTTGGCCTTTTGTTAAAAGTCCTATATCAATCAGGTTGTCAAGTAGTGTGAAAATCATAAACTATTGTATACTCCTATGATTAAGGCAAGCACATCCAGTTTTGATAAATGCCCAAATATAAATCATGTAAAGTTGGAATAAGGAATATTATATTTTTATTGTAAGGAATCTAACTAAGTTTGTATACACTTGAATATTGTATACGCTATTAGAGTTTGTACCTACACAATCTAAGTGAAGAACTTTATAATGTAGCTAATTAATTCTTTTAGTATTTATTGAAAATCAAGAACTATGCACTAAAATTTCAGATGTCAGAAAAGTTTGAGGTTATTTATGTTATACTGACGCTGATTTTGGTGAATGTTAATATAACATGTTAAAAGAATAATTTCATTTATAGAAAGAATGCTAAACATGTCAATTATATAGCATCTTTCATAGTGAAAATAAAGTTTATAGCTTGTCATAAAACATTCAAATTTCAGAGTATAATCATAAAATTTTGTCACTACGCTGCATATGATGGATGCTATTTAAGCATCGCTTTGAATATAATGATATAAAGTGACAATAATATTATACTCCAACAACAGAAACTTAAATTAGTTAAGGCACATAAAATTAAGCTTCTAGTTGTAAAGCAAAGAATTCAGAATGGTTGGATGTTAATCTAACACATGAGAACAAACTCCATATTTTGCAGATCTGCTCACAAAATTTTTATGCACTCAAACAGTTTTAAGAGCATGTTGCTCATATGGGTGCTGCTTCAGTTGAGGGCTTAAACCTTCAGTGGGAGTTTGTATTTAGTGGGAGTGTTTGATTGAATATATATTTAGTTTATTCAGTGGATATTGAATAAACGTTTGGTTTTACATTCTTAATCTTATTTAAGTTGACCTCATTTATATTCGGGTGACCAATAAAGTTGAAAGTAGACATGTTACAGCCATACTTGCGTGCATTTTCATGCCACCTATACACATCAAAAATTCAATGTCATTCATTCATGATAGTAATGTGATTATCGTGGGTTGAGTGGTGACAACTTTGCAATAATTTATTCTTGTAATTGTTACAATGCCACAAAAACCTCCTTGGTCTTTTATTATTGTGATTGATGGACGGAATTAAAGACACAAAATTAAGTACCATATAAATATGAGCTCATTAAGTTAAAGACAATATATAATCATTAAGCATATTGTCCAAGTGGGAGATTGTTGGAATATTTAGGAAATCTTGCAAGAAATATTTCATCATTTGTGGACATATATTGCTTAATGAATAAGGATTGTTGAATATGGTAATATTCCAAGAATAAATATGGCTATTAAGTATAATATCTTGGAGGTTTGTGTAAAAGATTGTGATGCCTAATATTGATGGATTTGTAATAAAATATTGTCATATGTTGATGGACCATTATGGTAATATATACTTGGAGAGCACTCTTTGTGTCTCCACTATAAATAGGGGTTGGTCCCCAAGAGACAAGACAAGCACAAATATACACGCTACACCCCTCTCTAATACTCTCCATCAGTTTTAGAGAGAGAACAGTCGAGTTTAGGCACACTGGTCTCAAGGGTTGTCTTGCTCTCTTAGAAGATCATTTCCCCAACCTTGGTGCGTGCACATACGTTGTTGAGGTGATGCTAAGAGCATAGAAGACATATTCAAGTTCATAGAATAACCAGATGGATCCAGGTAACGCTTCCGCTTAGTTTATGTTAAAGTTTCACATGAGTCGTTCCTTTGAGATTTAAAACCATCTCAAAACCTAACAATGAATTGTAACAAAGGTGACATAGTCTCCTCTTTGGATCATGCAACATTATGCAGAATGGGGCCCCGTCCAAACGGAATGCTAAACGAAAGAGAAAATCAATTTTATTTCTGAAAACGGAACCGAAATAGAAATGAAGAAATGAACGAAACACCGAAATGGATGGAAATGGACTGAAATCAAAGGGAAATGAAGGACGGAACATTAAACGGAACATAAATTTATTTCGTTTGACGAAACGAAAACGAAATAAGAATTTTATTTCGTTACTGAAACGAAACAGAAATGGAAATATGTACTACTTAAGGATCTAGGTACCACTGAAACGCTTCCGTAATACACGTTTGACAGGTCTAGATACCACTCTGTACTACTTACTAGTACTTAGTACGTACTAGTAGTGCCACACAACCTACCAGCGCTACCCCTGTCAGGCTATCACTAGTTAAGGATCTGTTTCGATCTAAACCTGTGGTCCTGTACTGGTTTCTAACTTATACCATCAATAAAAGTACTACGTACCATTGCGTACATTTGTCCCAACAATCCAACAAAATAAGTACATGCATATCTATTTAAGCATCATAAATAAGAAAAAACGGTAGACACATTTAGGAACCAGCACATGTCATGTACTTAAATCAACCTTGGCCTTGTATCTCCTTTCCAGATCCAAATGTGAACATCCACATAAACGGTTAAACCCTCTGCTGTTGTCCAAGCTGAGTTATAACAAAAGGATCTCCGTTAAGTGACCTAATAGAAGTTATTTCTTAAAGAGGTATATAGTAATAAATTACTTTTGTTATAAATCATCTGACTACTGACTAGTAATAGCATAAAACAACTTAATATTAGAATCTTCTTCAAAAAATAATTTAAAACCCGATTAGAATGAGGAAGAGAAGGTATTAATTGCTTAGTTGGGGGTGGAGAAATTCGCCGCAGCTATTGTCATGTTCAATCAACAGCAAATACAGAAGAGAGATAGTAAATATGTGTAACTAGAGACGCCACAGCAAAACATAAAATAAAGTGATTAATACATAATTATGTTTTTATGAACTGGATTCTCGTCAACTATCATCCTTTTGAGGAGGAGGAATTACGGATACGAAATTTTGCTCCTTGAATCATGTTGATTACGAATTGGGTTGCCTTCTCCTTCCGTTCCAATCCGCAAGCTTCAAACGTTTTCAAATTATAATTTCCCTTTCTTCTCCATCACAACTTCATTTTGATGCCGACATCTAATTTGTCATTGCCATTTGTTTTAGGTATAAAGTTTTTTCTTCAATGATTGATTTATAAATTTTTTTGGTCGATAAGATAGAGACAAGCATCCAAACTATATTATTTAAATCTTAAAAATTCATGAAGAATTTCAAAGTAAATTATAAAAACATGACTTTCATTTGTGCTAGTTTTGAAATGGTGAGGATTTGTCAGTTCTTAGAACCAAGGTGAAGAGACTGTTCCCAAACTGGATCAGTATAAAACACACAGATGAATTGCTTTTCATCTTGGCCGTCCGATTTAATCTCAACAGATAGTTTTTCACAGGTTGTACAAATCTCGACGGACTTGATATTAATCACGGAATATCTATTATTGATCGGACGATCAGAGATAAAAAAAATGGAGCTGTGTGTTTTAAAAAAAAAACACACGGAGAATTTCGATTCGTTCCCAAATCCCAACTACCACCAAATTCTGACAAAAACACCATCGATTGGAGAATCAACTCTTGATCTAGTGACAAAGAGCAATGTATCTCAATTGTGATATTCTAGATTTGAAATTCGGTTGAAGAGTCTTATAGACATTTAATTTAAAAATAAATTGGAGACTTGACCTCCAATTTATCTTAGGCAAAAAAAAAACCATTGATTGATGTCAGCGTGCTCAATAAAGAAACAGTACCGTATGACTCTCAGTCGGGTGCAAAGAATTATTATATGTTTGGTACATCGCACGAACAAGGGTGAACAAGCTGTTCGCGAACAGTTCGCCTCTCCGGTTCGTTCCTAGTTTGCGAAAAAGGAGCAATAGCTATATACTTTCCTGTCCATGACATAATTGTATGTTGTTTGTTCGCGCGAATTATTCCATGTTGGGTTCGCTAGTTCGTGCTTCTACCAAACATAATTTATTACAAAGCGAAACAAGCGACCCAATTAAATTATGATGGCAAGGGAGCTTTCAGATAAGTCACTTTCTATTGTCCACGAGAAGTCCCATAAAAAATTACATGGCCAAAATAAAAAGAGTTAAAAGAGCAATCAATTTTGTATGGTGCGCCACGTTAAAGCATCACGGTGCACTGGTTCGAATCTCTCTGTCATTGAAACGGTCCATATATACACACAGGTGTAGTATTTTGTCTCTTTGTGGTGATCTTCCCACTGCATGGAAGGCGCAGGAGAAAGAATGTGTTGTGTTGCTCCATCTCAGTTCTAAGATTTCGTCCGATTGATTGCTATGATAGGAGGTAAACAATCTCAATTTATGTTTTTCGTGTACTTGAATTGTGTAATCACAATACCATGAAAATAAACAAAATTTTTGGCACACATTTGCAACATAGACGAGTTCCTGTAGGGGAGAAAGGGAACATATAGCGCGCTCTTATTTTCTATTTTATGATTCACCATGCCATATTTCTCCAATCTATGATCATTATTCCCGTAACTTCGATCTTACTTAACATAATTAACTTTAAGAGAAATACTAGAGTCTAATATATTCGACAGATGGGGTTTGTCCAATATTAAAAACTTGTAAGAAACTAATTTTTACATTTTTCAAATTTTTTTACTATATTTTGGTATTTCAGAAAATCGTTGTTATTGGACGATCCATAATTTTATATCATGAATTTTCTAAAGTACCAAAAAAATAGTAAAAAATTTCGAAAAAATGTAAAATTTAGTTTCTTATAAGTTTTCAATGTGAAGAAAATATTGGACGGTTCGGATCGGTCATTTGAAATTTGAAAAATATGAAAATGATCGTATTATTAGACGGACCCATCCGTTAATATATTGGACACTAGCATTTCTCTAATTTTAAATGTAAAATATCCACAACGACTCAACAACTTCGATTCCTACTTGAATTTCTTTGTGATTTTATACCAAATTTTTAAATAAAAAAAGTATATATTTAATTCATATTTCACGAAATAATATTTTTTCCTGTAAAGATAATTGAATTACGCAAAGTGAAAAACAAAAACAGTTATTTTTAAATCAAATATTTAATGCCTTTCAGATATGCTAATTAATGGCACTACAAGTATTTGAGGGTATTCGCATCTGATAAATGTGTAATTCAAATTCTTAAAATGAAAATTTATTTTACCGACAATAATTATAATAGAACAAAGCACATAACTCTAAAGAACTTTATACACGCCAAGTTCTTACAATAAAAGAGAACAGACAAAGAAGTAAAAACTAGCTTATTAAATAGTTGTTGCATTACAATGTGCTGATAAACGTAATCCATCCAGATGGTGTGGACGAAGAACATAAAGGAATACAAGGAACCGTGCCAATTTATATTTAATTTGATATTTCATATGCGCCGGATTCAAGTCTTGGTACCGGACATGCAACCAATGGTACGGCCCTTTGCAAGGTGAGCCCATAGGCCTCCTCCATGTCCAACGTGTCAGCCATCTGCCCATCGGGCAGGATCCAGTCGAACCCATGGATCAAAGTGGCCGTCATGATCTGGACCATCCTAAGACCCAGGCTCATGCCGGCGCAAATCCTCCTTCCGGCGCCGAACGGTATCAACTCAAAGTCATTCCCCTTCAGATCAGCATGTGCGTGGGTCCCACCTGGCAGGAACCGTCCTGGGTCGAACCTCAACGGGTCCTTCCAGACCGTCGGGTCCTTGGCAATGGCCCACACGTTGACCAGCAGGGTCGCATTTTTGGGTACGAGGTAGCCGTTGATCTTGCATTCGTTGTCGGCCATTCGTGGAAGGGATAGGGGAGTTGAGGGGTGGAGCCGAAATACCTCTTTGATGATGGCTTGAAATATTGGCAAGTTTGGCAAGTCCTGCTCTGTCACGATACGGTGCCGGCCAACGACTGAGTCGAGCTCCTCCTGGGCCTTCTTGAGAATATCGGGGTGGCGGATCAACTCAGCCAGCGCCCACTCCACCGTACTCGATGAAGTGTCTGTCCCGGCAGTGAACAAGTTCTGCAAAATTGGATGGTATGTCTGAGTTTCTTTGTAATAGAAGTACAGAATACATCACACATAATTGCATGAAGATTTAGAGATTATTTGGTTCCAGATAAGCACTTGCAAGTCTGATCGATATGATATATATTTTATATTTTACCTGTTTTTTTAGAATTTATTGACTTTTTGCCCCTTTAAACTCGCAATTAGTTTTATTATTTCGTCAATGTTGACGATTTTTTTTTTCTTCGGCCATTAGCCCATTAATGATGAGTTTGAAAGTCTGAGAATTAGCTTGTCATGAATTTAATTTTAATTAAAAAATTTTAATAATATAAAAATATAGCCTTATTTATAATCTGACTGGTGCACTGTTCCCAAGATATAGACATTTTTATTTGTAAAATCTGACTACGCACTGTCTTCAAAGATGGAATCCAGATCTATGTGAATATTTTGAATTTTTGACATCTATATATATATGGTGTCATGGTGTGCTCGATATTTTTTGTTTACTGATATCTCTATATTTCAAATCTATCGAAAAATGCTTACCCCTCCAGCAAGAGTAACCTTCCCGATAATGTTATAAATTTGATGAACTAATTAGCTAGTTCCAATTAGTTCAACATGAATATATTCTCGAAGTACATTTACAAGCAGCTTAATAAATACTGAAATAGTTCTCTCTTTTTTTCATAATGCTAGTACAAAATGCTCTGTGAGTTTCGATAACAAAAATGCTGTATGCCTAAATATGTTAGCTCGATTGTTAAAAATATTAGACTTATTTTTAATTTCTTATCTTATATGTACAACTTATTAATTGTCCATGACTAACTTTTTTCCAAAAAGTAAATAGCAAGCGTACAGTACGTCATTGTAAAGTGTGATTTTGTGATTTTTAAGTATGTATTTTAGAATTTCAAAAAATAAGTATTTAAAATCAAGAAAATATATATTTGGTTATAAATGAAACGGGTGACATCATAAAGCTACCTTTTATTCCAAAATAATATATCAAAACAAATCAACATTACATCAGAGAAAACAACGTACGTGACAGCTATTTATCTTAACTAAAATAAATACATATCGACTATAAATATGCGAATATATTTTTAATACATGTGAAAAGTTTGTTGGGAGACAATCAGAGGTACTGAGGTACATTTATGATTTAAGGGGCTATCAATATCAATAGGGCAACAAAAGGACAAAAAACATTTATGATTTAAGGGGCTATCAATATCAAGAAAGCCTCATTTTGTTAATATATTTTTTTTTTGTCATTTAGGAAAACCAATTTTCACTCGCATTATAGACGATGATTGCACAGTGACACTAGGTTTGCCAATATGACAAAGACAGCTTCTGCTTGGTATCCTAGTCTTAAATTTTTTTAATTGTAAGCGGGTAATTTTTTTTCCCCAAAATTAGTTATAAGGTAATCCAGATCATGACTCTAATTCTATTCCATAGAGTTAAAATGGAGTCCTGTAAACCAAATCCATACATCAGTGTTCACATATTGACCACAATGGCGTTCTAAGAACGTAAACTGGAATTGTTATCGCTCTGCTAATATAAATCAAATATGATTTAATTTTTAAATATTTTTTATCAGTTTGTTACTGCCAAACAATTTTCTACAGAGGCTGATACCAATATCTTTACTGATATTATTATATTTAATAGAGAATAACATGTAGGATTCAATTTAAATAAACTAATCATTAACTTAAAAACAATCAGGATATTTTTAATTTGAATAGACTTTGAACTGGAAAAAGAGCAAAATGAACCTGAATATTAATAATTAAGATAATGATAGTAAGCCAAATTATTACGTAAAAAGCGAGCAAAAAGAACAGTTGGACTAACCAGCATTAAAGCCTTGATGTCTGTATCAGTCAACTTCCCTTCTTCAAAATCACCCCCTTCTCCTTGAAAATTGAGAAGAACACTTAGCAAATCCTTTCCCTCTCCTTTGTTCTTCCCTGTCTTTCTCGCTTCAATCAGGGAGTCAAAGAACTCATCGTATCTGTTACACAGACACAATTAATGATTATTTTATGATAACAACCTTAGCCAGTTTCAGGAGACAGGCTTAATTAAAAAATATTGGTCATAAACTCATAATTATATCTGTCCATCCCATGCAGGGTTATTAAGGACATCAATATTTGTAAATGAAACCCTTTTTTTCGTTTACACGAGAAACATATGTAGTACTTTTCAAATTACCTCTTGTGAAGTTTCTTCATCTTTCCCACAACCCCTTGAGGATCGATCCATGCCAAACCCTTAACAAAATCTCCTACATTAAACACTCCAGCTAGCTGCATAAGCTCAATCACCATGGCCTTGAAGTCACTTGCTTCCTTCCCTCCTCCAAATATCTTCCACCCGACGGTGGCTCGGGAAAGAGCATCCATGGCACAGACATAAGTTGCCTGGCCGAGATTCACTGCCGCACCCTTTTTACCATGCAAATATACTTCCTTTGCCATGGACATCACCTCAGCCTGCCTGATCGGCCTAAGATCATCTAGCGCTTTTGCGGAGAATAAATGAAGAGCGCAGATTTTTCTCAGGGCACGCCATCTTGAACCGTACGGTGCAAACACCATGTCTTGATAGTTATACGCGATGTGCTCTGCACCAGAGTTTGGCGGTCTGTTGCTAAAATTGGCATCGTGGATCTTGAGAAACTGGGATGCCACTTGGCATGACGATGCGACTATCACATCGACTGACCCAAATCGAAGATAGATAAGGGGTCCATAGGTTTTCGAGAGGGCATACAAGGTCTGGTGTGGTTTTGTACCAAGTTGAGGCAAATTGCCCAGTATCGGCCATCCCTTTGGACCAGGAGGAAGCGGATGTGTGCCACTGCGCTTTTTAAAGAGAAGACTGTAAAGAATGGTGGATAGGAGGATGGTGGAGAATAGAAGGAAGAGAGGTGACATGATTTTGGAATGTTGTTAGAAGGGATGATGGGGTGTGTGAAGGGTTTTGGGTCACGGGGAGTAGATATATAGTTTCAGGTCCTTGTGATTTGTGAACTCTTTAAAATGTAAGCTCACACTCAAATAGACGGTTGAATTTTAGTACAAGGGGTTTTCTCAATTTTTCTTTTTAAATGACATGACGGTTCAAATTTTGTTGTTGGGCTTTCAGGAATTATTTGGAAGTATATTCAAAAGGCCACAGCGACACCGGAAATTTGAGCAGAGTATTTGTCTTGGTTCTACTACGCACAGCGACCCTTTTTTTTTTTTGTTAAATTACTTGAAGTTATGCAAGAAATTTAACAACAAATAGCAAAATATAGCGGTAATTTCAAAATTAACACCCAGATTGGCCCTCGTGTCAGGAGACCAGTTGAATGAAATTATTTGAGGTGTATCAGTGTTTGCAGCACCAGCAAGACCCCAAATATTGGGACCTTTCTGACACATCAAATCAATTAAAGACTCACTACTCAGCTTGAAAATCTCATCTATGATTCTCACCGGTCTCTCATCCATCCCAAATTCACTGTTAATCCAATTTGTCAAAAAAATAGTCCGTTAACAATAATTAGGATATTTTTATTTCACAGTTATTTTTATCAATAAAAGCACACATTTATGTCCAGAAATATCAATTCACTTTTGTTAAAATATCACATAAAAATTGCAGAGAAATATAGTGAGATGCATTTTCTTCATGGTGTCATCTCATCATCAATACATTATAGTAATGTAGAATTGTAGATACTACATTAAAAATCACATCAAAATATCACAGACTGAAAGGTAACTCTTAACTTGTAATTAAGGTAGGAAAGTGACATACTTGACTGTTTGCTTTGAACGAGTCTATCTGACTATCTGAGGTTTTGATGGGAGCGCAGAGAGAATTGGAATTGCTCCTGCCGCCTTCTAGTCTAAGCCTTTGGCTGGCCCTTGTACCTACTTCGCTGAAGAACATCTACCTTTTGTCAACTACCTTGGTTATTTGTTTTTCTTTATTCTTTTTCGTACCTACCTCCGGACCTTTCTGGGTTTTTTTTATTATTATTTTAACATTATCGTTCAAAGATCCCTTTCTTACTAAGTTACTATCAACCATGAATAGTAAATTATTTGATGAGTGGTAACGAGCGCAGTGCCTCTGTTGCTCTAGGAATGTGCCAACGTATACCTTTTTTAGGTAGCAAGGAAATTTTCTATAGTAAAATTTAAAATAGATATGATGTATTATTATCTTCGGATGCAGCTAATTCAAAAGCTAAATTTATCACTTTGATTGAGACTGCATGTCTGCATCCTTAGCAAATGTGTTGTATATTAAACTTACCTTCCAACAACATAAATAAAATACTTTGAAATTTTATTCGTCCCCAAACTCACGCAACTCTGTCATAAATGCTACTTAGTTTTTTATTTTATTTTTACTAGCATATACGCCCACTCAATGTGTGGGCAGACTTCAAACACAAAAAAAAATATATATTTTAACATGAATATAGTTGATAATTGTATAAATTGTGCATGAGAAGAGTGCATACATAAGAAAGCTGTTAGCGGTATATATACAAAAAAAAAATGTTTCTTACATCCATCTTAAACCAGAGATACGTACCAATTCTGAAAGTATGTCTCACCATAGAATCTATGGGAAGTACCATACGAAAATAAATTGGGAAACACATAATCTTATAAGGACTTCTCATTTTCTTGTTATGGTAAAATTCCAGCATTTTACAGTTTTTGCATTTTTCTTTAATTATTTTGCTGCCATGCATATCAAAATTTGTAGAACATATTATGTCATCGTAGATGTCTATAAATTTTTGTTATTATATCCAAATAATATAATTTGCACGAAACTATATTAACGGTGTGGCCTTTTTATCAAAATTTCCATGCTACACCGATATAATTTGTAGTTTGAATTACTTATTTTCTCTTTTTGAATTTGACCTTAATTTAAATCATAAAAATTGTCAAGATTAATTAAAACAAGCATATGTCACTGAGTATTTTTGATGGGAAAAAAATTAAATCAATCTATCTTGTTTTTCTTAGTACCTAAACTTTTGACCATTTTCAATTTAGATACATTTGCATCGTAAAATATCCATCTTAAATAGAATCTATCGGAAGTACCATACGAAAATAAATTGGGAAACACATAATCTTATAAAGGACTTTTACACTGTGTTGGATTTTCGGAAAGAGAATGGAAAGAAAAGAAAAATATAAAAGGGAAGGGAATGGAAATAAGATCGGATAGAAATTTATTTATATCTATCTGTATGGTTTCTTAATGGAAATATGATGGGCAGATATTTATTAAAAAATATTGTTATATTTTTTATGAACGGACATCAACACAATTTAACTTAAATTTAAAATAAACGACTAATTTTTTATTAGCAAGTGCATCTAATCCCCTGTGGAATTAGAAACTTTATTGTACTTGTAAATTTAAGAGTGCAGATTTGCTGACGTATGTAAAATTCAATATTAGTGTTATTTCAGAAGTATAGCTGCGTTTATAGATTTTCATTAAGCTTATATATTTTTCGTTGATCTGTATTGTAAACTTGTTTTGTAGAACATTTTTTGGTCCACTAAGCTTGTAAATATGTATCAACATTCTCAATCTTTTGATTACAGAATATACAAAAAAATCTTTTATAAATGGAAAAAAAATTTTCCCATATTAACTCCAACTGTGTAAAGAGTTATTTCTTTAATAAATGGCAAATTATTTTCCTTATTCAGTGTAGTTTCTCATTATATCCGCTTAATATTAATGCTCAGCGAATGTTAATAGGTCTAAGCGAAAGGTTTAACTCTTTTATCTCAACAGTAAATCTACACCACTGATCTGATCAAATCGTAAAAATAGACGGTTCATATTGCATTGGGTAAACAATTGTTTGCTCCTTTGGGTTCAAATTTTGGATAGACCTTTGGACTGATGCTTTTATAAGTAGTGAAGATAAAGATTACATACACATTCAAAGCTCAGGTGACAGTTGCCATCTAACAATTTCACTAAATGATTCCAAAGTTACAAAATACTTATATAAGATCAAATGAGCAAGACAACAAAACAAACAAACAATAATTTGCTCGAATTCTAAAAAGAAAAGAACAAATATAGGCTCCATTTGGATGGTGTGGGAATAAGAGAAATAAGAGAAAAAAAAAATATTGGGAAATGTGTAATTTTGTGAAGAGTTTGGATTGTTTATAATAAATTTGGGAGTAAAAAGAAACTATTTTTTTATTCTTGATTCCATCCAAACAGACCCATAAGTAATTTTATACTCTGACAAAATGACATCCATAAATGTGTATCCAATTCCGCCTCGTGGACAAGTATATAAGACTCGCCCTTATTTAGTTCAAAAGAAAATATGTATATATATATATTTTTTTTTCAAAATGTCTAATTTCCCGCCACCATATAAATCTATAACGTCTAGAGATGCTTTAATCTTCCAAAAATTTGGGTGCACATACACCTCTCCATCCTGAGTCAGTTATTGCATTTTATGCACTTTTAATTTGGCAGAAAGGAAACCACGTTGGTTATCCATCGCCAATTAATTGAATTTTGCTATAAATTTATAATAATTGGAAGAGAGCGTGTAATGAAGAGGAGAGCGTCCTTCTCATCGTCCATGTAGTACTGGCATCCAGTGGCGAGGCCAGTAGTGGGCAAGGCTGGGCACTTGCCTAGGCTTATTTTTCGAAAACAAGAGACCCGTATATACAAAGAAGTGTAGATGCCTACGCTTAAAAAAACACAGTGCCCACACTTGATTTCTAATTTGGGCTTTTACTTGTGCGTGGCCCACTTTGCAATTTTTTATTTTGTGTTTGACTGGTCCATTCTCGTCTCTTGACCTCTTGGGATCACAAAGTCACAAAAAAAGATTAAAGAGAAAAGAGACAAAGTAAAATCTGTAGAGAGTTGACTGGTGTGACCTAGATTTTTCTATTCACGGAGGATTCGTTGATCCAACTTCATTTCTCAATTCATCTCCGACTTCGCCTCTCTACTCGCTCACTCGCTATCTGCGACTTGTTCCGGTGCTCCGTCACCATTGCCGTGTGTTTCAGCCCGACTCTCTAGTCTCTGCGCATGTAATCCTTCTGAACTCCAAACGCACAAGGTAATTTTTCTAAAATCTATTTTATTAATAAGAATTTCAATTGAATAAAGTAGGAAAATAAAAAATTAAGGATGATTTTGACTTTATTGCCGAAACTATAGAAGAAAAATTTTTAGATGGTTTTGACTTGTGCGTAGCTTTCTGATCTCTGCCTTAAGTAGGAAAAAAAATTGTGCATAGTTCCAAATTATATATTGAAGTTTAGTTGCTTGCTGAAATTAAAATATAAGTTTGTACTTGTTAATCATGATTATGAAAATGTTTAGAGATAGATAGCAAAATTATTTAAAATTATTCAAATTTTATTGTAACAGAACTTGTTTTATTTGAGTTACTCAACTTGAATATTCAAATTAGGGTGGAAGTTTATGTCGGAAATTGATTTTTTTTTAATTCCTTGTTATAGTTATGGAGAGGTATTTTAAAAAAGGTAAAATTGGATATATCCCCCTACAATCTTGCTCATCTGGATATAAACCCCTGTAATCTTCAAAATCGGATATAACACCCTCTAATCTTGTTTGTGTTGGATATAACCCCTTCTAATTAAATCTAATTTTATTTAAAAAAATATATTTTTAAAATGTTATGACCAATATACCCTTATTGTCCAATCTTCATTCAACAGACCTTTCGTATTCTTCTCCTTCCTCCAACGATTGTAAGGAACAACCTTCCGTATTCTTCTCTTTCCTCCGGCTAATTGTAAGGAACAATAGGAACGAAGTCAGATTTGACATTTATATCTAGATTGAGGGGGTTATTTTACTTCCCCGTTGAGATTGTAAGGACAACCTTTCGTATGCTTGCTACATCTAGGATTGGACGGAGATAAATGCTCTCTTATATCATTATATTATATTTTCTTTCATCATTACTGATTATCTCTGATTTTTTGGAAGAACGCTGCTTTGATATAGTTGTGCACTCAAATTACTAATTGGAATGAACAATTTTCTAAGGAAAAAAAATGGAATGGACAATCAATGGTTTGTTGCTGGGTGTCTTCGCTAGCCAATGAAGACAGTATGGTACAATATCAACTTGAAAAAATGAAATAAGTACTATATTTGTACCATCTATACATAAGCGATTTGAAAATAAAGAAAAAAATAGATTTTTGTCTTTGCTTCTTTTATTATTTTTTCTAATTTCGCACGAGAAAAGCTGGAGTATAAAACAGCTTTGATTTGAAGGTTCCATGATAAGAGTATTTTAGTCATAATATGTAAAAAATGATTTTTTAAATTTTCAATATGAATAAATTTAATCATAAGGGGTTATATTCAACACAAACAAGATTACAGGGGTTATATCCAGTTTTAAAGATTACAAAGGGTTATATTCAGATGAGCAAGATTGTAGGGGGTTATATCCAATTTTCTCAAAAAAAAATCATCTCAACCTCTCCAAGGAACTCAGGAGCAAGACTCAAGTCGTAAGCGAGCGCGATTGGATTCGAACTTTGAAGTTCCTTTTGATCCGGGCCTTCGACCACCAATAAGTGATTATAATCCAAATAACCATGAGTTCATAAGAAGGCAATATCTACAAGCTGGTCCAAAACAACCTATGTTGCAAAACAACCTATTTTTTAATTTAATATTAGTTTTATTATTCTCTATTCATATGTGCCCATGCTTAAAAATTGGCTGGCCTCGCCACTGCTGGCATCCCTCGCAAGCTCTTCAAGAGAGCGAGATTCTGAAAAGGTGCTTTGCCTCTCTCGCCACTGAGACATTGAGTTTTCCGTTCGTCAACAACGAAAATATTCATTGGAAATGGTTAATTTCTATTTCTCTATCTAAAAAAAAATGTATCTCTGTGTAAAAATATACAAATGTTTAAGTGATTAATTTAAATTTATATTACTTTATGTAAAATATCTAATAATAAATCAAAATAAAATGAGGAATATATATCTAATGAATAATATAGGTACATCTAAAAATTTGAATAGTTAAATGCGTGAGGAATTGTGGGCAGAGGAAAAAATTTAAAATAAAATGTTAATTTTCTATTACGGGAATAGAAATATGTCTGGGTGCTAATAGGATCAGAAATGGCTGAAATTGCAAATATCATTTAATTCCTACAGTAGTTGGTGGGTAATTAAATGGGTAATGGACAAGAAAAAAAATAAAAAGATAAAAAGGGGAAAAAAAACACTATTCTGGCCAGGGGCGGATCTACCACCGGGGCGGGTGGGGCTAGAGCCCCACCTCACGCCGTCGAGCTCTTGGAGCCCCCCTTTAGTCCCAGCTAATTTTTTCTGCCATTGGAGCACTCGAAAGTGGGGCTGAAGACTTAAACAGAGGTTGTTAGTGTTAGTAAATGTGTAATTTTCGATTTTTATGCTAATTACAAGTTAATTAAGCCATCGAAACAACACACACAACGAATCGTGCACAAAAGCCAAGTTAACACAAAGAGATTAAGGTGGAAATTATACCTCCCGCGAAATCGTATTCGCGGGGCTCGATCCTACGGCATGGGAATCGATGGGGTGCTCTCCTTCGCCTCCTCCATGGCGCCCTCGAGTCCACCAAGGAATTTGGCCATGTCCCAATTCTTGTGCTAGCAAGAGAAAGGAGATAGCTAATCCTTTTCACCATTCTTCAAGTAATTCTAGCAATTAACCTTTTGGAATAGCTATTCTCAACACATGAGACCTATGGGAATGCAAGAGAGAGAGAGACCACCATGGGAGAATCAAAATTCTGCCCATGGATGGTGGTGGCGGCTAGGGAGAAGAAGGGAGGCAAAGTGAGAAGGTTAGGTTTTGCTTCTTCAAGTGGTCCTTATATAGACCACTCTCCACCAACCTTTGCTTGACCTTTTTACCCCTCTATGGCCGGCCATATACATGGGCCTTATGGGCCATGTGTTAGGCTTGTTCAATCTCTCTTAGTCCATATTAAATCATTTATTTAATAGGCCTTTCAAGTTGCATTCAATTTAGGCTCAAATAGACTATTAAAATAAAAGCCTATACTTTAATTTAATTCACTTAATTAAATTAAAGTGTGATGAATAAAATTAATTATCAATATGTTGATAATCAATTTAGGATTAGCATGTACATTAATTTATTTCTATATGATCCATTTGACTTAATTAATTATAACGGTCCATAACGTTATTTAATTAATTAATCAACTTATCATATTTTGCAATACTCACTATTGCAAATAAATAAATAATGCACGTATGGTCAAAGTCCTATTTGTGTGACCCTTTGAGGATTTATGCTACGTTGGACATGGAGTTAAATCGCTATTTAATTCCAATAATCATAAGTGGTATCTAGCAACACGTTATGATTCCCAATTCGCATAAATAGTGTACTACTACAGTATTTAAATCCTGCATAAGAGAATAAAAATGTTTCTCTATTTTGATTCTTATGTCACACGATATCATCGTATAATCCAAGATAGGAATGTGTCATTCTTGCAGATTATACGTTTCTTGATCTAGAGATAATTGTATAAAGTTGCATGCAAACAATCTATCTCCATCAAGGGGCCCAAACAGATATCGTCACTCACTAAGTGAATTAATGAGGGACATACGGTTTTCTTGATGATTAGCTTTTCCCCGCACAATTCAAGAGAACATAAATAAAGTCCGTATAGCAGCCCTTATCGGGAATCAGCGGTAGACGATATTTATTGAACCTATCCTCATGTGGAAAAGATAAACATCTCAAACTTAGAACCAAAATCATTACGAAATAAACAATGACACATAACACAATCCATATGTTTATTTCGATGGGTCAAGTCCTGTGCTATGTTCCATAACATACACATATGCAATTAAGTTGGTAACTCTTTACCTATGATTTGTAGAACTTAATCATCACTTAACTTGCATACTAATCTTATAAGATAATTAATGTTCCTTGTTAATTATCAAGATTATGGACCGTTTAGATTTATTATTGTCATTCTAAAGAATGATCCACAGAGATCTACAATTCAGATCCTCAACCTGAATAATCTGTCAATAATAAACCTAGGAACAGATGATAAAATATCATCCATAACATAAACTAATAATTAAGTCATTAAATTATTGACTTCTAGGACATAACTCCAACAATCTCCCACTTGGCCTAGAGTCAATCAGTAGTGACTTCTAGCCAACGAAGAATTGAGAACGATGTCATATATCTACATATATACATGTCTCGGACCTCAAAAGAAATAATACGCTTAAAGCTAGTTACTCATACGTCCATCACGTATGGATGCATAACTGCATCTTGTATACTGCTCAAGGTAGAGGTCATGCTAGAGTGTTCGCTGTGTTCGCGAACCTATCCAAAATTTTGTTTGACCCTATATATATATACTACTATATATATGTTCTTGATCATCATCATATGATATCAAGTGATATCGTTATAGACCATATTTGAATCTCCAATGTAACATTGGGTTCTTTAGGAGTAAGTAATGGTTCGAGATGCATAGAACCATAATAACTCGACTAAGAACTCGATCCTAAATAAATTTCTTTTATTGCTTCACAAGTTGCTATGTATATTACTTTGGTGACGGAAACGGTTGTAATATTCCATTTAGAACACTTTCTAAACTTACAACACCACCTTTTAAGCAAAATATGTAGCTCAATCGTGATTATATCAATCCTTTGAAAAACTTTTATCAGTGTAACAACTTACACGAGATTTCTTTCATCTTAAGAGATGAAACATTGTATCACTCTTTCTCATAAGGTACTTCGAGGATATCCTTGACTATCGTCCAAATGTGTCTCTCTTGTATCCATTTGACAACTGTTTGTCATATCCTTTGGATACTACACATTGGGGCATATGCATAAATATGGCGTACACAATGAAACTCATAATGAAGGAATGCTTGAACTATTTCATGCACTTTCTCGAATCGAGTTGCAATAGACCGAGTTAAAACACTCAAGTCATGCCATGTGACGTATAGTTAGACATCCTTTTTTGGAGTGTAACTTTCGTGTTTCTAGAACACTTCGTCAATATATGCATATTTGCTCAAACCTAACATCCATCATAATCTATCTTTATAGATTTTGTTTCCTAGGATTAGGTGACTTCGCCCAAGTTCTCATTTGAGAAAGCATTCTCCAAAGAGATCTCGACAATATTCATTTTCTTAATGTTAATGTTATTCCCAATTTAATGATTTGTTATCTTAAACAATACAAGTAATACAATTATGCTCCCACTGAATATCTTGTTTATACAAGATACTTTTGACGAAGTTCAACTCCTTGACTTCCTTGTCAAAACTTTTATTCCAATCTCCACAACACTTGCTTTAATCCATTTATGGATCCTTGAAGCATGCGTATGTTTTTAGCAATACATAAAACCTCGATTTGTGTCAAATGCACAACATCATCCTTCATTCATACGAAGAAGGCGGTTTTATGTGTTTTTCCATATATCAATATATATGAAATACAACTATTGCTAGAATGATCTTTATTGACTTTTACATAGCCACAAGCAAGAGGTTGTGATTTGTACGTAGTCAACTAGTCATCGACTTAGACATAGCTACAAGCGAGAAGCCGCGCTTTGTACATAGTCGATTTGTTATCCATGTCGATCTTTCCTTTTGAAGATCTAAAACGTTCTTGATGGATTGCTCCTTCATGAACGTCAACCAAGGTCTATACCTTGTTGTTATACATGGATTTTATTTAAAGATCATATGAATTCAAACCATATATGTGGAATCGGATCGTTCCATCGTTTTTCTTGTTTATCAACGGATTCTCATATGCTAAGTTTGAGAATGTCGTGAAGCCAATGCACCAAACGGCTTAGGCAATCAACTCTCGTTGATCTTTTGTAGGATTGGTACTTGAGGTTCATGAACTACTTCCACAATGAATTGTTGAACGAGTTCTTGACTCCTCATATATTCCATGAGTTTCTCGAATCATCATCAACTCGTGATATGGTTGAGTCCTCATTGGAAGGGGCGTACTATTAAACTTCTTTTCAAAACAACTTGTGAATGAAGTTCCGCTTAACTCCCACTAAGTACCATGTATGGAGTGACAAGTTTCCCATAAGAGTACTCCTTGTAGTGATGCATAAACTATTTTAATGCTCACTTTACTCCCACTACTTCTTCTTGAGAATTTCAATTCATCAAGACTACATTATGATTAGCAACAACTACTTTGTTCTTATCATATTCGTGGAAGTAGTGCCTTTTAATATAAAGCATCCTACAAATATATAGTGTCTTATTTGGTTTAAGCTTACAAGTCCACAATACTTGAAATAAGCTTCTCAACACCAAATCTCGAGAAGTATTATACTTAGAGATCAAAATCTCGTAAGAAACCTTCCTCAATAGACTTTGATGGAACACCATTCAGTGTAAACAATATTGTCCTCAAACATAATTCCCTAATACGAGTCGAATAAGTCAATTTGATTTATTATCGATCGAACTATACAAAATATTGTTCGATACCTCCATTCTTGGACACATTATTCCATAATGTTCCTCATGGAGTGAGTTATGAAACTATTTTCATACTCTTTAGATAATACTTCAAATCATATGACTTAACTACTTATTTGCCACGATTAATTGTAAGACTTTTCTTTTTCCTTGAACGGTCTTTTTAACTTCACACTTGAACTCCTTTGAACTAGTCAAAAGGTTCATACTTATACCTTATCAAATAGATATGTTAATATCTACAATGATCGTTGGTTAAGTAGTAAAGTATCAACAACCTTTCATTGCACAAGTACTTATTGGTCTTTATACATCGATATGTATAAGTCCTAATCAAGTCACTTGTCCTTAAACCTTTGTAGGTTAAAGGCGCTTTTGTCATTTAACAAACATGATTCGCATATCAATCGATTTGAAATCGAATTGAATTTCGAGCTCTACGTTACGTAGACTCTCATAATGCGATTCTCGTTTATATATGTGACTAAGCGGTTATATATAACATGAAAGTCAAATACTTTATGTCAAGTCTTACGCATCCTATTTGTCATTCATAACTTGTTTATCTATTTCAAGCAAATTCCATCAAGATGCATGAAATCATATAAACAAATTCATAATAAAAGAACTTGTCTTTTATTAAACATAGTTATCCATCATCAAATATGAAATGGAGACGCTATGAGAGGTTTTAGAATTAAGGTATGCAACCTTCAATTCCTAAACAAACTCTTAATAAAGATAACTCTACGTATTCAATGGTAATGACTTAAATGAATAAGTCATCTCCTATACGGAGTTTACTTTATATCTCTCGAACATTCTCTTATTCTTCATTGCCAACACATTTCGTTAAATGCGAGCATATGAACTAGTATCAAGTTACTAGTGTAAATTAGAGATAGTGAGATAGTTTGAACGACAAATACACTTTAGGATTAGAATATTTCTAATCGTCACAATCATGGTACTTCGGACAACCTTTCAAATGCCTCCCTATACGGCAAATGAAACATCTCATGTGACACATGGTCATAAATGAGGGTCTCGAAAATTTCAACTCATACCTTAGTGAAGTATTTCTTGAATACTTAACCAATTACTTTTTTGCATCAACAATTGTGCGAAGAAGGTAACATTATATCCTTTATAATTCCAAAGAGATCGTATGACAATATCAACAATCCTTGATATCGGAGATTAATATCTCTAGTCATCAATTAGCTACTTAAATCTTTCGATTTGTAAGCCAATGAAAACGTTCATGTATCCTTTTATAAAAGAAGAATCTCTTGGTCAACTCATACTCTTTATACTCGATCATAAATGATGGAGTTAATATCTACTTTCTCCAAGAACACTTTCTTGAGTAAGTGGATGAGAGCGTACGAGTTAGATCTAGTCCATATGAATTCTCTAATTCAAAGGTCTAGAAATTTAAAATGAGGATATTAGCCATACGCTTTATTAAATAACTTTTCGCCAAAAGTCAATCAATCATCGCGTTGCTACGTTCGGGTAGTTTGAGGAAAGTTTTGGGAATTGACATACTCAAATTTCTCTTCACTAAGATCGTGTCTTAGGAATCGGTATTACTTCTTTAAGTGAATACTTTTAGAAACGAGTTTGTTAATTTTCAAAGATTGATCGCAACAAAAATTAACAATTTAAACATCTATAACAAAATCAATTTACGGTCATTTAGTTTATGCAATTGTTTTATTTATAACAAATAAAACTCCCACTACATTTATTTAATGTCCCAAATGTAGTTGGTTTTCCAAGATCCCGGTTTTCATCAAGTAGAGCCTGCTATGGCACGTCACCCTACTTAATTAGACAAGGTAGGTTCTCCAACCAATCATATCGTTCCATATGATTCTTGGTTTGTGAATATCTAAGTATATTTACAAACTTCGCCCCGATGTCCAAACTCTAGTTGGGTCCATCGAAAAGTAACCTCTCACTATTTGCTCCTTGCAAATCTTAGCTATTTGCACCCCGACTACCGAATTGGCAATCATGACGTCCGCTTGGGCGGACCGCGCCATGAGTGACAATCGGCGTGAAGGGGATAGAGAGAAGGAGGGCGATTTCACTTAATCGAGTTTTAGTTGGGACTATCAATCATATGACACTTGTTTGGTGGTCGTGTAAGCATACACCCATACCTAGCCTATGACAATTCATAGCAATCACAAGCAATCACATATAAGCATCTCATAGTTGTGGGTTTGTATGGCTCCCGCTTGCATTAGTTTCGCCACATCGTCCATGGAGCAAAACTAATCTAATCCTTGTCCCTTCCCACTAAATTCTATAAGGATCTAAATCCTATATAAAATAAAGGTACAAAATACATGTGAAAACATCCTATTCCCATCCTAACCTTAGGGGCATGCAAGCCTCACAAGTTACATCGAAAATTAATCAACAAATTAATTAATTAATGGCACCAAAGGCCGCATTACAAACATTCACACATGCATTCAAATACAACCACAAGGCATTGAGTCTTGAGCCATACTAAACCCACTATCCACCTACAAAACAAAGTTAGCACATACAAGCACTTTGTTTTCAATTAACGATTTTCAAGCATCTTTGCGATTTGTTTGCCATAAGTAAATTCCGTGTACAAATTCTCAATTTTAAACAACAAAACTTGTTTAAATTCATTTAGAAAGTTCTTTCAACATCCCATAACAGAAAGGAGATCAAACAAGGAGTTTTCTAATTGTTTTCAACTAATTTGAATACTTAGAAAAACAGTAATTTATTAAAAACGTAACTAATGGAATCCAATAAAAACAAAGGTTTTAGGTCTCCAAAAATTCTCAAATAAATTACTTAAGCTCCTTATCATAATTGTGATTACCAGTAAAAATTTCAAGAAGAGATCTTAAACCATCTGGGAGAATCAAAAATGACAAATCTCTTACAAGTGCACGAAACACCGTTATGAGATTTTCAGCTTATCCTCTCAACCATTTGGTCTGTAAGACCACCTTCTATCCAGTTTTTATATATACAATATACACAGAAAAACTATTTTAGACTACAGGCTAGCTATCCATGAAAAGAAAACCACCAAGTTCAGTTCAGAAGGTTCGAGTTACATACTAAACAATCAACAAATTCTGTACTGGAACAGACTGTCGATCGAAATGTTTTAACCTAGTTGAAGGTCCAAACATCCACGAAAAATTATGAAATTAATTTTCCTGGAATCCTAACTCAAAATAGAACAACTCCATTTAAACAAAATTTTTAAAGGAGTTCTCAGTTGGTACAGTTTATTAGAACAATCGATTTGCTCAACAAACTGGATCTGACAAGATCTTCCTTTTCATACTTGAAAACCCACTAATTAATCCGAGTCATGCAACAAGTTATACATGCTCAGAAAGAGCTTCAAGTCCTCTTTATTTCTAGCCATAGAACACTGGTACTTATATTCAAAATATAAATCTTTCAAGCCATTCAAACAGGACAGTGCAAGCAAAAACTGGTTCTGCGCACTGTCGCCGTTTTATTCACAGTAAATCCATACTAATTCAGAAAAATGTGAATCCAACGACAAAAGAATCACAATCCACAGATCTACAACTTTCATGTAGATGGAAAGATCTTCCAGAGAACTTATCACATCCAAAAACGCGAAATAACACAGAAAATACCATTTCCAGACAGCAAACAAACGCATCATCTCTACTAATCCATTAATTAGCCAATTTCTCTTAATTAAGTGTTAAAATAGCTTAAGTACAACCTGGCTCTGATACCACTGTTAGTAAGTGTGTAATTTTCGATTTTTATGTTAATTACAAGTTAATTAAGCCATCGAAACAACACACACAACGAATCGTGCACAAAAGCCAAGTTAACACAAAGAGATTAAGGTGGAAATTATACCTCCCGCGAAATCGTATTCGCGGGGCTCGATCCTACGGCATGGGAATCGATGGGGTGCTCTCCTTCGCCTCCTCCATGGCGCCCTCGAGTCCACCAAGGAATTTGGCCATGTCCCAATTCTTGTGCTAGCAAGAGAAAGGAGATAGCTAATCCTTTTCACCATTCTTCAAGTAATTCTAGCAATTAACCTTTTGGAATAGCTATTCTCAACACATGAGACCTATGGGAATGCAAGAGAGAGAGAGACCACCATGGGAGAATCAAAATTCTGCCCATGGATGGTGGTGGCGGCTAGGGAGAAGAAGGGAGGCAAAGTGAGAAGGTTAGGTTTTGCTTCTTCAAGTGGTCCTTATATAGACCACTCTCCACCAACCTTTGCTTGACCTTTTTACCCCTCTATGGCCGGCCATATACATGGGCCTTATGGGCCATGTGTTAGGCTTGTTCAATCTCTCTTAGTCCATATTAAATCATTTATTTAATAGGCCTTTCAAGTTGCATTCAATTTAGGCTCAAATAGACTATTAAAATAAAAGCCTATACTTTAATTTAATTCACTTAATTAAATTAAAGTGTGATGAATAAAATTAATTATCAATATGTTGATAATCAATTTAGGATTAGCATGTACATTAATTTATTTCTATATGATCCATTTGACTTAATTAATTATAACGGTCCATAACGTTATTTAATTAATTAATCAACTTATCATATTTTGCAATACTCACTATTGCAAATAAATAAATAATGCACGTATGGTCAAAGTCCTATTTGTGTGACCCTTTGAGGATTTATGCTACGTTGGACATGGAGTTAAATCGCTATTTAATTCCAATAATCATAAGTGGTATCTAGCAACACGTTATGATTCCCAATTCGCATAAATAGTGTACTACTACAGTATTTAAATCCTGCATAAGAGAATAAAAATGTTTCTCTATTTTGATTCTTATGTCACACGATATCATCGTATAATCCAAGATAGGAATGTGTCATTCTTGCAGATTATACGTTTCTTGATCTAGAGATAATTGTATAAAGTTGCATGCAAACAATCTATCTCCATCAAGGGGCCCAAACAGATATCGTCACTCACTAAGTGAATTAATGAGGGACATACGGTTTTCTTGATGATTAGCTTTTCCCCGCACAATTCAAGAGAACATAAATAAAGTCCGTATAGCAGCCCTTATCGGGAATCAGCGGTAGACGATATTTATTGAACCTATCCTCATGTGGAAAAGATAAACATCTCAAACTTAGAACCAAAATCATTACGAAATAAACAATGACACATAACACAATCCATATGTTTATTTCGATGGGTCAAGTCCTGTGCTATGTTCCATAACATACACATATGCAATTAAGTTGGTAACTCTTTACCTATGATTTGTAGAACTTAATCATCACTTAACTTGCATACTAATCTTATAAGATAATTAATGTTCCTTGTTAATTATCAAGATTATGGACCGTTTAGATTTATTATTGTCATTCTAAAGAATGATCCACAGAGATCTACAATTCAGATCCTCAACCTGAATAATCTGTCAATAATAAACCTAGGAACAGATGATAAAATATCATCCATAACATAAACTAATAATTAAGTCATTAAATTATTGACTTCTAGGACATAACTCCAACAGTTAGACCCACCTAGATATTTTTTCTAGATCCGCCACTGATTCTGGCTCAGCTGCGCCAGTGGCGAAAAAAAATTATTACGGAAAATAGAAAAAATAATAATAAGCTGCGCCAACCACGGTAGCTCTCCTAAGTGTGCCTGCGCCAGTGCCACTGGCGCTGATCAGAACCCGCACAACCTGCACTCTGACATTTTGGTATTAAAAATATAATTTCGGTTATTTCGATAAAAAAAATAAATAAATCACGGTAACTTGCATGTTTTCTTAATTTTAAGAGCTTAAAAATATTGGTTTCGGATCCGTCGACAACCTTTATATTGACATGCAAAAAGATTATAATTACAATACTTTATAGACATGATTTCAACATTATAAATTTAGAGTTTTGCTATGGTGAGCTGCAACTCATCAAAGAGTCCGTGAGTCGTGCTCAAAATTCTGAAATTTAGTTCAAAATGACCGATTTAAATCGTTTAATACTGTTAGAGTTATGTCCTAGAAGTCAATAATTTAATGACTTAAATATTAGTTTATGTTATGGATGATATTTTATCATCTGTTCTTAGGTTTATTATTGACAGACAGGTTGAGGATCTGAATTGTAGATCTCTATGGATCATTCTTTAGAATGACAATAATAAATCTAAACGGTCCATAATCTTGATAATTAACAAGGAACATTAATTATCATATAAAATTAGTATGCAAGTTAAGTGATGATTAATTTCTACAAATCATAGGTAAAGAGTTACCAACTTAATTGCATATGTATATGTTATGGAACATAGTACAGGACTTGACCCAATGAAATAAATATATGGATTGTGTTATGTGTCATTGTTTATTTCGTTATGATTTTGGTTCTAAGTTTGAGATGTTTATCTTTTCCACATGAGGATAGGTTCAATAAATATTGTCTACCGCTGATTCCTGATAAGGGCTGCTATACGGACTTTATTTATGTTCTCTTGAATTGTGCGGGGAAAAGCTAATCATCAAGAAAATCGTATGTCTCTCATTAATTCACTTAGTGAGTGACGATATCTGTTTGGGCCCCTTGATGGAGTTGGATCGTATGCGCGCAACTAAGCGATCAACTCTAGATCAAGAAACGTGTAATCTGCAAGAATGACACATTCCTATCTTGAATTATACGATGATATCGTGAGACATAAGAATCAAAATAGAAAAATATTTTTATTCTATTATGCAGGATTTAAATACTGTAGCAGTACACTATTTATGCGAATTGGGAATCATGACGTGTTGCTAGATACCGCTTATGATTATTGGAATTAAATAACGATTTAATTCCATGGCCAACATAGCATAAATCCTCAAAGGGTCACACAAATAGGACATTAATCACACAGTGCATTATTTATTTATTCACAGCAGTAAGTTCTGTGGAAATATGATAAGATTGATTAATTAATTATATACCGTTGCGAACCGTTATAATTAATTAAGTCAATGATCATATAGAAATAAATTAATACATTAACTAATCCTAAAATAATTATTAATGAGTTAATAATTAATTTAGTTCAACGCTTATTAATATAAATAGTTATATTGATTAATTGGGCCGTTATTTAAATAGCAAATATATAGCCCAATTAAAGAGCAAAGTTGAGGAACCTTAATTATATGAATTAATGGTCCAAATGAAGGGGTTAAATGGCCCATAAAGGCCCATTTCGTGGCAGCCACTTATGGTGGTAGGTGGGATGACATAGTTGTAATTATACAAGAGGTCAATTAGGTTTTGTGCTCTATATAAGGACCACTTATGAGAGCCTTCACCTAGCTTTTCTCTCTCCTCTCATTCCTCCCATGAGGCCGCCACTTTTCACCCTCTCCTTCTCTCTTTTGCTCATGTATTGAGCTATTTTCTCTCCACTAAATCAAGGTTGTTGATTGATGCAAGAGAGAAAACCATAGGGATTAGGCTTATTCTTTGGGTATGCTAGCACGTACCTTGTAGAACGTGATTAATCCTCCTTGGTGGACTCGAGGGCGGTTACGAGACGTGGTGGAGACGGTGGAGAAGGCACGCCATCGATTCCCATGCCTTGGTCGAGCCCCGCGAATACGATTTCGCGGGAGGTATCAAATTTCCACCTATCTCTTGTGTCGAATGAGCTTTTGCACTAGATCCTCTCTTGCTCTTTGTTTAATTGGATTAATTAAGGGTAATTAGTCACAAAATTAAAATTGAGCAGTTTTCTAACAAATACGATCTCTCTATTGAAATCTCTATGCAGACCCAATTTTAAATTTTTTCAAAATTTTTAAGTATTATTTTTTTAAAAAATTTAATATAATTAGTTTTGAACCGTTCAAAAACAACATTTTTTAAAAATCCGAAATAAATACTTAAAAATTTAAAAAAATATATATAAAATTTGATATGCACGGAGATTTCAATAGGAAGATCGTATTAGACGGTTTGGATCAGTTATTTTGAACTAAATTTTAAAATTTTAAATGCGGCTCACAGACCTTTTGGCGAGTTACAACTCACCATAACAAAATTATATAAATTAGTTTTGTAGTTTATTCTCATTTGATTTGCAATAAACATTTATAGAAGGACATTGAAATTTCGTTTACACCAAACTTCATCACTTTGCATGTGTATGATTTTCATACAGTATAAATTATATTAAGTGTCGGATCTGTAATTTCAAGTTTAACAGTTCTCAATGCAACTTGTTCTTATGAAATGTGTTGGTTAAACATTTTTTCTCGATTTGCCGATTTGCAAAACAACACCGAAACCCTAAAACTAATATATCCATTTAGTGTTTTATAGCTAGATTGTTTGAAAAATGGATTAAAGCAAGTGTGGCACATGTTTTGGAGCTTCAAGAGATTGTATTGGACTAGTTAGAGTCAATAGTTTAGATATATTTAATATCTAAACTAATCTCAATCGTTTTGCTGTTAAAATGCTGGTTTTCAGTACAGTGCGTTGTATAACGCAATTATCGCGTTAGACAACGCACCACTACTTTGCTGAACTTCAATTTCGCTTTGATTGCAACAGACAGTGCGTTACATAACGCTCCAGAACGTTGTGTAATGCACTTGGAAAGTCATACAACACATCACCTCCGTTGTGCAACGCTTCGCTTTGCCTGTCTAAACAGAGCGTTACACAACGCTCTGCACGGTGCACAACGCTCCTTTGTAAATTCTATGGAACTTTTCGACTCATTTTTTAGCCAAAACTCCAAGCATTTAATGCATTTAATGAGGCGTTGTATAACGGACCAAGGCGTCGTGTAACGTGTCTGTGATCCTTTATTCCTTGAGCAGTTTTTTATGCGTCATGTAACGCGTCGTCACGTTACACAACGCATCTAACACCTTTTCTAGCCGTTGAGCTTGTCTCTGTTGAAGCGTTGCATAACGAGTCTCTTGCGTTGTGCAATGCTCTGACAACTCAAACGGATACCTCATCCGTTCTGTTGTATTATAACGGTTACCTGTGCGTTACACAACGACCTATTACGTTGTGCAACGCACTGATAACTGTACAGTTCAGCTTTTGGCCTGTTTATAACGGCTAGTTATGTGTTGCACAACACGTCTTGTGCATCGTGTTGTTGGAGTTATGTCCTAGAAGTCAATAATTTAATGACTTAATTATTAGTTTATGTTATGGATGATATTTTATCATCTGTTCCTAGGTTTATTATTGACAGATCATTCAGGTTGAGGATCTGAATTGTAGATCTCTGAGGATCATTCTTTAGAATGACAATAATAAATCTAAACGGTCCATAATCTTGATAATTAACAAGGAACATTAATTATCATATAAGATTAGTATGCAAGTTAAGTGATGATTAAGTTCTACAAATCATAGGTAAAGAGTTACCAACTTAATTGCATATGTATATGTTATGGAACATAGTACAGGACTTGACCCAACGAAATAAACATATGGATTGTGTTATGTGTCATTGTTTATTTCGTTATGATTTTGGTTCTAAGTTTGAGATGATTATCTTTTCCACATGAGGATAGGTTCTATAAATCTCGTCTACCGCTGATTCCCGTTAAAGGCTGCTATACGGACTTGATTTACGTTCTCTTGAATTGTGCGGGGAAAAGCTAATCATCAAGAAAACCGTATGTCCCTCATTAATTCACTTAGTGAGTGACGATATCTATTTGGGCCCCTTGATGGAGTTGGATCGTATGCGCGCAACTAAGCGATCAACTCTAGATCAAGAAACGTATAATCTGCAAGAATGACACATTCCTATCTTGGATTATACGATGATATCGTGAGACATAAGAATCAAAATAGAGAAACATATTTATTCTCTTATGCAGGATTTAAATACTGTAGCAGTACACTATTTATGCGAATTGGGAATCATAACGTGTTGCTAGATACCGCTTATGATTATTGGAATTAAATAGCGATTTAATTCCATGTCCAACTTAGCATAAATCCTCAAAGGGTCACACAAAATAGAGTTTTGACCAAGACAGTGCATTATTTATTTATTCGCAATAGTTCGTATTGCGGAAATATGATAAGTTGATTAATTAATTATATACTGTTATAATTAATTAAGTCAAATGGATCATATTGAAATAAATTAATGTATTAGCTAATCCTAGAATAATTATTAATTAGTTAATAATTATTTTAGCTCGACACAATTTAATATAAATAGTTATATTAATTTATTGGGCCAATATTTATGTATTAAATGTATAGCCCAATTGAAGAGCATTTGGAGTAGGTTCTAATTATATGAATTAGAGGCCTAAACAATTGAGATGAGAGGCCCAAAAGTCCATTATAGGACCAGCCATATAGGGTGGTAGGTAGGTGGCATTCTTGTAAATAGATGGTAGGAGGTAGGTAGGGTTTGTGCACTATATAAGGAGGTGTATAGTAGCAAAATCCAACCCTCTCTCTTCCCCTTCTCCTAGCCGCCACCTCTTTCCTCCCTCTTAGGCCGGCGCCACTCTCTCCTCCTCTCCTCCATATGCTCATGTGTTGAGCTACAACTCTCCACCAAAATCAAATAGGTTGATTCTTGAAGAGGGTTGATCCTTAGGATTAGCTTTGTTCTAATCGAATCGCTAGCACGAATCGATTTAGACCTTGGTTAATCTCTAGGTGGACTCGAGGCGATTTGGAGACAAAGGAGAAGCACGTCATCGATTTCTATGCCGTAGGATCGAGCCCCGCGAATACGATTTCGCGGGAGGTATAATTTTCACCTATCTCTTGTGTCGAATGAGCTTATGTACTAGATCCCTTTGTTGCTTGTGTTTTAATTGGATTAATTAAGGGTAATTAGTCACAAAATTAAAATTGGGCGATTTTCTAACAGTGGTATCAGAGCACATGGTCGTACTTAAGCTATTTTGACACTTAATTAAGAGAAATTGGCTAATTAACGGATTAGTAGAGATGATGCGTTTGTTTGCTGTCTGGAAATGGTATTTTCTGTGTTGTTTCGCATTTTTCGCTTTGATAAGTTCTCTGGAAGTTTTTGCCGTCTATATGAAAGTTGTAGATCTGTGGATTGTGATTCTTTTGGCGTTAGATTCACATTTTTCTGAATTAGTATGGATTTATTGTGAATAAAACGGCGACAGTGCGCAGAACCAGTTTCTGCTCGTACTGTCCTGTTTGAATGGCTTGAAAGATTTATATTTTGAATATAAGTACCAGTGTTCTATGGCTAGAAATAAAGAGGACTTGAAGCTCTTTCTGAGCATGTATAAATTGTTGCATGACTCGGATTAATTTGTGGGTTTTCAAGTATGAAAAGGAAGATCCTGTCAGATCCAGTTTGTTGAGCAAATCGATTGTTCTAATAAACTGTACCAACTGAGAACTCCTTTAAAAATTCTGTTTAACTGGAGTTGTTCTATTTTGAGTTAGAATTCCAGGAAAATTAATTTCATAATTTTTCGTGGAAGTTTGGACCTTCAACTAGGTTAAAACATTTCGATCGACAGTCTGTTCCAGTACAGAATTTGTTGATTGTTTAGCATGTAACTTAATATTATTGAACTGAACTTGGTTGTTTTCTTTTCATGAATGGATAGCCTGTAGTCTAAACAAGTTTTTCTATGTATATTGTATATATAAAAACTGGATAGAAGGTGGTCTAACGGACCAAATGGTTGAGAGGATAAGCTGAAAATCTCATAACGGTGTTTCGTGCACATGTAAGAGATTTGTCTTTTTTTATTCTCCCAGATGGTTTAAGATCTCTTCTTGAAATTTTTACTGGTAGTCACAACTATGATAAGGAGCTTAAGTAATTTATTTGAGAATTTGTGGAGACCGAAAACTGTTGTTTTTATTGGATTCCATTAGTTACGTTTTTTAATAAATTACTGTTTTTCTAAGTATTCAAATTAGTTGAAAACAATTAGAAAACTCCTTGTTTGATCTCCTTTCAGTTATGGGATGTTGAAAGAACTTTCTAAAGGAATTTAAACAAGTTTTGTTGTTTAAAATTGAGAATTTGTACACGGAATTACTTATGGCAAACAAATCGCAAAGATGCTTGAAAATCGTTAATTGGAAACAAAGTGTTTGTATGTGCTAACTTTGTTTTGTAGGTGGATAGTGGGTTTAGTATGGCTCAAGACTCAATGCCTTGTGGTTGTATTTGAATGCATGTGTGAATGTTTGTAATGCGGCCTTTGGTGCCATTAATTAATTAATTTGTTGATTAATTTTTAATGTAACTTGTGAGGCTTGCATGCCCCTAAGGTTAGGATGGGAATAGGATGTTTTCACATGTATTTTGTACCTTTATTTTATATAGGATTTAGATCCTTATAGAATTTAGTGGGAGGGACAAGGATTAGATTAGTTTTGCTCCATGGACGATGTGGCGAAACTAATGCAAGCGGGAGCCATACAAACCCACAACTATGAGATGCTTATATGTGATTGCTTGTGATTACTATGAATTGTCATAGGCTAGGTATGGGTGTATGCTTACACGACCACCAAACAAGTGTCATATGATTTGTTAGTCCCAAAACTAAAAACGAATAAGTGAAATCGCCCTCCTTCTCTCTATCCCTTTCACGCCGATTGTCACTCATGGCGCGGTCTGCCCAAGCGGACGTCATGGTTGCCAATTCGGTAGTCGGGGTGCAAATAGCTAAGATTTGCAAGGAGCAAATAGTGATAAGTTACTTTTCGATGGACCCAACTAGAGTTTGGACATCGGGGCGAAGTTTGTAAATATACTTAGATATTCACAAACCAAGAATCATATAGAACGATATGATTGGTTGGAGAACCTACCTTGTCTAATTAAGTAGGGTGACGTGCCATAGCAGGCTCTACTTGATGAAAACCGGGATCTTGGAAAACCAACTACATTTGGGACATTAAATAAATGTAGTGGGAGTTTTATTTGTTATAAATAAAATAATTGCATAAACTAAATGACCTTAAATTGATTTTGTTATAGATGTTTAAATTGTTAATTTTGTTGCGATCAATCTTTGAAAAATTAACAAACTCGTTTCTAAAAGTATTTACTTAAAGAAGTAATACTGATTCCTAAGACACGATCTTAGTGAAAAGAAATTTGAGTATGTCAATTCCCAAAACTTTCTTCAAACTACCCGAACGTAGCAACGCGATGATTGATTGACTTTTGGCGAAAAGTTATTCAATAAAGCGTATGGCTAATATCCTCATTTGAAATTTCTAGACCTTTGAATTAGAGAATTCGTATAGACTAGATTTAACTCGTACGCTCTTATCCACTTACTCAAGAAAGTGTTCTTGGAGAAAGTAGATATTAACTCCATCATTTATGATCGAGTATAAAAGAGTATGAGTTGACAAAGAGATTCTTCTTTTATAAAAGGATACATGAACGTTTCATTGGCTTACAAATCGAAAGATTAAGTAGCTAATTGATAACTAGAGATATTGATATCCGATATCAAGGATTATTGATATTGTCATACGATCTCTTTCTAGTATTAAAGGATATGATGTTACCTTCTTCGCACACTTGTTGATGCAAAAAGGTAATTGGTTAAGTATTCAAGAAATACTTTGCCAAGGTATGAGTTGAAATTTCGAGACTCTCATTTATGACCATACGTCACATGAGATATTTCATTTGCCGTTTATGGGAGGCATTTGAAAGGTTGTCCGAAATACCATGATTATGACGATTAGAAATATTCTAGTCCTAAAGTATATTTGTTGTTCAAATATCTCACTATCTCTAATTTACACTAGTAACTTGATACTAGTTCATATGCTCGCATTTAACGAAATGTGTTAGCAATGAAGAATAAGAGAATGTTCGAAAGATGTAAAGTAAACCCCGTATAGGAAATGACTTGTTCGTCTAAGTCATTACCATTGAATACGTAGAGTTATCTTTATTAAGAGTTTGTTTAGGAATTGAAGGTTGCATACCTTAATCCTAACTTCTCAAAACATCTCCATTTCATATTCGATGAAATGGATGATTATGTTTAATAAAAGACAAGTTCTTTTATTCTGGATTTGTTTATATGATTTCATGCATATTGATTGAATTTGCTTGAAATAGATAAGCAAGTTTTGAATGACAAATAGGATGCGTAAGACTTGACATAAAGTATTTGACTTTCATGTTATATATAACCGCTTAGTCACATAAATAAACGAGAATCGCATTACGAGAGTCTCCGTAACGTAGAGCTCGTAAATTCAATTCGATTTCAAATCGATTGATATGCGAATCATGTTTGTTAAATGACAAAAGCGCCTTTAACCTATGAAGGTTTAAGGACAAGTGAACTAATTAGGATTTATACATATCGATGTATAAAGACCTATAAGTACTTGTGCAATGAAAGGTAGTTGATACTTTACTACTTAACCAACGATCATTGTAGATATTAACATATCTATTTGATAAGGTATAAGTATGAACTTTTTGACTAGTTCAAAGGAGTTCAAGAGTAAAGTTTAAAAGACCTTTCAAGAAAAATGGAAGTCTTACAATTAATCATGGTAAATAGTTAAGTCACATGATTTGAAATATTATCTTAAGAGTATGAAAATAGTTTCATAACTCACTCCATGAGGAATATTATGGAATAATGTGTCCAAGAGTGGAGGTATCGAACAATATTTTGTATAGTTCGATCGATAATAAATCAAATTGACTTATTCGACTCGTATTAGGGAATTATGTTTGAGGACAATATTGTTCACACTGAATAATGTTCCATCGAAGTCTATTGAAGAAGATATCTTGGGAGATTTTGATCTCTAAGTATAATACTTCTCAAGATTTGGTGTTGAGAAGCTTATTTCAAGTATTGTGGACTTGTAAGCTTAAACCAAATAAGACACTATATATTTGTAGGATGCTTTATATTAAAAGGCACTACTTCCACGAATATGATAAGAACAAAGTAGTTGTTGCTAATCATAATGTAGTCTTGATGAATTGAAATTCTCAAGAAGAAGTAGTGGGAGTAAAGTGAGCATTAAAATAGTTTATGCGTCACTACAAGAAGTACTCTTATGGGAAACTTGTCACTCCATACATGGTACTTAGTGAGAGTTGAGCGAAACTTCATTCACAAGTTATTTTGAAAGAAGTTTAATAGTATGCTCCTTCTAATGAGGACTCAACCATCTCACGAGTTGATGATGTTTGAGAAACTCATGAAATATATGAGGAGTCAAGAACTCATTCAACAAATCGTTGTGGAAGAAGTTCATGAACCTCAAATACCAATCCTACAAAAGATCAACGAGAGTTGATTTCCTAAGCCGTTTTGGTGCATAGGTTGTCACAACATTCTCGTACTTAGCATATGAGAATCCGTTGATAAACAAAGAAACGATGGAATGATCTGATTCCACATATATGTTTTGAATTCATATGATCTTTAAAGAGCAATCCATGTATAACAACAAGGTATAGACCTTGGTTGATGTTCATGAAGGAGCAATCCATCAAGAACATTTAGATCTTAAAAAGGAAAGATCGACATGGATAACAAATCGACTATGTACAAAGCGCGGCTTCTCGCTTGTAGCTATGTCTAAGTCGATGGCTAGTTGACTACGTACAAAGCACAATCTCTTTCTTGTGGCTATGTATAAGTCAATAAAGATCATTCTAGCAATAGTTGTATTTCATATATGTTGATATATGGAAAAACACATAAAATCGCCTTCTTCGTATGAATGAAGGAAGATGTTGTGCATTTGACACAAATCGAGGTTTTATTTAATGTATTGCTAAAAACATACGCATGCTTCAAGGATCCATTAATGGATTAAAGCAAGTGTTGTGGAGATTGAAATAAAAGTTTTGACAAGGAAGTCAAGGAGTTGAGCTTCGTCAAAAAGGTATCTTGTATAAACAAGATATTCAGTGAGAGCATAATTGTATTATTTGTATTTGTATTGTTCAAGATAACAATTCATTAATTGGGAATAACATTAAGAAAAATGAACATTGTCAAGATCTCTTTGGAGAATGCTTTCTCAAATGAGAACTTGGGCGAAATCACCTGATCCTAGGAAACAAATCTATGAAGATAGATTATGATGGATGTTAGGTTTGAGCAAATATGCATATATTGACGAAGTGTTCTAGAAACACGAAAGTTACACTCCAAGAAAGGATGTCTAACTGTACGTCACATGGCATGACTTGAGTGTTTAACTCGGTTTATTACAACTCAATTCGAGAAAGTGCATGAAGTAGTTCAAGCATTCTTTCATTGTGAGTTTCATTTCGTACGCCATATTTACGCATATGCCCCAATGTGTAGTATCCAAAGGATATGACAAACAGTTGTCAAATGGATACAAGATAGACACATTTGGACGATAATCAAGGATATCCTCGAGTACCTTATGAGAAAGAGTGATATAATATTTCATCTCTTAAGATGAAAGAAATCTCGTGTAAGTTGTTACACTGATAAAATTTTTCAAAGGATTGATATAATCACGATTGAGCTACATATTTTGCTTAAAAGGTGGTGTTGTAAGTTTAGAAAGTGTTCTAAATGGAATATTACAACCGTTTCCGTCACCAAAGTAAAATACATAGCAACTTGTGAAGCAATAAAAGAAGGTTATTTTGGATCGAGTTCTTAGTCGAGCTATTATGGTTCTATGCATCACGAACCACAACTTACTCCTAAAGAACCCAATGTTACATTGGAGATTCAAATATGATCTATAACGATATCACTTGATATCATATGATGATGATCAAGAATATATATATAGTTGTATATATATATAGGGTCAAACAAAATTGGACAAGTTCGCGAACACAGTGAACACTCTAACTTGACCTCTACCTTGAGCAGTATACGAGATGCAGTTATGCATCCATACGTGGTGGACGTATGAGTAACTAGCTTTAAGCGTATTATTTATTTTGAGGTCCGAGACATGTATATATGTAGATATATGACATCGTTCTCAATTATTCGTTGGCTAGAAGTCACTACTGATTGACTCTAGGCCAAGTGGGAGATTGTTGGAGTTATGTCCTAGAAGTCAATAATTTAATGACTTAATTATTAGTTTATGTTATGGATGATATTTTATCATCTGTTCCTAGGTTTATTATTGACAGATCATTCAGGTTGATGATCTGAATTGTAGATCTCTGAGGATCATTCTTTAGAATGACAATAATAAATCTAAACGGTCCATAATCTTGATAATTAACAAGGAACATTAATTATCATATAAGATTAGTATGCAAGTTAAGTGATGATTAAGTTCTACAAATCATAGGTAAAGAGTTACCAACTTAATTGCATATGTATATGTTATGGAACATAGTACAGGACTTGACCCAACGAAATAAACATATGGATTGTGTTATGTGTCATTGTTTATTTCGTTATGATTTTGGTTCTAAGTTTGAGATGATTATCTTTTCCACATGAGGATAGGTTCTATAAATCTCGTCTACCGCTGATTCCCGTTAAAGGCTGCTATACGGACTTGATTTACGTTCTCTTGAATTGTGCGGGGAAAAGCTAATCATCAAGAAAACCATATGTCCCTCATTAATTCACTTAGTGAGTGACGATATCTATTTGGGCCCCTTGATGGAGTTGGATCGTATGCGCGCAACTAAGCGATCAACTCTAGATCAAGAAACGTATAATCTGCAAGAATGACACATTCCTATCTTGGATTATACGATGATATCGTGAGACATAAGAATCAAAATAGAGAAACATATTTATTCTCTTATGCAGGATTTAAATACTGTAGCAGTACATTATTTATGCGAATTGGGAATCATAACGTGTTGCTAGATACCGCTTATGATTATTGGAATTAAATAGCGATTTAATTTCATGTCCAACTTAGCATAAATCCTCAAAGGGTCACACAAAATAGAGTTTTGACCAAGACAGTGCATTATTTATTTATTCGCAATAGTTCGTATTGCGGAAATATGATAAGTTGATTAATTAATTATATACTGTTATAATTAATTAAGTCAAATGGATCATATTGAAATAAATTAATGTATTAGCTAATCCTAGAATAATTATTAATTAGTTAATAATTATTTTAGCTCGACACAATTTAATATAAATAGTTATATTAATTTATTGGGCCAATATTTATGTATTAAATGTATAGCTCAATTGAAGAGCATTTGGAGTAGGTTCTAATTATATGAATTAGAGGCCTAAACAATTGAGATGAGAGGCCCAAAAGCCCATTATAGGACCAGCCATATAGGGTGGTAGGTATGTGGCATTCTTGTAAATAGATGGTAGGAGGTAGGTAGGGTTTGTGCACTATATAAGGAGGTGTATAGTAGCAAAATCCAACCCTCTCTCTTCCCCTTATCCTAGCCGCCACCTCTTTCCTCCCTCTTAGGCCGGCGCCACTCTCTCCTCCTCTCCTCCATATGCTCATGTGTTGAGCTACAACTCTCCACCAAAATCAAATAGGTTGATTCTTGAAGAGGGTTGATCCTTAGGATTAGCTTTGTTCTAATCGAATCGCTAGCACGAATCGATTTAGACCTTGGTTAATCTCTAGGTGGACTCGAGGCGATTTGGAGACAAAGGAGAAGCACGCCATCGATTTCTATGCCGTAGGATCGAGCCCCGCGAATACGATTTCGCGGGAGGTATAATTTTCACCTATCTCTTGTGTCGAATGAACTTATGTACTAGATCCCTTTGTTGCTTGTGTTTTAATTGGATTAATTAAGGGTAATTAGTCACAAAATTAAAATTGGGCGATTTTCTAACACGTGTAACGCACTCTATTTATATCAGCCTCTTTGGGACTGTTGAAACACTTTTGCTAGCTTGCTAAATCAGTCTTTCTGAGCTCCAATCAACCAACTCTAAAATCCTCTTGTGTTTGAGCATTAAAATAGCAAAACCATTGAGATTAGGGTGTGTAAACCAATCCACTAGTGCTAATTGCTAGATTTGTTGAGTGATTTGGTTCGAGCCTCAATCCTTTGAGTGTTTGTGTTTGTCAAATTGAGTTAGGCCAATCCACCTTGAGAGTTCTTGTAACAAGGTGATTTGGTTCGAAATTGTAGTCCCGTTCATTGTGGAATTGAATGGAGCGCCCCCTATTTCGTGGTTGCGGAACTCCCGGAGACGTACGACCAAGGCTAGCACTTCCTAGCGGGTCGGAACTCCGTAATATATCGCGTGTCACTTCTTTTCTTCTCTCTTTACTTTCCTTGCTTTGTGAATTGCTTGTGATTTGTTGTTATTGTTAGACCAAGTTTGAATTGGACCGAATATTGACAATACCGATTTAGAAAGTTGTTTTTGTACCTATTCACCCCCTATAGGTCTTTTTAGGGACAACAAAATGTCCACCTAAATCTATCGTATTAACATCTCTGCCATTTTATCTTATGTATTATTGTATTATATACTTATCTAGAGTTTTGAGTTGCAACTCACCAAAGGGACGGTGAGTCGCGCTCAAAATTCTGAAATTTAGTTTAAAACAACCGATCCAAACTGTCTAATACGATTTCTCTATTAAAATGTCCATTCAGACCAAATTTTATATTTTCGAAATTTTTAATTTTTTTTTTAATTTTATAAAATCATTAATCTAATTAGTTCTAAATCGTTCAAAAACAGCAGTTTTTAAAAATCCGAAATAAATATTTGAGGGAGGATTCAATCAAAGCGCTTTGACTGGAGTCCCAGTTAAACTCCGTCAGTTTTTTATTTTGAAAGTTCAAATAACCGATCCAAACCGTCAAATATGATCTCGATATTGAAATCTTTTTGTTGACCAATTTTTTTTTTAAATTTTAAGTATTTTTTCGGATTTTTAAAAACAGCAGTTTTTGTAGTGTTCAGAACAAATTAGATTAACGATTTTCTAAAATACGAAAAAAATACTTAAAAATTTCAAAAAAATTGAAAATTCGGTGTGCAAGGAGATTTCAATATGGAGATCACATTGAACGTTTGGATCAGACATTTAAATTTTCAAAATTGAGATCTGACGAGGTTTAACCGGGACTCTGGTCAAAGCGCTTTGATTGAAGATTTTCTCTAAATACTTAAAAATTTCAAAAAAATAAAAAATTTGGTATGCATAGAAATTTCAATAGGAAGATCGTATTAGACAGCTTGAATCGGTCATTTTGAACTAAATTTAAAAATTTTTAACGTGACTCACGGATCATTTAGTGAGTTGTAACTCACCACAGCAAAACTCTACTTATCTATATCTCTACACTAGCAAACACGATATATTAATAATATTATAGATATGCCGGCTACGAATTCAATATAAATGCCAATATCTTCCAATTCTACATTATGTCAATTTTATTTTTCCAATTTGCGCCGCCCCCCCCCCCCTCCCCCCGGCCCTTCCGGAATTCTACTATGAATTTATGTTTGGTAAAGTGTGAACACACTACCGAACAAGGGATAAGAATACATGTTGTCGTAAAACTGGAACACCGGTGTCCGCAAAATTTGGGGAACCCAGAACAAACGTTGTTCGCTGTTCTGGAATACATGTGCATTGTTTGGGTAACGCGAATAATGGATGTTCGCGAACAGGCTTGTTCGATCGCCTCCTTGCCAAACACGCCAAATTTTATTTATTTCTAGAACAAATATGAAGTTGAAAATTAGTTCTGTTGAATAAATTCAGACAACGTCAAAGATGACATAACGGAGACTGTTTGTAAGACTATTAATTCCAAGTCATGGACTTATGGTAAGCTCTAAACGCATCATGTGGTAAAGACTAACGCTAGTAAAGAGTAGTTCGAAGCAGAACTGTCTATTCTCGGAATTTGGCATACATGGATAGTCAAACGTTCAATTCAATATTTTAAAATTTAAATATTGAATTTAAACCGTTGATCTTGTTCAATTTTACGGGCGATGCATTTTCATATAATTTTTTATAAAATTTGGAGTCGATTTGATACTTGATTAAGTGGCCAAATTATAAACATATTAGAATTAATCAGTGATAGTTAACCAGATTCGTTCATTTGTTAATCACTCGATCTAGTATGAAATTAACTCCAAATTTTATAAAACTTATATGAAAATGCATCGCCCGTAAAATTGAACAAAATCAATAATTTTGATTCAATATTTGAATTTTAAAATATTGAAATATCAAAAAAAAAAAACATAGAGTATGGTTGTTTGTACCAGGATTCGGCAAATTTAACAGCATATCCCAGGTGTAGGATTCGGCAATTTAACAGCATATCCCAGGTGTAGGATTCCAGGTGTAGGATTCGGCAATTTAACAGCATATCCCGGTTCCTACACGGATTCGCGTACGATACATGTGCGATGCATAACTCATACCACGCACACGTCAGGTGCCATCCGTCCAACTAGTCGTTTCCTTAAGGTAACTGAAGGATTATATACTATCCATATAAAGGTTACAAAATACTTGTGGGACTAATATGCCAACTTAAAAACCGGACAGACGGACAACAATCCTTATTGGGCCTGGTTGTGTTGATATCAAAATTAAAAAAATGAGCTTCTAATATGTGTGAAATTCCGGCCCACAAATTCAACAATCTTGTATGTTAATAACATATATATATATATATATAAACAGTTAATAATATAATGTTAATAACATTATATTAATAAAATATAAAAAAATTAATTAAAAATATATATAAATTATAGAAATATATTATTTTTATTATTTTATATATACAGCCGTATCCGAGTTTTTTGAAAAATGTCGTATCCCCGCACCCACATCGTATCTGATACGATACCCGCATCCGCACCCAAGTAACATAGATTGTTTGGAACAGTCAAATCTTGACTGCTGAGGATGTGGATCCCGAACTCAAATGGTTTCCGTGCACCATCGCTTATTTTTCATTTTTCCTTATGATGTGCTTCCTTTTAATTATATAGAAATTTTTATTCGAAGTAGTCTATTTTTAACCACTTTAAAACGAAAGCAACATTTCTCATTGAAAATCAAATATCCGATTCGTGTCCTATTTAAAATGAATAAATAGGATTCATACTAAATTCGTTTAACATATCACGTATAAATTATCAATAATATAAATCATGTCCGTCCATTTTAAATCAAATATAAGAAACCAAAAAATATATATATTCTTTAACTAAAATCAGCACACCACACCTCTCTTTTTTTTTTCCCCTCTTTCAACCTGCAACCATTTTTGGAAGTTAGTCACCGAACAAGGAATTAGGAATTAAACCCGGTTCTTATTCCTCGTTCACAAATTCTCCGATTTGGAAGAACAGGAAATTAACCCCAGTTCCTTGTTCGTGGCACGTTTGGTTCCCGTAGTTCGCTCCTAGTTCGTGAACTATTTGTTCACACCCCTTGCCAAACATTGGATAGTGTGTTTGGATGGTTCACTAACAAGGGACGAACAAAGGAACGAACAAAGACCCACGAACAAAACTAGTTTGTGAAAATTGAAAAACTAAAAACAAGGGGAGGAGTCCACGAACAGCCTAGTTCGTGAGTTGTTTGATTCATGCGAACTACATCTGGTCGCGAACAGCCTGTTCGTGAGCACATCCGCACACAATTAACTGAGAATAATTGTAGTGGAACTACCATCTTCGTACATATCTCTTTCTTTTACTTTTTCCGTAGAAGCCGAAAAATTGTAAATTTTGATGCAACAATATATGAATTAAATTTGATAACGACATGTATATGAACAAGAAACAGAAATTAATTTAAAGAGAACTATTTCTCAAAAAAAAAAATTAAATAGAACTGTCTTTATTTCTTCTCGTCTCTGTCAATTTTTTTTTCTCTGCACTCATAAGGCAAAAGGCAGTAAATACTTTTATTATATAATGATGTAGTCGTTTAAAGGCTTTAACTTCCAGCGAGAAGTCAAATAGGTGGGATGGGTGGTCAGTAGTCAAGTAAACTTGATTCGCTACAAAACTAGCAGTAGTAATTGTGCGGTTCTATTGGGTCTCACGTGGCATAAGGGTTGTAGATTAACATTACACGCCTTACTTAATACAATTGACAAAATTAACCATGTTTCTATTCATCAAATTAAAGGCTCCCATCTTCGCACAGAAAAATTGGCAAGTCTTTAATTTTGTATTTAGACTGCAAAACCTTCATTCAGTGTGATTTTATCAGCATATCCGACCTTTCTCAGTTTCTCACTTTTTTTCAACTTTTTTTTTCCTGGGGTCTTAATACAATAATAATAACTAGAGCACCGCTAAAAAAATGATTTGGAACTAAACTCGCATATAATTCAAAGACCCATTCGAAAAAAAATTATTTTTCTCTCTAATGAAATTTTTAATAATGAATATTATATTTTCTTTAACTTATTATAAATTTGAAGATTTGTTGCACCGAAATTAATAATAATTAAGAAAAAACATCAAATTAAATGAACCGTTTAGCAATATTTTGCTACATTGCATGCAACCAAAAAATATTACAATTAGTAAAAACTCATCATTAATTTTGTACACGAAATGGATGGGCGCTGCTTTCTACACGGGTCAAATTAGAATTACATGCCTTAATTTTGTAAATGTAGGGTTAATTTCCAAAAGCCCCATCTGACATCTCCGTAAAACTTCGAATTAATAATTCTATTAAATAATACGGGCTGATAAGAATCATCTCCTAGATTCATCATCCTCTAATATTTAAATTAATTGCATTCTAAAAAGAGGAAAGATAATGATGGAATGATGGGAATGAGCATTAATAACTACTTTCTATTTTTAGAATATTTTTTCCATCATTCCCTGTGACTCGTCCCCTCTCTTCCTCTTTGTTTCACTCCCTCTCCCTCCCCCTCCCCCTCTCTCTGCCTCTCTGTTTCCAGAACAATTAGTAAGATTAACCAGAACTGTTAGTTATTTTTTCAGAACAGTTAAAATTTCGATCAGAATTTAAACCTGTGATTTTCTTCAACCCCTTAAAATTAAAAACGCTTGAAACTTGAAATTTTCAACTTCTTGAACAACATTAGCAGGAGTGTCAAACAATGGCGAAACTATGATTGCGTGTTAGCAGGGTCCGTAAAATCTTTTTGTCGAAAATATATGTATGATGTAACGTCTATATAGACATAGTATAATAATAATTTTTAAATAAATAATTCTAAAATAATGTTACATAAAAAAATTAATGAAAAATCAAATATATATTATAATAACAATAGAAAATCTAAAATAATAAATTAATAATTCAAAAAGTCAAGATAATAAAAAATACAATAATTTTCTATGAATTTTCAATTTTTTCATAATTTGCATAATAACTTCATTAGAAATCTCATTGAAAACTTATTTTTCTTATTTTTACTGTTAATTTTTATATAATATGCGAATTGTATTTTTTATCTTATGTAGTAACTTTTTTTAATAATATTTTAAACCTCACAAAATATAATATAGATAAATCACTCATTTGCATGTGATTCATGCTAGTATATATATGCTACAAATAATTATTCATCCAAATATTTTATTCTATTATAAGTTTTGTCTTAATAAGATTTATTGGGAGGAGGGAAGAAGACGATTAGTCGGAAACAAATGCTACATGGATTCTTATGCGATTTTTTAGGTATCATTACGCAATTCAAATATAACACGTCTTGTGTTATTTTATTTAATTACAAACAAGTGTAATATCAAATAACTTTTTTTTTAGGTGGGTCCAAATACCATGTAGCTTCACCCCTGGTGTCAAACATGGAAAACGTCCACAGAACATATCGGGGCTGTTTGGATTATGGTAGGAATTTGGGGAATTTCATCTTCCTACCATAAATTTATTATAAACAATCTAAACTCTTCACAAAGTTACACACTTCCCAATAAATTTATTCCTAGGAATTTAAACTTCTCCAAATTCCCCAAATTCCTAAGCGATCTAAACGGCCCCATCAGTTATGTTTTCATTCTGTTCTGGATAACGAAACATAAATGATATTTTATTTTTGATATTACAGTTATGTTTTCATGACATATCAGTTATGTTTCTGCTCCGTTTCGTTAAATGGAATGAAAAATGCGTTCCGTTTCATTTTTGTGTTCATTTTTCATTGTCATTTCTGATTTATGTCTTTCGTCTTCTTGAAACAGAATTCCGTTTACATTCTATTCTACAAAATGAAATCTATGGGGCCGTTTGGATACACAAGGAATTTGGGGAATTTTAAATTCCTACATCCAAATTTATTATAAACAATTTAAACTCTTCACAAAGTTACACACTTCCCAATAAATTTATGTCTAGAAATATAAAATTCTCCAAATTCCTAAGCGATTCAAACGGTCCCTATATACCGTTCCATTTTCATTCTATTTGGACTGAACGGACTGGAAAAAGTGTGAAACAGCACGGTATTGATATTCCTAATTAGAAACTAGAAAACTTTATGAAGTAGGCTCTATCACGTGGAATCTAGATTTTCAATTTTGAGAATCTAGGTTTTCACTTTGACTTGAGAGATCACCAATAAGTCTTCATCCTGTAGGTAGCAAATGGTATTTTGGAGGGAACTTTCTTCAAGCTTATGCAGTTTGAGCCTCCTTATAAGTTCTTTTCTTTACGGTAGTTTTTCATTTTTTAGGCTCCGTTTGGATGGATACATAAATAAAGTAATAATTTCTTCATATTTCTAAATTTATTATAAACAATTCAAACTCTTCACAAAGTTACACACTTTCCAATACTTCTTCCCTCATTCTTCTTATTCCCACACCATCCAAACAGAGCCTTAATTCTTTGCTTTTTCTTTCTCTTGCTGGTGAGTTTTTCTTTTTTCTTTTTATTTCTGTTTTAAGTCTAGCTTAGAGCAGATTTTAATCTTATTTGGGTTTAGGTAACTTAGAAGTATGTTTGCTAGCACTGGTATGATTTTTGTGGACATACTGGTATGGTTCTATAAGAGGTTTCAGTTTGCATTTAGGCCTGGGTAAGGCATTGTAATGAATTTTTATTTTCAATGAATTAACCTACGGGTTCGCAATAAAAAAAAAAATCCTCTAGGTAGCAATGCAAATCTAATATAAGCGGCTATGCATAGGAATAAGGGTGTGAATAAGAATAAATTTTAAATTTTTTTATTGGCGTGAAACCAAACAATACGAGTGTGTTTGGATGAGTCGTGAATAAGGAATAAGAATAAAAAATTTCGATATGCGTGCTTATTTTTATTCTTGTGCAACCCAAACAACACAAGAATAAGGAATTTGGACCCTTATTCCTATACTAACAAAACTATGATATAAGAATAAGAAATTTGGATAAGCACACATACCGAAATTCCTTATTCACGGCTCATCCAAACACATACAAAAATAAAAAAATTGAGATTATTCGAGTGCTTAATCATATACTAACAAAAACTTGAAATATGAATAAAGAATATAAATAGACAGAAATTTCTAAATCCTTATTCTTGGCTCCGTTTGGATGCGTTGAGAATAAGATAGGAAGAAGGAAGAAAGGAAGAAATTTATTGGGAAGGGGTAAATTTATTGGGAAATGTGTAACTTTTGTGAAGAATTTGGATGGTTAGAAATAAATTTATTGGTAAAAAGTGGTTATTCCTTATTCCTTATTCCGGGAAAAAGCTATCCAAACGGAACCCTTATTTCTTATTCATGCAACATCCAGACACACATCATAAATTTGAATTTTAATAAGCTAAATACGATTTAGATTATAATTAACTAGAATAACAAAAATTGAACGTAACTTTTAATAAAAGAATTTACTTAAATCGGATCTTATCGCTGAAGAAAATTTTCTATATATAGATAATAACTAAATGACAGTGTTTACAATACCGGACCGGATACCGGTAATACCGGCTACCAGATCCTGATCCGGTAGGAAAAAGCTTTAATACCGCTCTGTATTTGTACCGGAAAATACTGGCCAATATCGGAAAATCCAAAATTTCGGTGCGACCGGTTTTAATTTGTCGCTGTTTTTGCTGCGAGGCACACTATTTCCTATGCAATCTCTCTCCAATAAATGTTTCGTCTTTTTCCAAGTGTTTATATTTTTTTTTGAATGGTCTCCCGTAGAATTGTTTTTTTTTTTTTCAAGTAACGCTAGAATTAAACATATATGACATCAAATACGATTCAAACATCGATCATTAAAATTTTAAATGATCAATTCAAATCGCTCAATATGATCTCTATATTAAAAATATTCAAATTTTATAATTTATTGGGAAGGGGTAAATTTATTGGAGGGAAGGGGTAAATTTTATAATTTATTGGGAAGGGGTAAATTTTATAATTTTCGAGCTCTATATTAAACATATATGACATCAAATATTCAAATTTAAAATTTTATAATTTTAAATTTTATAATTAATATTCAAATTTTATATTAAAAAAAATAGTTATAAAATTTCTTCCTTTCTTCCTTCTTCCTATCTTATTCCTAAGAAATTTATTAGGAATTTTTTCGAATTTTATAACTATTTTTTTTCGAATTTTCAAAATTGGAGGGTTCAGAACTTTTTAGATTAAGCATATAAAAATATTCAAAAAATAGTAAAAAAGTTTGAAAAAATATATAATTTGGTCTCCACGGAGATTTTATAACCTACAACAATTTGAGCGTTTGGATCGATCATTCTAATTTTAAAAATTAAAATTTTATCATGTTGGACAAGTGTTTGTGTCCTATATATTTGACACTAACCACTCCCTTTTTTTTTTTTTTGAACTAGAGGGCTTTGTTGTCGCAGCGAAGCCGCGACCACCCCCTATTTTTTTTTTTATAAATGTATTTCGTTGAGCATGATTGAAAATACGATATTTAACAATTTCACTCAATACGTGAATTTATATTAAAATATTTTTTATTATGTTTTTATAATTTAGTCACGGTCAGCTTTAGATGTATAAAGTTTCAATTTGGAAAAATACGAACCAAAGCGCAATTTCATCTTGAAGTCATTTTTTTCAATCTCTCTCATTTTCAATTTCTCTCAATATGATCTCTCATTATTATTTTTATTTCTCTTCATTTTTCTCAATATTTTTATTTCGAATTTTCTAACTATTTGTTTCTAACTATAATAATAATTTATTATAAACAATTCAAACTTTTCACAAAGTTACACACTTTTCAATACTTCTTCCCACTTCTTTTCTTATTATTCTTATTCCCACACCATCCAAAGGGAGAGTCATAAGTACCAACTGGTTACATTACCGGGCCTGATATGTTTCACAAAAACTTAATTTTCTGCACTAAGTAAATCCTTCTACAATTTCATATCACTAACACCCAAAAGATGCAAATTAACACTGAAAAATATTGTGTTCGTTTCACGATATCATTTTTGTCATATAACCTCGAACTCATAATCAAAACCTCAGATAAATTTTAATTAGTTTCAACATGTTTCACACAAACATAGCTTCTGCAACTTACCAATTCTTTGCACGACAAATTTGACAGAGACAGCAGGCTATCAACAATTGGAAATGATTGCATGCCATATCTCAAAGGTATACTGGGATTGTGCAAAAAGAAGAAAAACATATATAATCATTTTTCTAAGCACAATAAGTCATATATGGCTGAATTTTTTTCCAATATATATATGCATATACACTGTCGGTGAATGTCAGCCCTAGTATAAAAGAAAAAGGCTATAAAATAGTTATTACTTGTGCCGTGGTTGAACAGAGGAACTGTGTTCTGAATAGGGTACTAGACTACTAGTAAAGCCTGTACTCCCTTCTGAGTCTCAAGATCTGCAATCACATATATAGTAGTATTACGATAATCATTAAAACATTACTATTATTCTGTATATATCATTAATGAGTACCTAATAAATTACAATTTGCTTCTTAGTATAACCTGTATTGGAGGGAGCTTTCTCTTGTCCGGTTGTCCCTGATTCTGAGGAGCTAGCTAGGGATTGTATTGTGCTAGATTCTAGACAAAATCTCCAGTGTCGGTGTTTTTTAGTGATTAATTGTAGATTTATCGAGATTTTAAAATGCAATTTATGTGGTTTGACGCTGGGTGGTGATTTAGCGTTTATCGATAATAAAACAGATAAAACGGTAGTACGATACGAACCAAAACTAAGATAAAACTGTGATAAAATGAAAAAACGGAGTTGTTTAACAGCTTGAGATATATGTAAAATATTAATGTTTAATTGAAATAAAAGTCTTAATTGTCTGTAAAAGACTTGTTTTCTGCAGGCTTTTTCTGACTCAAGAAAAAAAGATTGTCTCTGACTTATCATTTGTATCAAGTGGTGTTGAAGTTTCAGTACCTGAAATTACTACAAGAATAAATTAGAGTTTATTGAGATCAGTGATGCTTCTCATACTCATGACTATAGTATTAAGGGAGATTCCGTGGTGTCGGGGACCGCTTTTTTTTCCGCCAGCTACATGGCAGTCTGAACCGTTCATTCGCTTACGCTGAAATCTAATCGTCCCTTTTTTCTCCTATCTAGCGCCCCTACTCAACTCATCTCTCTGCCTCCTCCTCTGCCGACTTCGCGCAACCCCATCCCCTCTTTCACACGCCTCTCTCGTCACCTTTCCGCCTCCTCCTTCTCTGCCAGTCTCGCTCCGACCTCCTCCCGACGTTGCGCAACCTCTTCTCTGCCAAACTCGCACCACCTAAAACCCTCGACGGATTCTTCACTGGATCTTCACCTCCTCTGGTCTGCCCACAACTCCTCCCCCAACTCCTTTTCCTTCTTCACAGCGCTTCCTTATGTATTCTACGGCCATGGCACTGCAACACTTCCCTAATCAGGTCCTTATGAATACAAATTCTTCATCAGGTCTCATTTTTTTATTTATTCTTTTAATTGCTCAATTGTTTGTTTGTTTATTTCATCAGGGAATGTCTTTAGTGAAGATATCACATGTTACTAATAAATGATGTCCAAGCTACTTATTCTTCATCAGGTACTCAATTTTTTATTCATTATTTGTTGGCACAAGATCTGCTATGTATGAGTAAAGGGCTTAATGACAATGTTATATACTTCTTTGTTTCATTGATACTTCTAACTTCAAGAAAAATAATATGTTCTAATTTTTAGTATTATTGATTTCTTATTTGCATGTATTTGTTTGCTACGGCACATAAATTTTGCACTATCGATTTTAGAAGTATTAAAATTTAGGGTCTATATTCAACTGAGATTAAAGGTTCAATCAATGGAATTGAATTTTCGCTTGATTTGAAAATTTTAGTATTTCCCATAGCATTCCAGATAATTGTTCTCTCCAAATTTCAAGAGAAATTTATTTTACTTTTTCTAAATATGGTACAGTGGTGAAAAAAGTAGGAAAAAATTTCAACATTGTTTCATGTTTCTACTATTATTAGAGGATAAGATATTAGCAAAAAATTATGTTCTCTTTTTGCAAAGCTGAGATTCTTTTGACAGAACCCATATATAATTGTCATTTGCTCAAAATGTAATAGTCATCCTTTTTTTTAATAGAACCCCTTTTTAATTGCACCAGATGCTAAGAAAAAAATTTAGGTCATGGAGTGTTACAAGTTTGTTCATTTGACATATTTTTAAATATAATTATCAGGATTGTACTAATTAAAAAGTTTGTCTCTATATAAAGAGTAGACCAATAGTAGTGCATTTTAATATGGTTGTAGATGAAAGGAGTTTGTCTCTGGATAGAGATGTACTCTTTTACTGCAACCATGTCCTTTCTCCTCTCTTTATCCTTGCAAGTCTGCTTCTTATATTTGTGGTGAGAGATCCTTGATGTTGAGCTTTTATCTCCTTTTTTATGTCAGAATCCAAGGTTGCATATACATCGAGTACTTGAAGTTGATGCAATGGCAAGAATCAGATCTATGTTGAATTCCAATAATAAATTGTAAACGAAGCTTGAATCATGGTACTCTTTATAGTTTATATATTTTCTCTCTAATGATGTAGACCACAATATTTAGTTTTAGTGATTTTTTTAAACTCAATTCTTTAGATTTCAAATTTTTTTTTCACTTCCATGGGTACTTTAGTAAAAGAAAAAAAAAGGAGCAAACTAAAAGATATTATGGGATAATCAAGCAACTGTTACTAATAATCACTCTTGATTTGCAATTAAAAAAATAGAAGAAACCAATTGGTGGACGGCAATTATCTCGCTAAATCCGACACGTTAAAGGTGTGATTGCGCTATTTTGGTGTATTATTCAACGAGTTGTTACCATATTTGAAGGAATGACAGTCAAATTTAGCTAAATGAGGTGATTCGATACTAAATGGGAACTTGCACAGTGTATCGTCTGCCAGTACCGGAGGCGTCCCATTGTTTCCAACTGTCGATCAGCTACTTTCTCTATTCAAACCATCATGCAAGGTATTAGTAGATCTCAGAAGCTGGGTTAGTTTCCTTTAATTTTTTTATTATATATTTTGTGGTTTGTGTTCGAGAAATTACATGACTGTTAATTTAGTCTGCTTTGTCATAGGTTAACTTTTTGTCTTCTTGAATTTAAATTCATTTTCGTAGAGGCTTCGCATTATCATTTTTAGACAATTTTTGTTAATTTTGGTTAACTATTGGTTGTGACCAATGAGAAATGTCTAAAGATGAACTGGACAATGAAGTTAGGATTTCCAAAAAAGTTATTGCTTTTATAGCATTGATTAGTTTTGTTATGGATAAATTGAGTGCTGATAATAAGCAATCCAGTGCGGAAATTCCTGAAGATATATTTGTCAGCTATGAAAGCTGATTTATTTATACTGGAAGTCAACTTGGTTTCATTTTCACTGAAACTGGTGCGGTATATGTCTAATTTTGTAAAAACAAAAACCGAGTTTTTCATTTGTTTTCTTTATTCTGACAATAAACATAAAGCAAGAGGTCCTTGCATAGGATACCAAGCACCAAAGGACGTTAGGAGTGGTAGGTCCATTTAAGGGATTTCTTTTTGAAAATATATGTCAAGTTTGTTATATGAATCCCCTGATGTGGTTTAATTTGCAATGCCACAGTTATCAGAATAAACATTGTAGTGTTTCAAAAATTGATTATATAGAAAGCTGAGAACTGTACCCTCAGGAAAAAAATACGATTGTTCTTCTTATTCTGGTATACAATTTTTGTGCATCCTTGAGTCATAGTTTGGATGACAAACATTTTGAACTTTTCACTGTCTTAATAACAACATATAAAAGAATTTAAGGAGATTAACCCCCAGTAAAAATGAATGTTTGATTGTTCAAGGTCCCATATGTTCTCTAAGGTATTTAAATGTTTTCTTTTGTTTATTGATGCTTTCATAATCAAATCCAATTTAGCAATACACTGGGACTTTGGTCTAGGTGTGAAGCAATTTTTACTTTTTGAAGTGAGTTGTACATGAATACGCTTCTTTTTGTCACTCAAATCATGGAGACCTTGGTCTAGGTGAGAAGAAATTTTTACTTTTTGAAGTTAGTTCTGTATATTCACTTCTTTTTGACAACATCAGGGCACCTCTCTCCCAAAATCTATTAAGGTGCCTCTTCCATAGAAATTTCGATCCAGAGAATTTGGGAGTAAGCGTGGGCTTCCTCTCTCCAATCAGATCTGAATCCCAAATCGATTATTTCTCTTTTTCTTTTCTCTTTTTATTTTTTGCCTCTTTTCAGTTTAATGCACCATTCTATTGTTGTTAGTATATCTTTCACTGTTAGCACTACAGTTGAATTCACATCCTGTTAGATTTATCTCAGAATCATATTTCTTTCTTTTTGAGAGAAAATAAAAAAGAAAATTGGATGCACATCAAACTTTTGCATTAAAAGTAACATGAATATCTCTCTTTTTTATCAGCCATTTAAGATGAGCATGAAGACAACACTTTTTGCAACAGAAGGTCAGTGATCTACATGACTTTCCCATCAACCAGCACCTTTTTTTTTTTCTAATCGACCAACAATTATGTTGGAATTTCTATAACCCTTCCAGATGCGTTGAAATATATCTAAGAGAAATCTAAAAGACAATAATCATGGTACAAGTGCTAATTGAGTTGGAACTTTTTATTTCAATTAACGTGAAAATTCATTGATTCTTGCCTTTTGGATAAATTTGTCGTCTTTATAAGTGTTTCTCATTGCAAGGGTAGTCATAACTTCTGCATTTATGGAACTGATCAAGACCCAACTAACTATTCGGATCTATCGATAAGATTTTGACTGATTTTTATACATTGCATCATCACATATCAGGTTGTCTCAAAACTCACAAATGTATTGTAGAAATATGCCTCACTGACACTGATGTTTTATGACTGAAATTGACAAAATTGAAGGTTTTGAGACCACTTCTGCCTGGCCTGGTACCCAATTCATACGAGAGAAGAACCAATAGTCATATATTGTGAATCTATAAATGTATGTACTCTTTCACTTTTATGCTAATTTCACTTTGAAATAAACATTCTTATTGAGGTACCATATTTTGAACATTAGATGCACAAAAGTTAAAGAGGAATTTAAAGAATTTTTTCACATATAATTTTCTTCAATTTTCCAAATCAATAGAAAATTGAGAGTCCATTTGAATTTTGATGGCATTAGATTTCTATATTACTATCAAGAAGATGATAGTTTTTTTGTATTTCATGTCAACAAAACAGGAAGTCGTTCAATAAAGATGGCAAAAATGCACTTGCACAACAGCTGAAAGTTAGTGACCTATTGCTTCTCTGCTTCTTAAGGTATGAGAGTATTTTGGTCATATTTGTGGTGTTTCGTTAATTTTGGAGATGCCCGTGTTCCAAAGTGGTAATTGCATATACCTTCCATTGAGAAACTCATTGTTAAATCAAAGAAAATTATTTCACTTCAAAGTCAGCAAAAGGAGATTGTAATCTTTGATTTAACAATGAGTTTCTCAATGGACGTACCAATGACGTACCAGGAATTGAGGCAGGTGATTGTAATCTTTGATTTTGCAATGATACAATGATTTAATTTTAAAATCTGAGTTGCTCATAGGTCCACGTACAAACACACTTGATCTTATTTTTTATTATATCTCTTATGGTCCAAATTTGGTTGCTCACCTTGCACCATGGAGACAGATACTCAGCAAACGATTACATTTGTTTGTTTGATTTGCTCGATGATCATTTTCCATTTTCTAAATTTGATTATTTTATAGAGGAACCAATAGAAAAAAATGATATCTTGCCGACTAAAGAAACCAGTTGTCTGAGACCTCTCAATCTCAAGGCCGACATATTTCATTGTACTTCCCAATGACCGAGACAACCTTTTAACAATATTTTTTAAGTAATTTTTTAGGATTCACTAGCTTCTTTAATATCTTTTCATTGTGATTTTGTAGTTTGCTAATTTCATGTGTATTAATATTATTTATTATGCACTGGAGCATGAGGCTAGAATCTCTCCAATAATGCTGAATTTAATGTTTTAAACATGGCTATGAAGGGTGTTCAAGGGAATAAAAGATTTATCTTTTCATGATGGATTCTCTCACGGGTAGAAATGATAAATGTGGATCATTAATATGCGAAGGGAAGATGTTATTTTAACTCACAGATATATGATATATGTGCATGTTTTAGATTTTTGCTATAAATTTTCATACTCTTTTCTGTTGATTTATAAAACTAAAAATTTTTCCTCGCTTTTTGCCTGAAGGGGAATGGCTAGGTTTATGGATACCATTCAAATATATGATGACTCTATTTGGGTCTTTTTAATTGTTTATATGTTTTTTTTTAAAAATTTTCAATGTATATGAATGCCAATGCAGCTCATGTATGATGCTTATGTACTTAATTTTTTATAGCTCGTGTGAAAAGAAAAATTATGGCATTTTGTCTTTCACTTGAAAGATCGTTGCACACGATTTAGACTTAATGATAAAATATTATTGATTTTTAAAATTGAAATATAAAAAATTCACTAAGGCGCGGTGAAGTCGCGCTTCCCCACCAAGTTATAATTGTAGAACTTATATTAATATAATGTTACTTGGTGCTTGACATTAAATTAAAATCCACTAATACTGAATGCTAGCTGGGCCCTCTAGATTGGTGTCATATACTAATTATATATAGAGGTTCTCAATTCGATAGCTGATCTTCTGATGAAATTTCCTTCAGAATAAAATTGTGACATCCCTGAATTTTAGAACCTATTTGCAATACATCGAATTCTAAGGTCCTATTTGAAAAATGTTCATGTTTATCCACTTTGAAAATATCTCTTTGATCTTATCCACATTTAGTAGCTAAGTAATCAATATTTATAAAAATAATTTCTGATAATTAATATCTTTATAAATAGGCTCAGTTATTTTTATAAATAATATTTTCAGAAATAATAGCTAAGTAATTCATTTCTGCTTACTTAGCCATTAAGTAATTTAGAATATTTACCGTTTTAGTCAGACCTCTACTATAAATAGACCCTAGCCTCATTTCATTTCATTTCGTATATCATTTCTGTTTCTCTCTCTTCCTAGCAAACTGTGAATACCACCTTGGCTTTGAATAGTCGGCCATTTGGAATTCGAGTTCTACGTTGCAGATATAGTCATCCCGATTTGCTTGTGCTATGGATCACTCAGTCAGGTAACCGGACTTCTCTATAATTAGTTCCGTATTGCTTGATTTGATTGCCGCTTGGCTTTGCTTGCATGTGTGTGCCGTGTGTGGTTGTCTTTTTATGATGTGTGGATGTCTTTTGAGATTTTGTTATTCTTTTGATAGGAACTAGCAAATTTGATTATGAAATATAAAAGTAACTTGGAATAACAGAAAATGGATGATGAAAGTGAAACAGAATGAGACCGAGTAGTTAGGTTGTTTTACCCGGGGTTACCATTATCGGGAGATTGCACCCCAGCTTAATGCCGGTGGTCTCCTTATGATAGCGATCACGGGCAACGCATACTGATCTACTCTGCTATTCAGCCTCTAGGCGGATTAGCGGTCATTTGGTATATATTCGTTTTGGTTGGACTGGCTGGAACCATTAGGTGTGTGGAAGCGGACTACCCCACGGAACTCCGCGGTAGTAACCCAGTACTGGTGTATACTAGCCCCCACTTAGTGCACGGTGGAGGGCAGGAGCGGTTGCAAAGCAACCAGGGTCAGGTGCCTATACATTAGGTATACACTCGATGGGTAGGATCGATTAAGCACAGGTACGGTCAGGAAATACGATATGCTAAGGTGGACTTGGCGTGTGACCTTTTCCCCAGGTCTAAGTAAGGATTGTGACATGTAGGGTGGATTTGGCACGGGAATCATTCCCGCAGGGTTGGAGTTATGTAAGGTGGATACTCTCGTATTATATTATATGCTATTCCTCAAGAAAGTACACCAAATCACATTCATCTCTTTTCTTAAATAAAAACAATTAAAAGTCTCCTAGACAGGATTGACATTAATTCATAAATTGAGTTCTAATCTTTTGAATAACTAAATCCCAAATAAGCTAGAGTTAATCAAACTGTAGGTCCACTCTTTTATCGTCGTAAAATGTATGGTTTGTTATGTGGATTAATCCAGTCATGTTTAATTTGCTTTAACAACTAATATAGAGAAGCTGCGTCGTTAAATAACCGGTTACTGAGCTTTGTAGCTGACATCCGTTTTGTTTTTTTTCTGCTTGCGACGTAGGTTGACGGGCCGTCGGATGGATGCAGAATATACCGTCCCACCGTCCCGCCCCGTGTGTCGGTGTGTCGGCGCGGGGTGTGACAAAAATATTATTTTTCTTTCACTACTAAATCAAAGTTGAGATAATTTTAGGTTTCTCAAGGGTTGTGATATAATTTTAATTATCTACAGAATCAATGATTTCTTCAGTGTCCTTAATTTATCTGATATTTTTTTTACCTAATGTAATATTAGTTTATATAGCATAGTTTAAATTTTTAAAGTTTAAAACAATAAACTTTGAAGATAATTACATTTTTTTTATGAATATAAAGTAGAAATTAATTTGCTACTTCATATAAATGTCTTACTTGGAACTGATTCATCGCTTTGCACCTCTGCTGCTAATTTCATGATGAGCCGCGTGTCACCACCTGTATCCGATTGAGATATTATTTAGTACAACAATTTATCGTAACAAAATGAAATAAGGAAAGCTGTAATATAATTACATGAATTTATTGCACTGAAATTTTACCTCTCTTCAACTGGATAAAATTCTGCTTGGAAATATTCTTGAACACATGCAAAACTACATTGTTTTAAATGAGAACAATAAACCAGTGAAGAAAGAAAAAAGTTTCTGCAAGTCTCAAACAAAACATGAATGGAATGGAATGTAATGTTAATTTTTATTTTTTTGTGCATACTTGAGCCACATAGATTTGAAGTAACAACTAAAGCTATATCAAAATTAACATTAGATACTAATACTAATACTGAAATCAACAAAAAAAGGCAATATTTAACCACTGCACAAAATCGTACTGTAGCATCAACTATGCACATAGCCTACAGAACCCTCTTTAACGAGTGCCGTGTATGCCAACCTTGAACCTTTCCTCAAGCGGCCTGATGCTTCAGTAGTCGGGAATTTGGATCTTATGCTAACAGTGGCATTAGTATCAGAGCACAAGGTCATGCTTAAGTTATTTTGACACTTAATTAAGAGAAATTTGGTTAATTAATGGATTAGTAAGGTTGATGTTATTGTTTGCTGTCTGGAAACAGCGATTTTTGTGTTGTTATGTATTTTTCGTCATGAAATCTTCTCTGGAAATTTTTTCTGTCAACTAGAAATTTGTATATCTGAGGATTATGGTTCTTTTGGCTTTAGATTAACTTTTTTCTAAGTTTTTATGAATTTACTGTGAATTAAAAGGTAACGGTGCGCAGAACCAGTTTCTGTCTGCACAGTTACGTTTGAATGGCTTGGAAGAATTATTTTTTGAAAATAACTACCTGTGTTCTATAGCTAGAATTTAAGAAGACTTGAAACTTTTTCTGGAAATGTATAACTTGTTTCATGGTTCGAATTAATATGTGGGTTTTCAAGTATGAAAAGAAAGAAGTCGTCAGATCCAGTTTGTTGAACAAATTAATTGTTCTAATAAACTGTACCAATTGAAAATGTTTTCTGGAAAAGTGTTTGAATATATTTGTTATATTTCAGGTTAGGAATCCATAGAAATTAATTTCATAATTTTTCCTGGAGATATGGTACCTAAACCTGGTCAAAATATTTTTGTCGTCAGACTATTTCAGAACAGGTCTTGCTACTTGTATGGCATTAAACTTAATAATTTTGAACATACCTTGGTATTTTTCTTTTCATGGATAGATAGACGATGGTGTATACTAGTTTTTCTATGTAGATTGTATATATAAAAACTGTATGGAAGGTGGTCAAACAGACCAAAAGGTTGAGAGGAAAAACAGAAAATCTCATAACAGTGTTTTGTACACATAATGTGGATTTGTCTTTTTTATTCTCCCTGACGGTTTGAGATCTCTTCTTGAAACTTTTACTGGTAGTCACACTCATAATAAGGAGTTTGCATGATTTATTTCATAATTTTTGGAGACCGAAAAATTTTAGATTTTATCGGGCCCCATTAGATATTTTAAATAGTTAAAATATTCTTTTCTAATTATTCAAACTGGTTGAAATTGTAATTAGAATACTCCTTATTTAATCTCCTTTCAGTTTGATATTGAAAAGTTTTTCCAAAAGAATTTAAACAAGTTTTGTTGTTTAAAATTGAGCATTTTTACGCGAAAATTGCAAACGGCAAACAATATGCAAAGATACTTGAAAGTCATTAATTGTAAATATTTTACACACGTAGGAGTACTTGTGCTAACTTATTTTTGTAGGAGGGTGTGGGTTTAGTATGGCTCAAGATTCCAATGCCTTGTGGTTGTATTTGTGAATGCATTTGATTGAATGTATGTAAGGCTTTTGGTGCCATAGTTAATTAATATTAATGTTGATTAATTTTTTATGTAACTTGTGAGGCTTGCATGCCCCTAAGACTAGGTGGGATTAGAGATTATTTTCGCATGTATTTTTGCTCCTTATTCGTATAGGATTAGATCCATATAAATAGTGGGGTTAAAATAGCTTAGTTTTTACTACATGGAGGTGCAGTGGAACTAATGCAAGCGGGAGTCATACAAATCCACGACAATGGATGAGATGCTTATTTGTGATTGCTTGTGATTGCTATGAAATATCATAGGATAGATATGGGTGTATGCTTACACGACCACCAATCAAGTGTCACTTAAATATTTTGTCCCAAATTAATATGATTAAGTCGACCGCCCTCCTTCTCTTTATCCCCTTCACGACGATCGGTTGTCCATTGACGCTTTCTCGCTGACGCGGGACGTCATGGTCCACCCTCGAAGTTGGGGTGTAAATCGGATTTACTAGAAGCAAATAGAGAGAGGTTACTTATCGATGGACCCTAATCGGATTGGACATCCGGACGAAGTTTGTGGATGTACATGAGATATTTCACAAACCAAGAATCATATGGAATGATATGATTGGTTGGAGAACCTACCTTATCTAGTTGTTTTGGTGTCACGCCGACGCTAGCACCATCTCAACGAAAAATAGGGATCTTGGAAAACCAACTACATTAAGGACATTAATTAAATATAGTGGGAGTTTTGTTTGTTATAAATAAAACATTGCATAAACTAATTGACCGTTGAATTGAATTTGTTATAGATGTTAAAATTTTTAATTTTTATTGCGAACAATCTTTGAAAACGAACAAGCTTGTTTTTAAAGGTATTTACTTGGAGAAGTATTAATGATTCATAAGACATGATCTTAGTGAAGAAAAACTTGAGTATGTTAATTTCCAAACATTTTTCTCAACTTTCTGAACGTAGCATCGTGATGATTGAATGACTTTTGGCGAAAGGTTATTCAATAAAGCGGATGCCTAATATCCTCATTTGAAGTTTCTAGACCTTTGAATTATCGAATTCATATGGACTAGATTTAACTCCTACGCTCTCAAGAAGGTGTTTTTGGAAGAAGTAGATATTGACTCAATCATTTATGATCGAGTAATAAAGTATGAGTTAACCAAGATATTCTTCTTTATAAGAAGATATAGGAATGTTTCATTGGCTTACAAATCGAAAGATTTAAGTAGTTAATTAATAACTATAGATATTAATCTCCAATATCAAGGATTGTTGATTTGTCATGCGATCTCTTCCTAATATAGAAGGATATGATGTTACCTTTACGCACACTTGTTGATGAAAAAGTTAATTGGTTAAGTATCCAAGATCCTTTTTGTCATTGGGTTTTTGTCCCACATACATTTTCTCAAGATCCATATTGATGCTATGAGAAGCACTAGATGAACTTGATGCTTTTCATTTTTCAAAATATTTGTCTCACCCAAATGAGTTTGACACTTTTCACAAACTTTTGGTTTTTCAAAACTCTCAATCATACCCTTATACTTTGTCACCAAATGAGTGTAGATTGAGAGTTTCAACCTCATACCCTTATATCTTTGTCTCACAAGCTTCTCTTCCACGCACCGGTAATGAGTGTAGATGATCTTCGGTGTGAGGTTTTTGTGAGACCTTTCTTGTGTCTCAAGAGTCGAGATGAGGTTGTTGAATTGAGGTTTCCCCACCAAAGCCCTAAGCAATCTTCCTATTACACGACTACTACATAGGATTTCTCCTATGTTGTTGAATTCATCAAGCAACTGTATAAACCGGGTATACATTTCCTCGATGCATTCACCATCCCTCATGCGGAAATTGTCTAATCTAGACTCCAATTCAAATTGACCGAGTTCAAAAATACATTCACGGCATTGTCATTTTTTCTCCTAATGGTCTTAGAGGCATGGGTCTCTCTACCTTCACTGTCCATTGGTGTATACGGCTTGTCAACTACATCCCAAAGGTCAATCAAGTTGAGGTATACAACTATACATCTCTTCCAATAACGAAAGTTCTTGCAAGTGGAACCAAACTTGTCCGGTTTTTCTATCACCCTAAAGGCCATGAATCGAGGTTATCTATCAAACAAGATGGACAAAATATAACCCCTGCTCTGATACCACTTTGTTGTCCCTAATAAACGGCCTAGAGGGGTGAATAGGTACAATTTCGATTTTCTAAATCAGCATGGTTGTTTTTTTTGGTTCATTTCAAGTTTGATCTAAACTCAATACAAGTCACAAGCAATTCACAATGCAAATAAATAAAGAAAAGAGAGAAAAGAGATGACACGCGATGTGATTACGGATTTCCGACCCGCTGGATTAGCCTAGCATTAGTCGTACTTCTCCGGAAGTTTCGCAACCACGAAAAGGGCGCGCTCCATTCGATTCCACAATGAACGTGTATACAACGAACCAAATCACCTCGTCACAATGACACTCGAGTTGGATCGACCTAACTCGAATAAATCAATCCCAAACTCTTAATTGAATTGAGACTCTAACCAAATCACTCAAAAGTCTAGCAATTCAAACTAAGGGTTTGGTCTCTGCACATTAATCTCAATGATGTTGCAAATTGAATGCTCAAACACAAGAAAGAAATGATTCTAGCTAGTTGGAGCTCAAAATGAGGAATTTTGCAAAGTTTCAAAAGTATCAAAACAGTCCTAAAAGGGCTGATATAAAAAAGGGACGCCAACAACTCCAAACCAGTCAGAATTTTACTCCAGCGTTGTACAATGATGAACTAGCCGTTGAAAAATCAAACGGTAGCAAACAATTCCGTTATGAGTGTCAGAGCGTTGTGCAACGTTACATGGCGTTGCACGACGTTTGAGCTAACAACCAAAACATATGCTTGACAGTTCCGTTGGAACATGCCAGAGTGTTTTGCAACACTAGAAAACGTTACATGACGCGGAATGTCGTTACACAACGGTGGCGTTGCACAACGCTAGATGGCTTCGGCGAACGCAACCCGCAGAATTGCATGTAAAAATGGTTGTTTTTCCTGCAAGCTGCCTACATGGTGCATGGGACATGAATGCAGCAGTGCTTTCTGAGCAGCGTAGAGGTGCATGGCTCGGGCAGGCATTGTCCAACGCTGTATAGCGTTACACAATATTGTGCAACGTTATCCAGCATTGTATAACGCTTTGACAAGAAGAAAGAATTAATTTCCAGATTCTTTTAACGCTGCCTCAATCCTGTCAGAGAGTTTGCAAATTATGAACGAATTTTCTGAACGTTGTGTAACGACATGTAGCGTCGTATGACGCTGGAAAGAAAAACTGAGCATTTTAACAGCAAATTGATTGAGATTATTTTAGGACTTGATTATGCCTAAACTATTGACTTTAACTAGTCCAAAGCAATCTCTTGAAGCTCCAAAACTTGTGCCACTCTTACTTCAAACCAATCTTTAAGTAATTTAGCTATAAATCACTAAAACGAAACATTAGTTGAGAGGTTTGGTATTGTTTTGCAAATTGAAAAATCGAGAGAAAATGTTTAAACCAAAAAAAGTTACTGTTGTTACCTTATTGCTAGAATAGAGAATGACAATTTAGTCCTTTAATTTTTCAATAAAGAATAGAGATGAATATAGTGGGGTATGATGTCAGCGGCTCAAACCATCAGGGTATTTTTGTCACAGAAATTTAATTGCTGAGGCAACTCAAGTACACCCCGATTTTGGAGTTTACTCATCTTCTTCTCAAATCACTTTATATATTTTGTTTCCTTTCATTTCCTTCATATCACTTGCAGACATCTCTTGGAGCATGGTACTGAGGCTACTCTTCCTTCCCTTTTTCTCGGTTCTCTCTCTGGAGCAGAGCCTTAGGGGTATATAACGTCTAAAATGACAACTCAAATGGACTGTTGCGTTGATTGTTACATTTTGGATACGAAACTGACTAGCATTTGCGTTAACCGTTTCGTTTTAGATGAAACGATCAAAATCACGAAAATACACATGGACGGAACCGTTTCAAGCTTACGTTAACCGTTTCGTTTTTGAAATGCAACCAAAATCTTTAGCCGTTTCGTTTCTGAAACACAACCAAAATCTTTAACCGTTTTGAAACGAAATGAAAAAACAGTTGAAACGGTCACCGTTTTTCAGGCCTATGTAGACTGTAGTATCAGTAAGGAGAGAACCATAGGGATCAAGTTTTGTCTGAAAGGAAGATAAAGAGAAATATTGGAGAATTAGAGAAAATGGGCCAGATTTGTGGATCTTGGGCAAAGGTGTCTACTTTATTAATAGAGGTGCATAACATTCAAAATGGTAACGAAACTGAAGTGTTTCATTTTGGACACGAAATCGTTTCAAATTTGCATTAACCGTTTCGTTTTGTACGAAAAGATCGAAATTTAGAAAATATACATGGACGAAATCGTTTTAAGTTTGTATGAACCGTTTCGTTTTTGAAATACAACAAAAATCTTTAACCGTTTCGTTTTGGGCGAAACGAAAAGACGATCAAAACGGTCACCGTTTTCAGACCTATTCATTAACCAATCCCAGTTCAACGAGTTTTTAGCAAAAGAGCAAAAGTGATACCGAACTTGGAAAAACACAACCGCTAAGGTATGAGTATGACGTACCACGACAAAACACAAAACACGCAGCAATAGTCATAGCTACAAATCTACAAAAGATGGGCAAATAATTTAGAAATGGAAAATCTAAAGCTCATTATCATGTCCAAACATTTTCCATGACAAGACCAAATTTTCAGGATTTTCAGACAGTCAGTGGATACTTTTGAATTTCTTTAAACGATGCAACATTTATCGGTTTATAACATCCGTTATGACCAAGGGTTTAAATTACAACATCCGTTATGAATCTCACAAGGGTTTAAATAACAGCCATAGTGGTGCTATTTGATACACCACTACACCGCTATAGATTTAGCGGTTTGTCCGACAGCACGACGTATAACAGACTATAGCGGTGTAGTTTATAATTTGTTGTATAATATTAGTATTTTGGGCATATCTTTCGCATACAAATTTTTATTGACGTGATTCAAAGTTCTATGAAAAGCTTAGAAAATAAGCTACAACTTTTATGGTTTGGGTATTTTTTCAAATTCTAAAAATTTGATGGTCAAATATGCATAGAAAATGAACGTAATTTTAGTTGGCAGGAATTAGTTGTATGAAATATTTTATTTTTTTTTATTTTAGATTAAAATGACCTTCAAAATACACTTCTACGTGCAGATCCGTTATGGTACACGAACGGCCACTAAATGGCCGGCTATCTGTTATTTAAACCAACATTTTTAATACCCTACCGGCTACCAGAAATTTCCGATAAAACCGGGTACCGGGTGAGGATCCGGTAGGAAAAGGGTCCTAAAATCCGTTGGTCAAGAACCGGGAAAAACTGGTAAAAAACCAGAAATATCGGAAAATTACTGTATCGTCTTTGATCAGTTTTCTTCTTCGTTTCCATTTATGTTTTTCTTCCTTTCCGTTTTCTCAAGAAAAAAATAAATTGATTTCTTTCCAATTTCGTTGCGAGTTAAAAGGAAATTGATGCATATGCTAATTTCTTCCCTCCGCCTCCGTCCTTCCTCCTTTATTTGGCTCAGGTTTTTCTGGTATGTTCCTTCTCCTTTCCAAAATTATGTCCTGAATTTCCATTGGAACTCTTTAATTTAGTATATATCTACTGTCATGTAGAAAGAAAGAGCACTGATTATAGTATATATCTACTGTCATTTTTATGGGATCGCTGTCGCCACTCTCCACTGGACAATTAAATAAAATAAGAGGCCAACGCTTAATTTATGAAGGTGAAAGAGAATAGTTATAGGTAGTCCAATTTCAGAAAGAATTTGAAAGGAGAATTTTAAAATTACATCTTTTGAACATCAATGAGTAATTTTGGAAGTTTTGTGAAAAGGAATCCAACTTGAACACTCAACCGTGCATAATTCAATTTCAGACACAAATGAGTATTTTTTTTTATATCCAGAAATTTCACAAGTTTAAAATTTTGTTGATTGTACCAAAAAAATACTAACTTATATATAATAATCAAGATGTATTAGTAAAGGTAATTTATTTTATTTTTAACGCAAGCTTGAGTGTTTAAAATGCACTATCGAACTCCAAAGATATTGGTGGAAATCAAGTGAACCAATTTCACTTGAAATCACTATTGGCCATTTACGGCATGTTAATATATATAATAATTTGAAATCACTATTCCACTAATAATCGATATTGTATATCACAATACTGGTAATATCGGAAAAACCAGATACCGCCTCGCTGGTACGATGGCCGGTAGGGTTTTAAAAACATTGATTTAAACTTTTGGTTCTGATTAAACAATTGGAAATGACAGCATCACATTTAAACTTTGACTCTTAATTTGACCGCTGTGGCATGTACTCCCGAATTTCCCGCCATGCACATCGACTTATTTCGCATTTTCTTTTTGCAAGCTTTTGAGTTTTGACCGTGCAGCCAGGACCACAGTCTTTTTTGTGAAAATCACGTGCCTCTGTTTGCGTCCAGCAACGAAAAGTTTTTTTTTTTTTTAAAGAAAAAAGCTAGATAGCTGCTATCTAATAACATCAAATAAAAGTTGTAGTATGATTCAGATCACCGACACTGAACCTCAGAAAGATCGACCGATACGGAAAGCTATGAGATGCACGCTACTTTTTGTGAAAATAGCAACGATCGCCTGTCGTCCGTTGAAAAAACATATCTATATATCTCATTCAACTACAAAATTATTTGTCTCAGCACTTGTCAATATAGGCCTCTAAAATCATAAAGGCTGCATAACGGATTGAAAGGCAGGTACATATACGGGAACCTTACAAAAGTTACAATCAAATTCACTAAAACCTACCTGAAAAATCTGGCTATAATAATTAAGGCCCCCACTAAAGGGGAATTGATAAAATCTCATTTACAACCGCTGATGCACTATCCACTGAACAAAATATTCCATCTTTTTTTTTTTTTTTTGGTGCCCAGTAAAATTACGAGCCAAACCTAATATTATAAAGAGGGAACAAAAAAATAATGCCAAAAGAAACAACACATAACCCTAGACTCCCACCCTCTAATAATCCGGCATAGTCCCACTTTTCAGCTGAATTATCCTACCAAACATCTCTATTCCCCCTAATAATTTTCCTTAGCTTCCACAATATACAAAAAAAGCCTACTTCCTAGAGTGTAGTAATACAATGGGGCAATAGAATATTTCACTGGCCGGGAATAACTATACTCTGCTACCCTCCATTCTACAACAGATCAAACATTGGTTGAACCCGTAGAGTTTCCATTTCAGGCCTTCATGAGGCTTTGGATTTGTGGGTGGAGGGTGTGGGGGTAATCTTGTGCCAAACTAGGGTGTTAGAGAGACAAACAGTTGATCCCACCTTCTTGAATGTTCTTAGGCATGGGGACTGCAGTGATAGCTCTCTGTAAGAAGGCTCTAGAAGATGACGGGGTGTCACCGCCCGGCCCATCTACTATGTGACGGCGGTGGAATTTTCCCATACGATTGATTACAGAGAACATCTCCAATTCCTGGCACTCCAGCTGAAATTCCAGCACGGAGGTCCTCTTGTTCAATCTGAAACATTGAAAATAAAAAGATCAGAATAATTTGTTCTCAAAAAAACATTGACAGGACCGTTTGGGCTTTTGCTTTGTTCCCTAGACATCCTCAGAGAACACAATTGGCCCTCTAACTATTCTTATTTCTGATTGGACACAACAAATACTGGGTAATTTTTGCGTCTCTGTTGCAGTATTCTCTTTTCTCTTCCTTCCTTGACAGATCTCTCTATTTTCGAACAAGGTGCAACTGTGCAAGCCATGGTATCTGTCACAACAGCTCAATGCAAAGCACGCTTCGTGAGAAAATATGGAAAGGGGTCCAGATGAAAGAGATGTTAACCGAAAGACAGTAGCAGGATGAATTGGATATACTAAAAATTGTAAAGGGATCTTTGGTCCAAGGAAAATGTTTTAATCAGTTGCCCTATTCAGAAAAATATTAACCAAACTCTATAATACCTAGTCCAAAAGATCGGGACTTGAAAAGCTGGAATTTGCAGCACAGAGACAAAGATTACTAGTGAATAGAACAGTTAGAACAGCGCAGAGACGAAGATTACCCGAATTTTCCTCATCAAAGCAAGCAAAATGTACAGCTAGAGGGGAATATTATGGAATAGTTGTCATTTACCTTATGAAACCTTCTTCCATTTTTTTGAACCTCCCATTGAAGGACTCCACAACCTTTGAGAAGAAGTTTTCTCCCCTTTTTTCGACGGATGTGCTTCTTTCTGACAAACTAGACAGTTCAGAAGAAAACAAGTTATAAAAGAGCACTTCAAATAAACTATACAATTGGATTACTGAACTAATACCAAAGGCGCCAATGACATCATGATATTTAAATATATGGATTCAAATGTCCTTCTGTTAAAATATAGTTTATTCTGTGAAGTTAATATCAGATTTCTGTAATGTACTGACATAGCATATTATTAATTTAGGTATAAAGATGCATCAACTTGGAGTAATGCTCTAGTTGATTTATTTTTTTCCTATGTTATCTTAACATATTTAAGCTGAGTATTAAATTGGAAACTGGTTTCAGCAATTACTAATAGTAAACAGTAACTTACGCATTTTCATTCTTCAATTGCAGACATGAATCACTTCCAACAGAACAAATCAAGCTGCATGCATCTCTTAGGGCGAAATTTGAGACAACAAATGTAATGCTTTCATATGCTGTATCAGCTTTGGCCCTGAGAAAGCGAGGTGGAACAGCTGGTATAAGGTGCTGAGTCAGCTTGGTAGTAAGAATTAACCGTCTTCTGGGTATAGCAATTGTTGCTTGTCCTTCTTCTAGCATCTCAACTTCATCATCCATCTGAGTTACCAGAATTGGGTTTTATGTGATATTTTTCAACCATACAAAAGATATAGAAATTACATGTTTTAAAGTGCTTAAGACGACATAAAAGTAACAAATACCTTGTCAATAATCCTATTAGCAGTCTGGGCCCAGTCCATCTCCACAACACTATAAGAAAGGCGACTTGTTAGATTCACAAAACTTGTAAAGAACAAATGTATTGGTGCAGAAAATCAGAAAATAATATCACCATGAATCTATATCATAGTGTTCTAGTCAGAACCTAATGACTTGTTATGATTGGGTCAGAGTTTTGCTTGATCGGGGTCCAGAACTGAATTGGTTGTGGTCAAGGGAAAAAGATAAAATGTATCAATAGATGGTAGGTTGAAGTGGGATTAAACTAGCTTGCACTGTATCAGAATTGAACACCCAGCTGCTGAGGCTAATTTCCGCCACACCGTCCAACAATATAATGGTAAAACCAATATGGGATGCCAAATAAAACAACATAGTCCTATGTTCCTAACAGATGCAGACGCGATTTCTTCGATAAAGAATAAAATAATTTACCTGGTGCTTCTTATGCTCTCTGGAACTTCGATAACCTTGTGATACGGTACAAGTTTTCTGGTAGCATCTTTTCGCTTCTTCTCTTTTACAACAACAGGTGCACTGGCACCTGATTGAAGAGGAGACTGTGAGGTTTCATTAACCCCCATTTTAGCCACCAACGCCACATTATTTGGGGGTACATTCTGTTGACCAAATTTGGTAATTGGGCTTCTATCAAGTGCTTTCTCAGTTGTACTCTTATTGTTATTATTACTATTTTCATTGTTCTCCATGTTCCACGGTGGTTTAGGGAAGGTGAACTGTGGGGTCGAACTGGTTCTCTGCCCCTCATAGACAGTAGGAAGGTTCTGGCCGTTTCGGTTGTTTCCATACTGCCCAAACCAAGAGGGGGCCATCTGTGGGCTGATTTTGGGTCGCTCAGTAGGTACATTTGGTGCATTATTTACACTGGGGGCTCTCTCTTCGTTCTCTCTTGACATAAAGCTAAGCATTTTGCCCTCTGGAGTAAGCTGACCTTGCAAGGTTCCACTGGCTTTACCATCTGGAAGAGGAGCTCTTAAGCCAGCTTGGATCATTCGTGGGTCTGGTTGGATCATTCTAGGGCCAGTATCTAAACTGTGGTCAGGACCTCTGGGCCTCTTAGCAATCCGATTCCCTGGATCCAAATCTGCACCCTTCATGGCTTGCACTTGATGTAGCAGCGAGTAAGTGCTCTGTGGAGCATTTGGAGTGAGTGGGTGTCCCTGCAAGATGGCATCTGAGCCAATGGCAGGTCCATTTGCAGGACTACCACTTACAGCCTCTGAGGCTCCTCTCTTGGAACCAACAATGCCCTGCATGGAGTTGCCCTCCAACATGTGCCTCTCCTCCTGATTCTGTGAACCAGCAGAGCTAGTGCCAATATCAGGCTGAACAGTATCAGAATCACCCTTCCTTCCTTGAGTAGGGCCCCACTGTCCCAGGTTGGTAGCAGTACCTCGTTGTAGCATCATGGATTGGATCATGCTAGGTGTGAGATTACGCTGCTGTGTAACATTAGTCCATACATTCTTAAACATGTTGGCAGCACCCGTTTGCTGATTCGCACCCCGGTTTAAATTATCAGATGAATTTTGATTGTTTGGAGAAAAGGTCGCTTCCTTGGGTTGGTTTTGAATGTTCTCTGTTGTTTCCCCTGGCGAACTCAAATCAGCACCACTTGGTGGTCCTAATTGTGGGCTGCAAGAGGTGGAAGCAAGGTTAGCATCTAGGGTTTCGCGATTCGGCTGTTTGTTGCCAATGGAGATGTCAGGAGAATGAGTATGGCTGGAGGTAGGTTGCTTCTGAGATGGGGGACCCAACATTAGACCAAAACCTTGAATAGAAGGTTGCTGTTGATGGTGGTGAGTTGTAGATGAGTCAAGACCTGATTGGCCAGGTATTGGTGTAGTGGTATTATCAGTCTTGGGCACCTTCTCAACTTTCTGGAAAAGCTCAAGCATGTTTTGACTGTAGAAGGAATATATCCATTAGATGCAAGCAGAGTAAAAAAAAATAATAATAAAAAATCAATGCTGCCCTGACAGCCTGTTACAAGAACAATTGAACAGAATATACTCCAAAAGTAATCCAAGGAACTCTGAAGCACATTTGGCTAAAGTATAACATAATCCTTACTAAAATTTATTTCATGAAAATTACACTTTACAAACAGTTCAATCTAAACCTCCATGAAGATGCTCAATAACATTACCATATAATTGAGGGAACCAGAGTTAAGCTGAGTCTCTCATCACCTTTTGGTACAGGAACTTCATCTTGATTTTAGACAAAATTAACAAGGGGCCACAATGATACAGACTATCAATAATGGACTAAAATACAGTAGACAACTTTGTAATCTTGCATTTGTTTGAGTAATGCCAATGGTTTCCAGTTACAAACATTGCTAACTTAATCATACATACATAAAAACAACAAATTCAAGCCACTGGATGTACAAAATCATAGAATTGGATATGTTTCAATGAGCATCACAGGATGGCAATATCTGATCTGTTGATTTTGTTAGCTCTTGATACAATAATGCAAATCTTTTAGTAGATTTTCCAACTAATTTGTTTGTCGTTTGAAAGAATAAAAATAGGTAAAATCTATTTTAATTGACACTAATTTTCCCCAAAACATTTAGCATAGCATTGCTGCTGCCCGAAACTCAAAAAAAAAAAATCTTTTACTAGAACTTGCAACTAGCATTTAAAAAGAAGTTTCAGGGGATTACCTTGGCTGGCTTGGTCTGTTCTGAGTAAACAGAGGCATTGATCCATTATATAGCATGCTGCTTTTATCCTTATTTTGCATGCTGACCCTGGAATTTGGCTCCTCATCTCCAGTATGCCGCTGCAAGTGCACCAGAAGGTAAAACTTAGGATGGAAACATTCAAAAGACAATTATAGATTTACGTACGATGTCAACTTGCATAAACAGGTCCATTGCTCTGACAAAAAGTGACCAGGCAAAAACTAACATACCTTTGTTGGATCATTCGGAATGTCAGAAGGCATGCCACTGAAATGTTGACCTTGTTCACCAAATCTCTGCTCTTGGTTTTTCGGCATTTGTGCACCTGACTGTTGGTTCAGTTGAGATTGCAGAAGAGGGTGTGACCCAAAAGGTGTCGGCCCATAATTCACTCCCAAAGTGCCCATTGACTGGCTATGGGATATTTGAGCCCCAATGCCCAGCTGATGCGAGGAAAATCCGCTACCACCGCTGCTCAAAGGGTTAGGGTTAGGGAATAAAATAGGACCTTCTTGCTTGCTCTCATCGGTTCTCCTCTCAGCGACATTTTTTCCTGAAGAATCCACTGTCTGTTGGGCCCACCTTGGTGCACTCATTTCCTGACTACCTTTAGATAGGTTTGAGTTCATACTACCCAAATTCTTACCACCGTCAATTTTTGGGGGTTGCATTAACATACTCGAGGAATTATCACTGGTTTGCAATGGTGTATTATTGGAATTCCATCCATTCTGCCTGTTGTTTCCAGACTGATTGGTATTATTTTGAGCAGGTCTGTTCTGTTGTGGAACCCACACACCGTGGGGGCCCCTCTGCACAAATGGTGGACTGTTCTCCGGTCGTTGCGCCCACATCCCGTTTGGCAATTGGTTTTGTTCGTGACTATAAGATAATTTATTGTTGGGGGGCACATCTTCAACATTTTGCTGAAAATTAGGTAAACTGGGGTTGTTCATGGTAGTGCCAGATAAGGACAGCTGGTTGGCCACCGGTGCCTCAGTTTTATGTACAGTTAGCCCACTCCATTCCTCATTTTGGCCATTTTCACTACTGGATGCATCCAGTGCCTCTTGCATTAGAGCACTCCAGCTTCCACTCTGGAGAGAAGGCAATGCACCTCCAAAGTTATTGCCACTATCGTCCAGTGAATTCATGAAGCCACCCCCTGCAGATGAGTTAGCAGCACTTCTAGCAAAGGAACCAACCCAGTTGTCATCTCCGTACAAAAGTTTTTCCTCTTCTGGGTCCAAACTAGACCCCCCAGTTGTCGGCCCTGAATGTGTGACAGCCTGATTTGGTTGGTTTGTTTTATCCTGTAAAGACCAATGATCTTGCACCGAACTGCTCGTATTACCCTGGACGGGTGCATTGTTGAAAGAGCTTCCTAAGAAATTCTGCATGGTATTATTACTTGGTGCTGTGGTACCAGTATCTGTTGCAAACCCTGAGTCAGTTACGGTCTGTGGATATGACCTGAACGTATCCGACTGGACCCCACTACCAGCTGTCTTATTTAACATATTCTCAGTGTTAGCATTACCAGCCATTCCCAAGAACTGAGAATTCTGATAGAAGGACGGGTCCACTTGTTGTGGCACTAGCCCCATTGACCGCATGGACTGCAGCTGATTATTCTGCTGCATCAAGACACCATTTGTGAAGTTATTCATTGAGGCAGGCCCCATGCCATACTGCATCCAGTTCACATTATTACCAATCGGGAAAGACATCTGAGGGTTAGCTACTATTTGAGGGGAATGATTTGACCATGACGGCATTTCCTGCATCGGGGTGGAAAATGACGAGGGGTTCGCCATTGCTATCTGAGAAGAGCTATTATTCTGCCATGCAGGCATCTCATTCATTTGTGCTTGCTGCTGCTGCTGCTGTTGCTGTCTCTGCAGTTCCTGTAACTGCATCTGTTTATACAGCAGCTGCTGTTGCCACAGCTGCGACATCTTTCTGGTTTTCTATTGGCTATGATGAAAGAACTTATTGGTTTTACATGAGATGGTTGAGTTCGGGAGCATTTACTGATACAAAAATAATGTATCTTAATATATGATAATTTTTTTTACTATATACGTAGGGTTATCCATTTAAGTTAGGCCCTCTTCCTTGCAATTTGCGAGAAGAGGATCTGACAGCACAAACCTAAGAAACAAAAGAGTAAAAAAATAATTATAAAAAATTGATAAGAAGGTATGGCTTCCTAAGTATAGAATGTGACAGTGTGCTAATTTACCAACAACCAAAAAGGAAGCGTCTGAAAATGACACAATTGAAACTGCATTTGCACACGTGTAACAAAAAAACATGTGATATAATCAGCTATTGATTCTCTTGCTTGCGAATAGTAGTGTGTGACACACATCATCAAACTATGGGTTCGATAATCCATAGTAACTTGCACTTTAACTCTGAAGCTTTAACTGATGCATAACAGTACAAATAAAGCCTAACACGTAGTCCTTTGTATTTCTTTACCACAAAAGAAAAGGAGACTATACAAGTCTTGTGCATTTGGGTACATTTTAAGAAGTTTAAAGTAAAAAAGAAGTATTCCATTCTTGTCTTCGATTTGAAATATTGGGACAGTTTGCAATTCAGGTACATTCAGTTATCTGGAATAGCCAGAGGAAAAGGAAAGTGGTAAATATAATAGCACATTTGACCTGACAAAACAAAGAAAGTAAGTGGCAATACCTACAATGAAAGTTGCACAGTCATTAAACGTGTCTATAAAAGAAAGTAAGAAAAACAAACACTGAGCTCAGGTATTAAAGTTTAATCTGAAAAAAGACGAGGACAACATAAACCTGCAAAAATAAGTAACCCTCCTAAGCTCAAAGTCACTATACTGCTACTTGTCAAACGAACAGGTACTCTTTCAGCTGAAATTAAACAATGATCAAGCAAAAGTTCGATCATAGTGGCTCAAAAGAGCACAATCACATGGAACTTGAGTGATCGCTGAGCTCAAATTAAGTGACCTATTCCTCTAGAAAAGAACAATTTTGCAATTATAGCACTTCACTAGCAAACAATGACATAGATCTAGCAAAAAAGGTAAATCAAGCCCCAATTCAGGAGCGTTGTAACCAAAACCCACAATCCAACAAAATCTAACCCAACAAAGAGCAAGGACGGGAGTTTCCTCCGCAAACTAACCTCGATCGATAAGGAATTGGTTGGAGAATGACGATCGAGCGACCTGGAGTCGGCGATTAGGGTTAGGGTTTTCTCAGCGAGGATCTCGAGCTAGGGTTAGGGTTTGTGGAGAGACGCAAAGGATGGTGGTGTCTCGAAAATGGTCTCTTCTCTCTTTATTTTCTGTCGATTTTTTCTCCTTAGAGTGTGAGAATGGTGCGAATGGGGGTTTCGAGTCTGCTCAAGGGCAAAGATAAAGTGTTAGAGAGAAAAATGGAGAGAGAGAGAGAGACGGGCGAAGAATTCAACGAACTGGAGGTGAAGAGTGCTGGATTTCTCCAGTGCAAAGGACGGGAGGCGGAAAGTACCTCTGATATGTCGGACCCACGTGTTCTCTGTTCCAGTAAAATGGTCATATAGTATGAGTGTATGACTATCAATTAAATTTTTTTGTCTCATAAATTGACTTTATCTACTGTACTTTTTATGTACCAAACATATCCGTTTCCTTTTCTGGTTGTGTTGTCCGCGCTTTTTTAAACTTATTTATTATTTATTGAAAAATCCTAGTTTCATATTTCTAAGTCTAATGATTAAATTAAATGTCCGTAACGGCAAGATAAGAGTGGACTCACCTTTGCAGTCGCTCTTTCTAAATTAGTGTCGTCTCTTGGGAATGTGTTTAAAAATACAATACTAAACCATCAAATTTGAGTGAAGAAGTATTTAATTACACTCCTATTTTCCAACATTAACAATTTTGGCATCCTAGCAACTTTTAGTATATTCTCGGGAATCATAATGATCTTACTTTTGCATTGAAAATTTTCATGATAAATTTTCATAAATATTTTTTAAAATAAGTAGATCTTTTAGTGCTCTACTACTTTCATTGAAGAAAGCTAAAAAAACATACAAAGTCTTATTACAAATATAGTAGAGTTTAATAGAATAACTCTACCCCCAAGTTGCACGGTACCGGCATATGATACCGATGCCCCTCTTTTATTATTCTCATTGCGCACTTGACCCAAACAACCTCATAAAGATCACAAAGAACAATCACCAAAAACACAAATAAAGTCCTAGGAAAAACAACAACAAAAATAGGTCATAGATTGGTAACACTTTATTTTTTACACCCCTTCTTGCATAGATATCGTCCCACATCCATCATGTTTCAAGCTTGACCCAACTGAAGAAGAAGCTCATTGATGTTAGGGATAATCCCAAAAACTTGCTTCTTCAACGTAGCTTTTCACAAAACTGACTAATGATTAAGCAAAAATTTGATTAAGAATCTATAAATATGGTGCTTATCTAACAAAACTTATCTTATTTCGATTATTTCATAAAATTCAAAATATTTCCCCACAATATATTTAGAAAGCTTCCAAGAGAGATCTACCTTTTTGTCACAAGTGGACTGGTGACAAAGAAAATTTCTAAATCGTTAAACGTACTTTTGTTAGACGACGATCAATCAGCTGACACAAAATCAACATGAAACTTTTATTTGAATCTTCACTACAACTTTTATTTGAATCTTCACTACTGTAATTGAATTCAAGACATAGATTAGTCATCCCTTGATTTTATGCAAAACAAAAATCAAATTATATTTTTAGATATAAATACATTATTTATGATATGTCTAGAATGAGTTTTTATATTGTATTAGAAATCCAAAAGACACGTAAAATCTTAGGTCTTCAAGTTCCCAACAATTCTCTTTATTTTTCCAAAGTTAAATTTATAATATGAATAAAAAATTTTTATGCACCAAAATTAATTCATTTCAAATAATTTGGCAATAAACCAAATTTATTCTAATTATTACGTCCATCGAGGTCATGTAAATAAAAAATGAGAATGACTACAGTGCATTCTGAAGCATGGATGGATCGGTACTTCAAAGTCATATACCTCATTTTGAGGTTGAACGTTCAGTTTGTTTTTTGTATTAAAATTTTTCTAAAATTAAAAATAAAATGCATGTATTTTTTGAGGTTGACGCTCCAATGATAGTATTTCAAAAATTAAAAAAATAATTAAAAAATAAAAAAATTGATTTCCAACAAAATTTTTTGTATAAACTTATTAAACGGTTCAAATTAATCATCCATAACTCAAAATTCGAGATATAACTAAAAAACACCTTATGATTGCACCATAGTCATTCACATGAAAATTCTCTGACAATAACAACGTTCTCATAAAACTCAAAACAAAATTCCCAAGGATGAAACAAAATTAGATGTGTTTATGTCATGTAATCTTCGTGACACGCAAGATTATATTGTTTTGTTTAGTTCGGTGCAGACCAAATCCACAAAAACAAACAAATACGGAAAATCCATAACAGTTATTTCTACAATCTCTTTGATGGTCATGAAAACTAAAATAAATTGCCGCAATATGTTACATGTTGATTGCGACATCCGTCAAGTGATTTAGATCTAATTATATTTTTCCCATAGGAATTTTATTTTAAGCTTAATTGGGTTCAAGTCTTAGAAATTTTTTTTTATGGATAAATTGGGATGACGACTCCTAACTTATTTTTTTAATTAAATATTCATAAAAGATCTTCTAGTCTAATTTCAAACATACGATCTTTTTTCTCAAGTTGCATTGCTTTTTACCACTAGACAAAAGCTGGTTCTCTTTTTTCATAGGAAATTTTAACTTTTTATGTAGAATATGACTTGCAGTGAATGCCAAATTGTTCTCCTAAAAACTCTAAAACATTCTATTTATTCTAATCAAATTATTCACCTAAAGTACATATATAAGTTTTTTAGAAGATAACAAGCTCTTGGTTTAAGTAAAATGTCGCAATTTTATCAAATAGAATCCCGAGAAAAAAAGACATGCATTGCTCTATAGAAAAGCAAGCAAAGTCGTACAAAGTAGAGAGAGTAGTACAAAACTAAAGGGGGAAATAAATCAGCTCACAACAACTAATACGACAAATAAGACATGTACTCGGGTCCTAACAAAAACGAGTAAACATGGACTAAACAGGCAACGACGAAACGACCAACAAAATATAACAACAAACAAAAATGTCCGGTACTTAATCAAAATTCCACAGCTTGAGCAAACCAATCAAATTTTGCACTAATTGAAACAGGGGACCACATTTTAAGAACCTCGTAAGGAATTTATCCTTTCATTAATCTCTTAGAGCGTGAGGAAACAAAAAGGCATTTAAAAAATTATAATTATAATGCTAATGATTCTCATTTAATGCGAGTACTGTTGATGTGAATGAAAGACCAAACATAATGGCACAGATAAAACATAGCAAAATATTACCACATATGACAAATAAAATGTGCCTATAAGTTCTGATACGCAGTCATTTGTCAATTATCATTTGATACTTTTTTTTTCCTTCAAATCTGTTTGAGTGCTATATCCCCATTGCAGAGTACTTTTTCAGAGAACTTCAAGGATACATATTTTAACTATTTTTGTAGAATGTAGGGTAACCGACTATCAATGTGCAATGTTGCTTTCCGTACGTTGCAAATTTATTGGAGACCTAATGATACCCTTTCAAAAAAGTATGTGCAAATATATAATTTTATAATTTGTACGTTTTATATTTTGTGCGTTGCCTATATTTTATACGAGATGCGAACAATGATACATTTGGAGAGCTCATCTCCTTTTTTTTCCCCTCTTGAGCCGCACTAGCATTTTTCAATTTAATTTATTGGGATCTGTAATTAACGCTCATGCCCTTGAAATTTCTTTTATTTGCAGATTTGAGGAAGGTTCACTTTAAAACAATAAAGTCTATTTTAATTTTGACCTTCACGTGGCAGCTGATATTTTGTTCTTTTATGCCCCCTTTTATTAACAAAATAATCACCATGTATTTAGGCTAATTAATTTTTCTTTTTAGTTAATTTGGATCATTTTTTGGCCAGCATGCCTTATAATTTTAAGACTATAAAGTTAACCAAATTTGATGAAAATTTTTGCAGAAGTCCTCCCAAAACATATAATTTAATTTTTGTTCTCACGTTAAGTGCAACCTTAGCATATATATAGTTCGATTGCCATAAAATTCACCTACACACATACTGCTTTTCCTCATTTAGATTAGCCCTTGAGAAAGTTGTAATTTGAATTGTTGATACCTTATAAGGACGATTAATAGTACAATATATTTATGTTGTGAAAGCAGGAAATGTCAATTAATTTAACCTTCTCTACAAACACCTCGCAAAATTTTAATGTAAAATTTACCCCTGAGAAAGTTATTATTGTTCTACAGTCGTGTCGTTATTAATGCTAAATATGCAGAACAGTCATGTAATTTGTATATTTGCACTGACAACCCTAAAAGCTGCCAAAATCATACTACTTTCCACAGACACATCTGAATAACTACTTTCTCGGGCTCAAGCTGAGCTGCTGTGCACACAGAGCAAGTACTTAGGAATCACCATTTTACCAATAGAAATGAAGCATACATGCTCTCATTCCCAAAAGATAAAACAATTTTGTCCCAATAGCATTCATGAACTGTCCCCTCCATCATCCTTGAAACATTCTATTTCTTTTGTCATTAAAAGAACGCATAGTACGGCGCTCTTGGCAACATGCCACGTGCCTGTAACTGCAAGTGCCCAAGATCCTGTTTCTGTACTCTTTCTCACTTTCTCTCCTGAAATTATTATAACTGAAATGAAATATTCCAAAAAGGAATTGTGGGTATTTAGGCTACGTGGCAATGTGGCATGTCTTATCCCTTAGTTGCCATCAATTCCTTTCTGCCTGGGAAAAGGTATTGTTTGGAGCCACATGCAGTCATGCACAATGAGGTTAGAGAGAGAAAATTAGCTAGTGAGACAGAATACATTCCAAAAACATGGGATAAAGTGGGCCTCAATTTCTTAAAAATTACTAAGGTTAGCCTCAAAGTAATGTACAAAGTGCAAGACAAGTGGACCAATTCCAAGTATATCCACTGTCACAGTCTTTTTATTATACTCTTTTTTTTTCAAACAATCTTAAAAAGGGTTTGATTTTGACCAATACTCACTTTCCATGAGCATGACTTGCCTAATAAGGCATTCAAAGAAGAGTCATTTTTAAGATGAGCAAATTGTTTATGATTTAGACAAGATCCGTCTTTACTTTAATTTTGTTATAAAAGCATCACGGATAACTGGTTAAGAAATATAAAGTATTTTTTTATGCTGACTGTTTTTAGCGCTTTCTCTCTCTTTCCCACTTCTGCCAAGATTCCATTGACTATATATGGTAGGATATATTTTTCTCAAGTTTAATAAATGCATGCTGAGATCATTAGCATGAAATATTTAATTATCTCATGATTAAGTGGGACCGATGTTCGGACAACTAATTTCAGAAAATAGGCCGAGTTTCCTTTTCGATCCATATTAATTTTCCATGCCACAAAATGAGCACGATCAGCATCTCGACCTTTCAAGCCAACGCATTTTATTTTGGCGTGTCCAGTTAAGTTATTGCACAAACATTTGTATAATTCAGTTTAAAAAAATTTCTTATGAATTTTACTTTTCAATTTTCATATGAGTATAGGGTCAATCTGAACCACTCAACATGATTATTTTTTTTTAATTTTACAAAATTAGAGTCGGTTGTCAAATATAAAAAAAATTTAATAAACAATAAAAATACTAACAATGACATTTTTCGAGATTTTGGTACGTAAATTACATTGATTGCTTGAATCAATTGATAAAACTTGTATAAACATGATTCGAACCAATTGTATCTCTGTTGAAATACAAATATTTGTAATAGTCTATCCTTAGCGCAATGATTCTAAAGTTCAACTCAGATAATGTAAAATTCCTTCACTTCTTCATATGCCAAAATTTCAACTTTATTTATTTCATGCAAGCACTTCCACTATTTAACGTAAGTATAAAATATCAACTTAGGAAAGAGTATGCAACAGCACAGAGTTCAATATTCCCTTGTAGTCGTTGCTAATTTTATCTACAACTAGCAAAAGAAGCCTTGGGCAAATAAAAAAAATAATAATATTAGACAATAAAAATATGTTGCTCAATCTACGAGCGATACATTTAGATATGTTACTCTTTTTGTTTTCATATTAGACAGAAAATCAAAACGTATTGTTGCTTCGACTAGGATTGATATCCAACCACATATTAAATTAATCGAACGGCACAAGCATGTATTTATAAGCTAGATCTAGCGTGTAACCATTCTTAGATATGTGCTTTTATGAGTAGTGATAGTGATTAATTTCCTTGGTAAGCACCTAGCAGGCCTGAATCACAAATCAGAACCAAGAGCCCAAATATATCTTTAAGGCCCATTGTGGCTACCCGACAGTTACATTTATTATTTTATTATAGATACTAGCCATACCAACAAATTTTCTAACTGGAGTACGAACAAATTTAACAAAAGCGTCCAGTTCAGTTGCATCAGGGATTTGAACTAATTAATCATAGAATTAAGGGAAAATTTGTAATGCCTACGGCTTTGGATGCCAAAGAAGAGATTCAATTATAATAATGCAAGAAGCAATTATTTAATTAAAAAACTAATAAATGAACAATCAATTATTTGATTTGATTAAGAGGAATAGAAGATGTGTGCGTTGTATTTCTCTTACTATTTTTGTTCTGAGCACAACTTAAACGCTGGAACGCTTTTGTTCTACCGTTAGATCCTTGAACGAAACCAGCATCAATTACTATAATTCCATCAGAACTTTCAAGAAGAATAGCAGCATATCTTAAAATTGATCAAACAAATTTTCAAGCCCCCGCCTATTCCCAAATAAATTTATCTCAGGATTTCTCTATCAGAATTTTCATTTATTTATTTGATCAGTGGTTTTCATATGTCAATTAAGAAGCGCCTTTTTGCATTTTTTTTTTTATTAGGAAAAGCTCTAACATGCCAGAAGCAATTTGTGCGACCAGAGATTAAATGCAAGTGTTTTCTCCGCTTTCATAAGACAAGCAAGGTTTCTACATATTGCAGGGGCTACAAGATTTATGTCTATGTTTTGCTTAACACTAAAGTTGATAATGTCATAAGCTCAACTTGATATGTCAACCGGGAGCATGTCCTTCAGACATCATTACAAAATGGCCCACCTTAAATATGTTACTAAACATCCTGCACAGAGAGGCTTAATACCCCTGATGCTGATTATGCTGATTTCCCGCCTCTGCCCTTTTTACTTCATCCTACAATATCAAATGGCACTGGTTCAGTTCTAAGATGGGGAAAAAAAATATATATTTTGGAGAATGGTAGTCATGCAATTGTGAAAGGGATAGTGTCCCAGTTTCAAAGACTAGCATGCGTGTGGGGTTGGGTTAGGACCAGAACTGTGACAACAGGGTGAACCCACAGAAATAACATTAGAGTTTGTATTTTCATCATATTAGATCATATCAGAAGGGGTATAATGTAACTTGACAAGAAAAATACTCGAAGAACTGTATCTTTTATAATATTCTAGCAAAAGATGTATGGTATCCAATTTTTTTAAGTCATTGTTAGATAACTATCGAATCTCACAAACAAGGTGAAGAAAGACATTACCTCAAATGCTTCTTTGAGATACTCAAGCTCCTTGTCAAGGTCATCTATTGCCTGCTTATATGCCTGGGGCGGTGATGAATGACTATTTGTGTGAACCTAAAACAAAATAATATAGATATACTCAGATAAAAAACAATTAAGTTACAAAGTTTGATTACATAAACAAGTATGCTTTCTTGAATTTTTCTTCAATAATTAGCTAAGGCCCAATAAAAGCAATGAAGCACATGTATTTCTGCCTGACATAGACGAGAATGCAAGTGATCCTTGGATAACAAAATATAAAAGATGTTAAAAGTACAATGGGAAGAATAATATGGTTCTTACTCTGACAAGGATCTTGTATTGTAGAGGGTGTGGAAGTTTGTAACCAGCAAAAAGAACATTTGGGTCCCTGTGCAACTGCCTGAAATTATTTGAAACTATTTTCAGAATTCAGAAGTGAAACTAAGAATTCTCAGTCTTATATTTAGAAGGTGAATATACTCCAGATATCCCAGCTACCAAATCCAAATAATTTGCCAGGAGTAGTTTATACCAGTACATGACAAACAATTAAGCGTTCTAATTACTTCTATTGAGAACTTATAAATGTTTGTTTCTCTAGCATATCATGCGGTGCGTATATTGAAATTACTGAAGTAAAGGGAGCAGCAGAAATGCAAATACATGCGAAGAATGTTGCCGATGGTGTGGTCTTCACGCTCCACAGTGAATGATCCAGCATTTACTATCTTGGTGTCCCTCTCATATGAAACCCTGTTTCATTACAATCACATTTCTATCAGCAATAACATAACCCAAACATAAAAACCACGAACAACAATATCCAAAGAGGGAACAACCAAATTGGCATTCCTTGTAAGAACTATCATATAATATTATACTGCTAAAGCACCATTTGGCACCTTTACAAGTAGCCAGTACCAATATGGAATAGAAAAACAAGCTTAAGAGTACTCTGACAACTACTTTTCGTGCCAACAGCCACAATTTTTGAGAGTACAAACAATCAATTTGGCTATCTTTGTAGGAAATTTGGTGTGGTAGGATACCAGCAAAGCACCAGTAAGTGCCCCTACTAGTGCCAGTATGGAAAAGAAAAGACAAAATGCTTATAGAGAAAAAACAAAGTTACTTTTTAGTGCCATCAGGCACAACAAATCTCTCATAACGGTCAGGGGCATTCATTGCTCAACTCTTTTCTGAGATCTGCAAAAGCAACAATAATCAATAATCGCAGCTATTTTTCAGCATATAGCGCAACAATAGCATGTAATTAGTTACTACAAAAACTTTACAATACAAATGGGGGGAAACATTCAGAAAGGAAACTTGGGTACGAATTTCGTTCCTATTTCGGTCTAGATGATAAAACCCTAGCCACAAAAGAAAACCCCGAGGCCAGGAATTTCGACAAAGTGAAACCCTAGCCACCGAAAGCGAGAGAGAGAGAGAGAGAGAGAGAGCATACCGATGAAGGAGAGAAAATGAGGAGGCAACAACTGTGTTGATCGCTCTACCCACCCACCCGAGAGCTAGATAAAACTCTTGAACTGGTGTGAGAGCCTGAGCTAAAAGGTTGGGAAGTTTGGTTACTTTTGTCCGTTCCTTGGTTTACGATATTTGCATATAACATCCAGCATTTTACGATATTTGTAAATAATATGTTAAGTCCCCCCCCCCCTCTACTATACCTGTTTTATTTGTGGGTTTTGGATGTTCGTAATGTGATTTATCGACAACTTTGGCACTATTTTCTATATCATAAATAAAAATATTTAAAAAGTAATTAAAATATTTAATCATATAATTAGTTATGAATAAATTTTATTAAAATGAATGTAATTTAATTTTTATCCAAGGTCGTAATAAGAAAATCATAGCGATGATAAAAAAAATTGCATTATTTTTTTAAAACTTTCATGTGTATGGGTACATTGTAGATTATTATTGAAATATTAAATTTCAAAAATTTGAGCTAATTTGCAATGATTAAAAATTTCAAACTAATTGTTTGTCAATGATACATATCTTGCGTTTATCTATGATAAAGACTCAATTTAAAGAACAAATACCCTACCTATTTTTTCCGCGACCAAAAGTGATTCATCGGCAGGCGTAAATTGACTAGCAGAATCTAACAATTAAAATAGAGGAACCAGTACTTCTAATTAACATTATTACACATTCTAATGGTCTTGTTTGGAAGCATAATAAGATAGTGAAAATGCTTTCTGATTATAATTAATCCAAGCATGTTGGGCTTTCAATACCGAACTCCTAAAACTTAATTATAACAAATTCTTTTGATAACATTGTAAAATATATTCTATTATTCTTTTTTCCTCGGGCATTTATGTCAGTATTTAAATGGAAATGTTTTTTAGATTGAGGTCCAAGTCCAACGCTGGAGCAGTGGAGAAATTCACATTGACTGAAGTAAGTTCAGATTAACTATTGTGAAATTCAATGGCTGTGAATAGAAGGATAAGTTAAGATTGCTAATCACTGATACATGACTGTCACAGCTCCAAAATGAAACTTTGTTTAATTTAAGTCTATGAATAAAATAAAATATAAAAAAATGAGGCTTTTCGCTAATAAAAATGAAAAAGAAAATGAAAGAAAACTATCTACTGTTTCTTCGCCTCAGGCCTCAGTAAATAAGGTTGCTTAAGTTTCTCTTCTACAGAGGCATCATCCCAATGTGCTCTCCAAACTATTGAAGGTGATAAAAGCCTTTCGGTTGACCATCCAACTGACTGAAGCTATCATTTGCAAAAATAAAACAGTAAATAGATATACGTAGAACTAAACAATAAAGAAAGCAATGCAGATAACTATCTAAGAATAACACATATAAAAGTAGCATAACAATTTTGATTATATAGTATCAACCATTTGTGTTGGGTTTACAGGACTGAAAAATAACTTAGCAAAGTGGAATAGAACCTTAGAGATGAAAATAGGATAGTGTTCATCAATCCATTTGTGGCTATCTGTCTGTCCATGTTTGATTTCTTCTCTGAGACTAAGTAAAAGAAGTGCATGAAAAAATGCCATCAAGATATCGACGTTGGCGGCATGCTTATGAACAAATATTACAATATTGTCCTTCTTCTCCAATAAGAGATACTGAGCTGCATTTATCAATTGGACGGAGTCATCAGAATACCAAAGTTTGATTTTCTATAATATAATAATGACAAGACAATGGATAGGAATTTGCTACCGAGTTTGAGACCAGATTTTGCTGATTTATATAGCTCCAGTCTGAAATGTAAAATATGAAATTAGTACTTGTAAAAAAAATATAAAAATAAAAAGGTCAAAGAGTACATTTCCAAGCATAATGAGAGAGCTCACATCTCGGAATGTCTGAGGCTAGAAGCTTTAGCACCCAATTGTACACGCTCATACAATAACTTGGTGTTTGTCAATCTTCGCCAACTTGCCCAAAAGGGAAGAATGTGCTCCATTTTTGAAACCTGCTGGGGTGTCAGAACTGAAAAGAAAAAGTATTTATCTCCAAAAGTCTTGCCATTGACAAATTTATATAAAAAAAAGGATTACTGTAAGTACGATTCAAATCACCTTCGCCAGTTCCAAGAAAATGCTTTAGCAAGATGGAGCTTCTTTCACAATTTAATGTTGTTAGTGAAAGGCATTGCACCGCCTTATAATTTGCTGAAGTTCATATTAGGAAAAAAAAGAAAGAAGATTACATAATTATAATAAAAGGAGCTATCATTATTAACTTCACTTAAATTCAAATTGGACAGGAAATGCTTAAGGGAAAACACCATAGAAAGGAATACAGCGCATATCACTACTGGCATTGACCTATTCTAGTTATCAGTCCAGAAGATGTTGTGCATAGAAAGTAACTCACCATAGAGATGAAACATGGTTAGAGAGAGAAATGAGACCCAGATGGCCAGAGCGTTACCCCTTGTGATGTGGGCTAAAAGCATACCAATTACCATACCAGTCATAGTAGCAAGTGTCTCTTGACTACCCTCCTACTCATTGAAGATAATTATGAGAAATTAAGAACTAGTGATTTAAATATCATTATGACTTCCACAGGCAAAGCAAGTATCACCCATGATACAGAGCAACAACACTATATCCACTGTACACGGCATTTGATCATTACACAATATAATCACAACAATAGGTAATTTCCACATCTTTTCAGAAATAAAAAGTAGGAAAAATGGTCCTTCATAATTCCAGATATTTTATTGGGGCTTGAGATGCTCCAAAGAAAATTGGGGTACATGTATTTTGTACGCTTTATGAAGACAACGGACATCCCCAAAAGTGCAGTTTTAGTGGTTTGTCAAACTCTATTACCTTAGCGGATATATCAGCTGCATTTCTTTCAAGGGCAAAATGTTGAGTCAACGCTGCCCTCGTGGCCCCACTTGCAACACCAGCTAAAAAAACAAGGAACAATGTATAAGAAGTCACCTTCGGGAGTTCAAATCACAAAAATATTTTCAACAAAAAAGGCAATTCATAAATTGCATTCTTTTCATAAATTAAATATAAAGCTAAACTTACTGAATGATCTAGATATACTGCCTAGGCATACTATTAGTATGAAGGCTGAAGGAAATAAAGGGCTTAAAAGATCCATTAGCATCCCTGTATGATATGTGATGAACAGGTAAGCACTCAAAGTTAAAATTTTGTAATCACAGAAGTAATGATTCTCTGAATGAAAAGTATCAGCTATAACAAGAACACAATACTCATATATTATGTGATTAAAGAGCATCTCAATAAAGAAAAACAAAATCACTTAATTACTATATAAAGATTAAGTTCTCACCAAGGTCATTCATAAAATCAGCCACTAGTCGCCACATTTTTGCATTGCTGTCCAGGTTTGATCCCTTTGATAGCAACAGAATATCTAGTATTATTAGCTCACTTTTGTTTAAATTAAGAAAACAACAGATAAAAATGTTATTTTGTGAAATTTATGCAATATCAAGTGTACCTGATAAAATGTGAACAAGATACCTCCAAGCATACCGGTAAAATCTCGCAAAAACCACTGTCAATTATAAACATATAAGTAACCGTAATGGAAAGGTTGTGGTTGGGAAAATACTTCATGATATTTGATTTTGCAATTCTAAAGCCTGGAGCATATTAGGGTAACTGGACCAATCATGAAAATTAGAAGGGAACATTACCTAAAGAAAGTAACGATACCTGAAAAGTAGCACCTATGACAGTGGCTGTTGTCTCACCAACTCCAATTGCACTCAACAGAGCCTAATTCATTTTTCAAGGATAAATACAATTGTAAAAAAAAGCAGTAAACTCCTTCAATATTCTAAGGAGAACAAAGTTTGTACAGAAATGGTATTAACTAGAGCCCTCACTTGAGTAGACAACATGGCACGAATATATGTCGAAAGCCCCTGACAAAAACACAAAACTGTTAGTTTAACCCTCCAAAATTAAGGCAATAAACATATTGAAAATAATAAAATTACCTGAAGAGTGTCCCATATCTGGAAAGGCACATAGTCTAGTGTAACACTGCTTGGGAACCCCTACTAAGTTAATTCATCCTCAAATCATCATTTCACATAGAAAACATCAAATATCAAATTCAATTTCAGTTGACCTTTCTTAACTTCTGTTCAAATTCAGTTAAATTACCTCCGGTACGAATGCGCCTAAAATAGAGCTCCATATCTGACCCCATCTAGTTCCAAACCTGAGATGAAAACTAATTTATATCAACAGAAGAGAGATATTGTAGTTTTACAGCGTTGCGTATAAGCGTATTGAAAGAAAAGAAAAGACACCTGGTGAAGGCGAGAGAGGAGGATGTTGCGGTGAGGATGGCCGTGCGGGACAGCTTTGTGCCTGATGATCCTCTCCATTCCTCGATAGTAAAGGAGGACGGAAGCTGCTCGTTTTCGCTGCCTTCCGGCTGCATCGAGGTAGAGTCGAGTAAACACTGGCGAAGACGAACTGGAGAGAACGAATTATCGGTCAATCAGGGTGTCAGGGACTCGGCAAGCAAGCACCGGGACCGGGGCCCGGGTTGACTTGGGAATAGAAATTGTAGTTGTACTCCCGGTGTGTTACATCTATGTAGCGGGTCACTCAAAGAAAAAAGAAGGAAATCTATAATCTATAATCTATAATATATATTATTTATTAATTAAGTTGCGATATTTTTTTTTGACCGCTATTTTGTATGATCAAAAATAGTTTTTTTTTTTATAATTTAGTTTTTAATTTTTGTATTTTCTATAATTAAAATAGTTTTTTTGGTTAAATATTTTAATTAGTCATACCAATTATCATTTAATTTAGGAATTAAATATATTTGGAAATTTAAGATAGTTCATGCTGAATTATTGTCATCTAAAAGCACATAGCACATCAAAGCTGCGAATACCGTGTCTAGTTTTAAGTGTAGCGTGAACACGAGCGAAGAGGAACTGGAAAATTGAAAGAGGTTTAAGCATCTGATCATTTCTCTTGACATTAGATATATACGGAACTTGGTACTTTTATTATGGGGATTATTGATCTATTAGGCTTATAGGCTACATGCAGAAGTAATTAAATATTTTTCATTTTTTGTGTGAGACTCCATTCTGATCAGAAGCTTAGTTAAACGTCACGGTGCTGCGTATGAACGGCTAACACTAACAGCATGCGTGAGTTCTGACTCGGCTGATAAAAAGAACCCACTACTTCTAAAATCCTGCGACTGCAGTGAATTATCTAACATTCGTTGTATCAACAAAAACTGGTCTTCAAGAAAATTAATAATAATTAAAGGGGTACTAGAGTAATCACAAGGGCTATGTTTGGTAGAGGAGTAAATGGAGAGTAAAACTAAGGAGGATTAAGTAGTTAATCCATCTTACTCCCTCATTTTTAAGTCATGTTTGGTATCAAAATAGGGAGTAAATGAGGAGTAAGATGAGAATATTTTATTAATATATGAGTTGTTGATTGTATAAAGACCAAAATGCCATTGCCTATTTATGATGAAAAAAAAAGTTGAAGGCTTCTTGATCATACTTTTCATTACAATTTTTGAGGCGTTAATTATGTTTGTAGGAAAGCAATTTATAATTGATTTCATACAGCATGTAAAAATTTCGATGCCTATTCGGCCAAAACATGCTAAGAAAATGTTGAAGGTTTTTTAATCGTACAAATCACATTTAAACATGCACCATTTATAAAGCAGTAATACAATAGTCATAGCAGCACACATGTTCATCATAAAAAAAAAATGAACTCATTGTTATCAATTTCAATTAGAAAGGATAATAAAGATCAACATCTCCAAAGCAACACAGTCTCAAATAATCAAATTAAAAATAAATAAAAAGGGTGGGGTCCACAGAGGCCTACGGGAGAAGCAAAATTATAAAGGAGCTTGTTTGTTTTTAGCAGAGGGCATTTAGAGGAAAAAAAAGAGTTGTGGGACCCAGCTGCCTTGTGTTAGTCCGTGGAGTAAATTTAAGCGACCATTTGAGGTGGAGTAATTTACTCCCCGATTTTCCTCTCCTACTCCTCACTACTCCACGTTTTTTAATCAACGTTTGGAGGATTAAATGCGGATTAACGGACTTACTCCTCCGCTACTCCCCTAACAAAAACTGGCACTTTTTCCCCTTCTCATTTTGTTTTTTTTTTTCCCTTTTTGAGAAAAGAATGTGCTCAGATCTGAATATTTTGTTTACTATCACCGCCATCAGACCATGATACCTATTTTTTTTAATATACCTAATTTCTTATCCTATCACTGCTATAAGGGGACCTAAATACCTTATATCAGGTTGGTGTTTCTAAAGTCAACCAAAACCTAATAGAATTGTGAGGGGGGGAAAAATATTGACACCGATCGATTTTAAAGTATAGATGTTTAATAGTTTATCTCATCATCCAAGTAAAAAGGTAGGCATAAGAATGATTTCGTCAGTAATTTATTTGACATTTAGAAGTATATGCCCCGCAATAGTCTCTACCTGATCCTCCATACAAAATCCAAAACTAGTGGTAATAGTTTGTAAACCCCCCCCCCCCCCCACCCCCAAACAAACTAATCAAGCTATACTCAGTAAAGTATGCCCACACCTACTGCCCCCAGGGGACAACAATGGAAATTTATATGATTAAAAAACCAAAATTTCCATGTAAGCCAATATTAAAAAGAATGACACAGCTTAAGCAACTTTGTGAACTTTGGAGCTCGAATCCATGGAGAGGCCAGCGACTCCACTTACCGGAGACTCCAGCTTTTTGTTGAAATGGTCCCGCAAGAACTCAACTGTCATAAAGGTGACAGCTGAGGCTGGTATGTACCACATAATTCTTGGTATGCTACCTTTGTACATGCCATGTATTCCCTCATCAGCCCAAATTTTTGTAAAAGCATCGAGCCAACCTTTGTACCTGACAAAATCAGTAACATTGAGGGAAAACCATAGCATTTTTGGATAAATACAAAACATAAGTCTGTCATCAGTTACAACCTTTGTCCCTCATCATCACAACTTTTTCATTTGTGCAAATAACAAACAACTATTAACATGGTTATAACTTTTAGCATGTCTACACCCACCTATAATTGGTTTTTCCGGTGAAAGAGGTGTTTAGCAAACAGCTGCCGATAGATTTGCCTCTACCCTTAATGAGCTTTAGTTTTCTCTTCTTTCAGCCATAATCATAGAAGTAACTTCTACTCAATCCCCAGTTTGACATGAATTGATTTGTGAAGGAACTTCAGTTAAAAAATAACCAGAAGAAATAATTTTCTCACAATTATAACAAAAGCCATTTGCAATTGTCATAATACAATGGCACAAATTGCAAATGAACCCAAAAATATAACAGAAGAAAAAATGGAAAAGGCACAATAAAACGATACAGAAGATCAACGAAGCATCAAATGAGGACGACATAAAAAAAGAAAACAATTTTCAGCTGCAAGTTCATAACTTGAAAGTGCAAGTAGATACTTAAGATTACTAAAATAACTAGTTTATCAAATTACCTAATGGTGGATCCCTGTACTTGCAATCTTGTCTTTATGACATCCAAAGGTGTAGTAAGATATGCACTTAAACCTGAAAAAACAATAACAGGGGTTTTAGGAGAAAAAAAAAAAAAGAGAAGTCTTAACATGCAAAGGAATAATATATTGTGATTCCATTAGTTGTGCAACAGTGATAAGGTGCTTCACAAAGTTAAGATGTGCCATTACTTCAGGACAATATCCAAATATTCAAACTGCTATATATAAACTCTCTGAAAACCAACATTATATCTGCTTTCTTCTTTTTATTAATTTTCCCCATCAGGAGAAAAACACTGATCTAAAGATTCTGGAGCAATCGACAGGGAGAAAGTTTAGTACTTTACTATTATTTTACTATCTTTTTCACCATCCAGCAGTAATAGTTTTCTCCCACTAGAAAAGCAGTGAAAAGATAAGAATGCAAAATTTGTCTTCTAACAAGATTTTATGTGGATCATATAGTGCAGCTCTGCTCGTGAGTTCGAATTTAGAATAGTGAGATTGTGTGTCCAAATTTTCGTGAAGCACCTTAACACAATTCCCATCATGCAGGCAGAACTTTAAATAAAGCAACAAGAAGGAGAAAAGGAAAAAAAAATACTACCCCCAGCTAATCCTCCTAACACAAGCCCCTCAAATGTGCTATTGACATGGAAACCACTATTCCTAAAATATCTCTTCCTTCCATACTCAGTAAGGTCCTTCAATGCTTCATAAAATGTAACCTGAAACAGGAATGAATTACTGTATCAGAACAAGATGAGTTCTCAGTGGTGGTACCCATCAAAGTGGTACCATAACTGTACCAGAAGGCATATAAATCCAAGAGAGTGACAGTCACAAGGAAACTAACCATAAGGCCAGCAAAAGGCACATCCCTTGCTAATGTAGACCAATAACTGCAAAAGCATGAAGTGCAACTCCAATTAAATATGGAATTCTTTTTAAGGTAATATATATGAAAATGGCTTGTACAGAGAAATAAACAGTTGAAATCGCTTCATTGGCGTTTCAATATCTTCCATAAATTAATTTCGCTCAAATATGGCAAATTCCATTTGCGACCCTATAAGACCTAAAAAGGTCACTCATACTGCCACAAATAAAAAAAATATCATGGATAACTCAGATCACGCTACATAACTAGAAAAGTACAATCAGGTATCTTTTAATCACCAACTTACCCAGCATACAATCCCCTGAGGCCATGTTCCTTTAAAATTGAACTACCAGCTTGGAACATTCCAGAATAGTATCCATACATCTGAGGCCTGCAGTTAGTCAGTGTATTTTTATCTTTTGAAATGGCCGAAATCCAGGAACTTCTTGCACCTTGCACTTGCATGCGTTGTTTGATCACCTCACATGGCACATACACAACAGACCCCAGTGTGTCTCCTACAAAAAGGGGAAAAAAAAGTATAAAGCAAAATCAAGATCTCATCGAATCAAAGGTATCATTGGAATAGATGTTATACAGATTTTCAGTTTTAGTAGCCATAAATCCAACACTGCCCAATTTCAAAACTAGCATCCAGCATTACATAAGAAAGTAGATCAAAATACTATTTATGGAAATAGTCTGTTTGGCTAAAGATTTACAATTTTACCATGTAAATCTAGAAAAGATCATTTGTAACTTAAATTAAACTGTAGTCATTCCAAGTAGATTTACACGTGCAACTTCTGATATTATGTGAATGTGCAAGCTATATACGAAAAAGATTAAATGAAATTAAACAAGAAAATATGTTGCTTGTTTGGGTGTTAGTTAACATGAAATTTATGGTAGTCCATTTTGCATAATCAACAATCCAAAAAGTGCACCAACTCGAGCAACCAAACCATACATTAAAGTTTGGACATAATAAAGAACTATTAAATATAAGAGAAAGGACTAAAATATAAAATATCTTAGAAGTTAGGATTCTTTTAGTATAATGAAAAAAAAAAGTACGAACCAATAGCGCCAGCAATAAAGTGGGACCAATGGCCAGTTAAGTTGGGATTGACTTCCTCTATCCATTTCTTAGTTGATTCTATCACACCAAAATATGTCGCACCAGTTGCAAGTGAGCCAGTTACACCTGGTGCAATTCCTCTATAGAATCCTAGGCCAAAAGAAAATGATCAAATAAAGAACTGACTTATTTTCATATTATAAGAAGACAAAATGAATTATTAAGTGCCCAACCTCTCAAACCATCGGAGGCCCGAACTGTTCTGACCATCTGGAGTATGGTTTTCTGACCCTATTCAACCAAATAAATTTAGTGAGAAAAAATTGCATCTTAAAATTCATCTTACAAGAATCCTAGAAGGAAATAACAAGGAGCTGAATAAAAATAACTGGTAAGGCAAAACATGTTTGCAGAAACTGATGACGACGGTATGAAAATTACCCCTAATTAAGTCAAAACTTTCAACTGGCAACCCATAAATCTTTCTGAATTAGATCCAGTGAGAGCACCTACAGCAGTTTCATCTGATGAGGATGCTCTGCATAGTTCAATTTTTACTTTTGGGATATAATATATCATGTCATCGCAGTAAACACTTATTTACAAATTACAGTACATCAACGATTGACTGTTTATAAGGGGGGTCTACTCTATAACCCGGAAAATGGCACAAAAGAGTCAAAGCATGATCAAATTTCCAAATATACTTCTAGGAACAACGTAAAGAATCATTAAATTAAAACTTTAAAAAGGGAAAAAAAGTATTCAGAAGCTAAAATTTATTCCAAAAATTTAGAACTAAAAGACAACTCATCCTTTACAGGCAACTAGAAAAGGTTTCCGTATGACAGAAACAACAAAAAATTGAATATACAACCTGAGTTCCAGAAATGATTGCTTGGCTTTGCATTCTCGTTTTTAGAGTATCAATCGGGTGCATCATCCCTTCTCCAACTGCCCCAGCAATCGCTCCCCAAACAAACTCCCTCCAAACTGAACATCAGAGATAATATAGTAAATGAATAACAATTTCAACAAAATATCGATTTTCCCTTTAGAAAGAAACAAGTAAGATACGAAAGATTGAGAGTAAAAAAAAGTTGGGTACTCACCAAAGAAGTTCTCCAATGAGAGTTTAGGTCTAAAACCTCCATCTCGATCTTCGTCTCCGCTGGAAGACAACCTCATGAAGGAAATTAACAATAAGTCGATTATAAAACTCTAGAAGTGTTCTTGGAGCTAGGGTTTTGGTTTCAAAAAGGCGCCATGGCTGTGTGTGCAATAGGTAGTGGTCTGCTTTGGGAAGAGAAAAGGATTTTAGTGATTTTTTTCTTCTTTTTCGGTGTAAATCTGAATTGGGCCTGTAGGGCCCTTGTTTTAGATTTTTGGTTGCCTCGAGGCCTACTGAAGTTCATCAGTTCGGTTTAGATCCAAAGGTTCCGAAAAAATTAAAACTGATCGCTCGAATTTCGATAATAACAGCTAAAAATTCAGATAAAGAGTATAATTTTGGTTGCGATGAAGACTGATGTTTTCAACAGTTTATGTTTGGTAGGGCTTAGTAATTTGTCAGGGCTTTTCTCTTCTCATGAAGATTTGAATTAGCTCTGGCTTTAGGTCTTTATCTGTTTTTGAACCTTGTTATTGTACTGTTTCTCTTTTAATTCAATGGAAGCCCATCTCGGGCGACTTCTTTCAAAAAAAAAAAACAACTAAAAATTCGGAATTTTAAAAATAACGTCACTGGATCGTCATCCGGATCGACGAAATCACAAAAACCTTGGATCGTCATCTCAGATGACGACCCAAGCTTGGATCGTCAATTGGATTGCCGATCCAATTCAATTCTGTTTCCAATTTGCAATTAAATCTTTTTTTATTATGGCACTTTTTGATTGAGTCAAAAATTTGATTACGGCAACTCAAATTTGAGTCAAATTTTTTAGTCAAAAAGTGAGTCATTTTTTTAATGTACAATTTGCTTTTTAGCCCTCAATTTTTTTGTTATTACAAAATATATAATTTGTGATTAGAAATTAAACATAATTTAAATATCTATTATAAAAATATATAATTAAATTATGAATGTTAAATACATGATATTGTATATGTTTATAATACTTATTTACACATATATTATATATCATATATTTTATATATTAAATACATATTATTGTATATAATTAAATTATGCATGTTGAATAGTTATACATATATAATTAAAATATATAATACATAATATATATGTATAAAACTATTCAACATGCATAATTTAAGATATAAAAGATTTTTAATGTATAAATATATAAATAAATAAATATATATATATATATAAGTTTTTTTTATATACATACAAATATGTACATGTAAAATTAAATATGAATGATAGTATTACACATGTCACAATATAAATTATATTTAATATATACAATATATGATACATAATATATATGTATACATAAGTATTATAAATATATACAATATTATGTATTTAACATGTATAATTTATTTTAAATTATATTTAATTTCTAATCACAAATTATATATTTTGTAATCACAAAAAATTTGAGGCCTAAAAAGTAAATTATACATTAAAAAAATGACTCACTTTTTTACTCAAAAAAGTTGACTCAAATTTGAGTTGCCGTAATCAAATTTTTGACTCAATCAAAAAGTGTCGTAATAAAAAAAGATTTAATTGCAAAGTTGGGAATGGAATTGAATTGGATCGTCAATTAAGCTTGGATCGTCAATTGGGATGACAATCCAAGCTTGGGTCGTCATCTGAGATGACGATCCAAGAGTTTTGTGATTTTGTTGATCCGGATGACGATCCGGCGATGTTATTTTTAAAATTCTGATTTTTTAACTGTTATTATCGAAATTTGAGTGAATAGTAATGTCAGTTTTAATTTTTTCGGCCAAAGGTTCAAATAAAAAAAGAACGGCTGTGATAAGTGCAATTCTAGGATTTATCATCATGTACCATCCCAACTATAACAATCTGATCCTTTATTATAACAATCTGATTTTTTATTATAACAATCTGATCCCTTATTATAACAATCTGATTTTTTATTATAACGATCCAATCCCTTATTATAACAATATGATCTTTTATTATACAATCTGATCACTTATTATAACAATCTCATCTCTTATTATAATAATTTGATCATTAATTGTTTGTGTTTGTAAGATGAGAGACGAATGAAGGAGTGAGGAGAAACGAAAGTCAGAGGAGGGAGGAGAGGCGGAGGTCATGGGAGGAGAGACGGAGGAGAAGAGGCGGAGGTCGGAGGAGGAGAGGTGGAGGTCGGAAGGAGAGAGAGGGAGCGGGAGAGAAAGTCAGATTTGTTGGGATGGAAGGAGGGAGGCACTGAAAATCTGAAATGATACAGGATGGTATATTCAAGGATTGTCTCGAGTAATTCCAGAAAAGAAGGTAAACTGTATTTTACCGGAAGTGATATAAGTTGTTATTATTTTTTGTCAGAAATATTGGGTGTGCTCCAGAAAGTGATTTTCGAAGATAAGGAATGAAAGATAAGGATTGGATAGACAGTTTATTTGCTCCACTATTAAAAATGTAATGGAATGGGAAGTTAACAATGGTAAGCCTTTTCCATCGCAGCTAGAATTTTGTTACCTCGGAAATTGGAGTGTACAAGGAGTAATACGAATTTAATTACAAAAATACCCTCATTTCTTCATGTGTTGAATATACCACTAAGGATAAAATAGTCAACTCCCATCTTATATTCTAAATGCAATCTCATTCCTCTCTCTTCCCTCTTGTGATGTGTTGGAGCAAGTAAATTCAATAAATAATTTTTTTTCCTTAACTTGCTCTCCTTTTCCTAACCTTTCTATTCCATTTCCTTCCATTATTACAAAAATGTGGAGAGCCTTAGCTTATGTTCCTTTTTAACCTCACCTCATCTCTTTTTTCGCTTCTCTTCTTCTTCTTCCTCTCACCTCCGCTTTTTTCTCCTTTCGCCTCACTTCCACCACCCCCTCTTGTCTTGTCTTGTCATGTCTTCTCCCCCATCGATCTCGATCTGTCTCCCTCCTCCACCCAGCCTCTTCTCCTTTCTTTTGCCTCTCCTCCCTTCTATATTCCTTTGCATCGTCTTTTTTTTTTTCCTTCGACTTCACCTCTCTTCTCCTATCTCAACCTTACTCTTATTCGCCTCCATCATGTTAACTCTACCTTACTTTCTTAACATGAACATATACAATAACAAAGTGAACAAATACAAAGATAAGTTGAACAAAAAGAAACAAAGTGAACACATATAAGAAACAAATTTGAACATATATAAAAAATAAAGTGAACACATAAAACAAACAAAAATAAAGTGAGCATATATACTTAAAAAATTGAACATATACAATAAAAAAAATGAATGTATACACCTATTGAATATTCCTTTAGTATTACTAATTCAGTAGATATTAGATACTTCCTTCTTGTAACTAAGTGAACAGTTATGTCTATTAAATACTTTATTGTTTTAACTTAGGGAGAAGTTACACCTATTAGATACTCTCTTAGTAATACACTAATACTAAGTAATATTATATACTCCTTTATTATAACAAATTGAACACTGATGCTTATTAAATAATCTTAAAAAGAAAGAAGAACCAAAAAAATAAAGGAGGAGGGAGACGAGAGAAGGCGGTAGGAAGAACAGGAGAGGCGTGTTGAAATAGGAGGGGAATGAAGGAGGGACACTGAAGGAAATAAGTAAGAGAAACCGAAGGAAGGGATGGGAACGCTCCCTACGAATGACGTTAGGAGAGATGTCGCTAGTGATAGGTAAAAAATCATTGGTCTTGCCCTGTCCTTTGGAAGATCGTCTTAAAATCCGGACCAGACCAGCCCTTCGAAGGGTGTTCGAAGGACAAGGGTCTAGAAGGGCCAGATTTTGAAAGGGTCGGATTTAATTTTTTTCAAAGACGGATGTTGAAGGGCCGGATCCGACCTAGTCCTTCAATTGTAGTGACCATTTGATCATGATGGGACGGTAGAGACAAAAAAACTGGGTGTGATATACACCATAAAAAAAAATCCAAGCATCCAATCTCACTCCAACACATTCTAATGGGCTTACTGGGCGCTCAAGCCCAGATTTTTCGCGCGCTGACGCATGCTGACATCATTTACTTGTTGAGCGCTCATCTACCACGTGCTGATGTCAGCATTTAGTGTTATGTTTGATGTCTTAAGGGATGCGATTAATGTTCCATAGTTTTTTGAACTAAATACAACAAGAGATGAGTTAATTTGCATTAAGTGTTCAGTTTGATATATTTATAATGTGACACAGTAATGATTTTATATCTTTTTCGCGCATTCAGCCGATAAATTTGGGGACACTCTATCAATTTAAGATTTATTTTGTTAACACAAGAGATGATTTACCATGCGTTATATGTTCGATTTGATAGCTTTGTAATGTAACAAAAAAAATATATAGCAATTAGTACTAAAATAAAACATTAATATGATCCATAAAAAAATAATAATATGATCTCTAAAACAACATGTTCAGTTTTAACAATCCAAAACAGTACAAATTTTAACCAATGCAGAAAATAATAACAACCCAATTCATACAAATATTAGAACACATGTTCAGTTTCCTAAAAATCTGAATGTTGGTGAAAAACAAAATCACAATTTAATACTAAATAAACATTTCAGGCAATTTTATGCAGAAACAGTTTTTGACAATGGAACATAAGATGATCCCATATGTTATTTAACTTAACAATTACAGTATCTAATACATTCTTTGTGAAAAACTTGAAGTAAATAAACATTTGCACAAGTAATCCCTAGATGAATGTAATATATAAAATGAAACAACTAACTGAACACCTGTATAAATACACATGAATTAGAGTGTGACAGCAATACTAAACCTGTCCAATTAATATAATATCATCCATAGATGCATTTAACATAACATATAAAGAAACTAACTGAATACTTGTAGAAATACACATGAATAACAGTGTGCCAGCAATAAGAATAATCTAATCCCTAGATGCATGTAATGTAACATGTAAAGCAACTAACTGAATACTTATATAAAACAACTAAATGAACACTTATAGAAATACACATGAAGAACAGTGTGTCAGCAATAACAAACTATCCAAATACTATAATATGATCCCTAAGTGCATTTAACATAATATGTAAAGCAGCTAACTGAATATTTTTTTAAAATCAATGAAGAGAAGAAGTAGTTGTGTAGGAATCGCGCATATAAAATCAATTCAAACAAATTTTTGATGAAATTCGACAGAGAAGAAGGAGATATACGCAAAGAAGAGAGAAAAGAAGATAATATAGAGATCAATTACCATAAATTGACGATACAGAAGAGATTTCATCAAGTTTTCATCAACAATTGCATGCACAAAAGGTTGAAAAACTGGACCAGACGCTAATCTTCCATTGACGGCTTGAATTAGAGTGAGATCTGAAGGTGGAAGGTCGAAATCGTACTCTGACGGAGATCTTCTCTGAAGTGTTCGCCTGAAAAACCCTAGTACGATAGACACCAACAACATATTCTTAAACCATGACAAATCAAAGGACGCAACATGAAAGCGATGAGAAGAATTCATATCTTCATCTTGGATCAAAGTCATGGGGTGAAGGTCCCAAAGCCTGACGCGATGGCAAGGAATTTGAGTAGCGGCTAGGGTTTTCATTCGAGAGAAGCTAATGGCGCACAAAAGGAAGATGAGAGAGAGAGGAGGAAGAGCACGACAGAGGATCGATGGCGACAGAGGCAGGAGAGGAGAGAAGGCGATCTAGATCGAAAGAAGGATGAGGATGGATCTTATTCGCCTCCCTATCTCCTCTTTGGCCGTGGAGGAATGTTATTTGATCAAGAAGACACGTCTCTCTCCAGTGGATGGTTGTCACGTGCATATCATGTGCGGAGAATGGGCAGCGATAATTCAGTAAATGCTTTGGATGCGATATGTTTTGATGATATATAGTAATTTTCCTACAAAACTATTACAAATATTAATTGTTGGTATTATTTCAGAAGAACTAGAAGGATCAAGTACCTAGAAGGATTGGATTTTCGAAGGACCGGTCTCATGTTTCAAAAAACAAACCCGTCTAATCCGATCCATCCCAATCCTTTTTCTTAACCCGGTGCGACCCGGCCCTTCTACCAAGTCCGTCAAATTCGATTCTTTGAAATCCAACCCAGCCCTTTTGTCTTTCACTAGATGTCGCTAAATAATTTCCGTATTTGATGGGTACTGCTCTCAAATAAATAATCTTATTTCAAAAAAAAAAAAAGTAAGGTAGACATAAGATTCCGTTTGGAAATAACCACATGCATACTAAAAGTAATTATAGTTTATTTAGGCCCTAATCGGAAACACAAACAAGCGCGAAGAGAAAAGAAATCTGACGCGAAATCGTTTCCGGCGATCGGCGGTGGTCGGAGGAAATCGCGAAAGTTCAATCGCTCAGCGGAGAAAGAGAAGATCCAACGGCCGAAACGAATTTTCGCCAAATTTCTTGGTTTCTGAGCGGAATTCACGGAGTCAAAATTTTCTCGCCGACCCTCGCGAAATGAACTCTCGCACACCTCCTTCCTCGATTCTGATCAGAAGATTTGAAAAAGAGAAAATTTCATTTCTGAATCTCAAGCTAAATTTATGGTTTCCAATCACAGCATTAATTACTCTTCTTTCAAATAGAGTCGAGAATATAAAATAATTATATAAAACTAGATCAAAATCATCTAATACATGTGTGAAGACATTGAGGTGTCACATGCACTCGTACGAAAAATAACAAAAATAATTATCTTTTTAAATTAAAATTGTGTGCAATTCAGCTACCAACAATCCGGTTGGAAAATAACTTTTAAATGGAACCCACGTAAATTTGATTGTTTGTAAGACGTTAAACATCACGCAAAATCCACGAAAATGTATTAGTTTATTCAGTGGCGGATTTAGAAAAAATATTTAGGTGGAGCTGAACAAAAGGAAGATTAGAGAGAGAGGAGGAAGAGCACGACAGAGGATCGATGGCGACAGAGGCAGGAGAGGAGAGAAGGCGATCTAGATCGAAAGAAGGATGAGGATGGATCTTATTCGCCTCCCTATCTCCTCTTTGGCCGTGGAGGAATGTTATTTGATCAAGAAGACACGTCTCTCTCCAGTGGATGGTTGTCACGTGCATATCATGTGCGGAGAATGGGCAGCGATAATTCAGTAAATGCTTTGGATGCGATATGTTTTGATGATATATAGTAATTTTCCTACAAAACTATTACAAATATTAATTGTTGGTATTATTTCAGAAGAACTAGAAGGATCAAGTACCTAGAAGGATTGGATTTTCGAAGGACCGGTCTCATGTTTCAAAAAACAAACCCGTCTAATCCGATCCATCCCAATCCTTTTTCTTAACCCGGTGCGACCCGGCCCTTCTACCAAGTCCGTCAAATTCGATTCTTTGAAATCCAACCCAGCCCTTTTGTCTTTCACTAGATGTCGCTAAATAATTTCCGTATTTGATGGGTACTGCTCTCAAATAAATAATCTTATTTCAAAAAAAAAAAAAGTAAGGTAGACATAAGATTCCGTTTGGAAATAACCACATGCATACTAAAAGTAATTATAGTTTATTTAGGCCCTAATCGGAAACACAAACAAGCGCGAAGAGAAAAGAAATCTGACGCGAAATCGTTTCCGGCGATCGGCGGTGGTCGGAGGAAATCGCGAAAGTTCAATCGCTCAGCGGAGAAAGAGAAGATCCAACGGCCGAAACGAATTTTCGCCAAATTTCTTGGTTTCTGAGCGGAATTCACGGAGTCAAAATTTTCTCGCCGACCCTCGCGAAATGAACTCTCGCACACCTCCTTCCTCGATTCTGATCAGAAGATTTGAAAAAGAGAAAATTTCATTTCTGAATCTCAAGCTAAATTTATGATTTCCGATCACAGCATTAATTACTCTTCTTTCAAATAGAGTCGAGAATATAAAATAATTATATAAAACTAGATCAAAATCATCTAATACATGTGTGAAGACATTGAGGTGTCACATGCACTCGTACGAAAAATAACAAAAATAATTATCTTTTTAAATTAAAATTGTGTGCAATTCAGCTACCAACAATCCGGTTGGAAAATAACTTTTAAATGGAACCCACGTAAATTTGATTGTTTGTAAGACGTTAAACATCACGCAAAACCCACGAAAATGTTTTAGTTTATTCAGTGGCGGATTTAGAAAAAATATTTAGGTGGAACTGAACAAAAGGAAGATGAGAGAGAGAGGAGGAAGAGCACGACAGAGGATCGATGGCGACAGAGGCAGGAGAGGAGAGAAGGCGATCTAGATCGAAAGAAGGATGAGGATGGATCTTATTCGCCTCCCTATCTCCTCTTTGGCCGTGGAGGAATGTTATTTGATCAAGAAGACACGCCTCTCTCCAGTGGATGGTTGTCACGTGCATATCATGTGCGGAGAATGGGCAGCGATAATTCAGTAAATGCTTTGGATGCGATATGTTTTGATGATATATAGTAATTTTCCTACAAAACTATTACAAATATTAATTGTTGGTATTATTTCAGAAGAACTAGAAGGATCAAGTACCTAGAAGGATTGGATTTTCGAAGGACCGGTCTCATGTTTCAAAAAACAAACCCGTCTAATCCGATCCATCCCAATCCTTTTTCTTAACCCGGTGCGACCCGGCCCTTCTACCAAGTCCGTCAAATTCGATTCTTTGAAATCCAACCCAACCCTTTTGTCTTTCACTAGATGTCGCTAAATAATTTCCGTATTTGATGGGTACTGCTCTCAAATAAATAATCTTATTTCAAAAAAAAAAAAAGTAAGGTAGACATAAGATTCCGTTTGGAAATAACCACATGCATACTAAAAGTAATTATAGTTTATTTAGGCCCTAATCGGAAACACAAACAAGCGCGAAGAGAAAAGAAATCTGACGCGAAATCGTTTTCGGCGATCGGCGGTGGTCGGAGGAAATCGCGAAAGTTCAATCGCTCAGCGGAGAAAGAGAAGATCCAACGGTCGAAACGAATTTTCGCCAAATTTCTTGGTTTCTGAGCAGAATTCACGGAGTCAAAATTTTCTCGCCGACCCTCGCGAAATGAACTCTCGCACACCTCCTTCCTCGATTCTGATCAGAAGATTTGAGAAAGTAAAAATTTCATTTCTGAATCTCAAGCTAAATTTATGGTTTCCGATCACAGCATTAATTACTCTTCTTTCAAATAGAGTCGAGAATATAAAATAATTATATAAAACTAGATCAAAATCATCTAATACATGCAATCCTAATCCGCTGTTGCGCTACAAAATTTGTAGCGCACTAAAGGACAAAATTTCAGGGATTGATTTAATCTTGATTTAATAAGTAGCCCCCAATTGTGTACCCATATAGTTCATGTTATTAGTTTATAGTTTGATGTTTTCTGTCTGGTTTTAGCAAAACCTCACCTCATCGTGTTTTCCCGTGATCTTCCCTCTCTTTAGGTACTGTACGGCAGGATGGTTCTTTTGGTTAAACTAAATCTTTCAAGAAATTTTTCATTCCATAAACTATTATCTTTAGTTATTTTATCATTTATACTTTTTATTTTCAGGTTTTTAAACAGTTTTAGTGCTTAGGTATAACCTCCCCTAATTGCCTTCCTAGAGAATTGAACTTAGAAAGCCATAAGATAATTAAGAAACAAACCTCGCTCTGATACCAAAGTATAGGGGAAGCGAACTGATCGACTTTGAAACTTCTGATTATAAGAAATGCTGGCTTCAAAGATTGTAAGAGAAAATTTTTATTGATAGAGTAAGTTTACAAGAGAAGAAGTAAGACTTCAGAGTTTTTCTGTGTGTCTTGCAACTTCTGAATGACACTCTTTTATAGAGACTCGAGCTTGGTATCTCAATAATGCATCGGGTGCTCATTGGGCCCCATCGTCATGCAATTAATTGGATTACCACATACTTTTGTCTCCCACTCAAATAAAAAGATGCGCACTAACACACTTAGTGCGATCTGAAAATGAAATAAAGGAGAGCACTACCTCAGTGCTGTCCAAAAGCAAAATAAAGAAAACGCACTACTTCAATAATGCGCCTAAAGATGCACCAAGTGGCGCACTAAAACACACCAGTACATACTGGCACCATTATAAAGATGCCTTTTAGAAAAGAAAAGATGCCCACTAACAGACCAAACAGGTTGGCACCGAAAGTAAGCATATTATGCACTCTACCTAATAATAGATGCTCTGCTGGATTATTCGAAGCTTACTGTGAGCTTCAATCAACTTTTCGATATTATCGTTAACAGGTTCGAGGGCATCCCTTGCCCAATTATCCTTGCTAGCATTTTGTTCAAGTCTGACCTTTTGCAAATTACTCATGACTAGCAATTTTTCAAGCTCCGTAAGGGACTTTTGAATTTGGGCTTGATGTAATTCCATGAGCCTTGTTCTCATTCCTCCCTCCATATTTAAAGTCGGCCTTGAAAACAATAAATCACAAGTGATTGTCTCATAGTTTTCTATTTCTTCTGTCTGGCCACATGATGCTCCCCAGCGAACAGCGTTGTTAAGCGCTATCCTGGAATCTGGCCTGAGACTATAACGTGGAGATCCTTCATAGCTTCTAAAAATATGGGTTAAATATTCCAGCACCATTTCTGCAAAAATATAAACAAACTGAAACTATTAAACAAAAGACAGTTTTCCGTAGATTACTGTCAAAGATCAATGGTTTTCCGTAGATTACCATCAGACCTGAAAAAGAAAAACAAAATAATTAAACATTTATTTGGATTTTAAAGGGAAATCAGAGTAAGGAGCTAATTTTTAAAATTAGCTCATTCATCTGCTTGTTCAGGCTATCACTAAATCGGTCTGCTTCTTCGAATGCTCCTTCAAGATGTGCTAAGAATAGCTCTTGTTGTTCTTGTATCTCGCTGGTGACAGCCAATTTTGTTGTTAATCGGGAGAGTGCATCTGCTAAACTGTTTAGCTTACCATCTATATGCTCAAAGTTAATTTGCACTCCTGTCCCTGTTACATAATCAACAAAGTTTATCCATCTAACCCTTGATGGTTTATTTTGGGCTGACTTATTGAAAAAGGATATTATTGCTTGACAATCAGTCCTCAGCGTTATCTCCTGCTGATCAAGGTAGTGGATTTTTAGTGCCTTCAATGTTTCCATGCAAGCGTGTATTTCTGCATCAATGGTTGACTTGATCACCGGAAATTTACCGCTAGCATAGGCACAAATCTTTTCTATGGATCTAGGGTCATGTTTCTTTGGTTTCCATTTGCATATGCCACCCCATCCTTCCATGCATCCGTCTGTTTCAAGGATGATATAGCTCCCTGTTGGTGGAAGCTCCAGATCTGGCAAGTTTTGCACTTTTTCCTTGATTTTTCTGATTAGTTCATAATCAGACGGTTTGAGGCGCTTATCTCCATGAGGGCTGGTTTTTGTGTACAAGGGACCTAGAAGAGTCCCAAGTTTTGGAATGTAACTTCTGGCGTAATTGAGTATGCCTAACCATGCTCGGAGTCCGGCCTTTTCTTTCAGTTTCTCCTCATCAAAGGAGACGATCTTCTTTATGACATGGGGTTGGAGTTTCACCTTACTCCTTCCAATGATTGCTCCAAGGAATTCAATTTCTCTAACTGCTATCTTCATTTTTGTTGGAGAGAGTACGAGACCCCATTTTTCACAAATTTCTAGCATTTTTCTGAGGTGCTCAGCATGTTGTTGTTCATTCTCAGAAAATACTAGAATATCATCAATATACACCGCTATAAAATCTTCGGTACCAGCAAAACACTGATCCATCTTTCTTTGAAAAATAGCCGGTGCGTTCTTCAATCCAAATGGCATAACGAGCCATTCATATAGTCCACCGGGCACCACAAAAGCAGTCCATTCAATTGACTCAGGTGCCATTGCCACCTGATGAAATCCACTCTTGAGGTCGAATTTCGAGTAGATCTTACTGTGACCGACCTTTTTAAGGATAGTATTGATGCCAGGGAGGCTATACTGATCCTTATGGGTATTATCGTTGAGGGACCTATAGTTGAATACCATGCGCTCTTTGCCTTTAATTTCTTTGCCAGTGATTGGGTCAATGGTGGTTCCAGAATTGACCATTATAGCCATGGTTCTGTGCCTGCTTTTACTAGGCCTAATTACTCCCAGTTGTAATAACGCCTTTGTATGTTTTTCGAATTGTTCTTTCATTTGAGGCGTCACATGCTTTAGGGGTTTATCCTGAATCTGGAGATCAGGATTTATGATGTCGAGAGAGCACGTCACCTGATTTTTCGACCAGTGTTTCAGAGGGTTTTCTCCAATGAACCCCTGCTCTTTTAGTCTGTTGAGTAGTGGTCTGAATTTCTCCTTAAACTGCTGTGACTCTTGCTCTTGGTGGTATGCTACGGCCTCTCTTACTTCAATGTATTCCAAGCCCGTCAGGTCGAGCTCAGGAATTGCGACTTGTACCACCTCAGCATCTGTTGTGGTTGCAATTGTTGTGATATTTTTGTAAAAAGTCACGTTCTGGCCTTCGATTCGCAATCCACCTTGCATGGATCGGATAAAATTGCACCCGATCAGCATCTGAACTCCCTCCTTCTTCCCCATCGAAAAAGAATAGGTGAAGGGAATTCTGAACCTATTCGACTCAATCAGCATACTACCATTTTTGAGTTTTAGACTGGCTATCTGAGTCGAGTTTACCCCATTTATTTGTATAGGATAGGCACTTGGCTCCAATGCCTCTTGTGGGACAATTTCTTGGTTGACACAACAGACAGTCGCTCCTGTGTCAAGAATTGCTTGAACCTTGAATGGGTTGACTCCTGGAATTTCAAAGGTTATCTCCATGTTGTAGAGTCTGTTCAGAACCCTTTTTCCTCTTACAGGGTCTTGGACCACTGTATTGAATTGCTCAATTTCCTCGGTAGAGATGGTATTGGCAGAAGCTATTCGAAGAGCTCCCGTTGGATTTCTTGGTTCCATCTCTATTTCCTCATCTACCTCTTCATCTTCAAACCGTAGTTTGGTTTTTCCTTTATCCTTCTTCATTAATTCATCAAACTCGGCTTCGAGATCCTCTGTTCTGGCCTCAAACAGTTGTTGCTTGAGTTTTCCATTTTCCGCCAAGAGGTATTGAACATAAAACATCAGCTCATTGATTAGCTGATCCTTACTATCATAAGGTGCTATTGGCTGCACCTTAGTTCGTATTCGTCTGCCCAGCCTGAATCTGGAACACATAGGACATACTGTTAGGCGGCAGTTTTTACAGTATGCCCTTGTTGATTCAGTTGTCATTTCCTTACACATGGAACATTTTTCATGTCCCGTTGGAACTGAATCATTGTCCTGCCAATCATGGGGACAATCTTTTTGATCTTCAGGCAGTTGTATATAACTTCGCCAGCTCAATTGCTCTGCCTGCATCATAAATGATTGCTCGCCGAATGGTAAATCATTGATTACGGCTGAAGCAACATTTCCAACTTCTCCTTCAGATAATGAGCATATTGCGTCACTATCAGGTTCATTGAGATCAACTGAGAGGACATCCCAGCTATCTGACAGTTCCATATTTTCAATAATGGCTGCCCTGGCAATGTTTCCTGTTTTGCGGTTACACTCTCGCGCAAAATGCCCTTCTTCTCCACAAATGAAACACTTGCATTTGCGGACCTTGTCAGCATGTTTTCTCTTGAAAACACGCACATGAGATTCGTGGGGTTTGCCTTTGTAAGTTTTGGACTTGCGAAGTCCATACTTCTTTCTTTCACCATAGTAGCCTGGTAATGGGATTTTGCTGCAAAAGGAGAGATCTTTCAAGCTCCTTTGGAGTGCAGCTTGTTTGCATCTTTCAGCCAGGTACTGGTATGAGAAATTTATTCTTGGCATAACGCCTATCGCTGCTCCAGGGTATTTGTCCAAAAATGCCTTTTCTAGTTCTTTTCCGATTAGAGGTGGCATTTTTCTGAAGAATTTTTCCGAGAGTTCTGAGGAAATGTACATCCTCCCGGATTTTGCTGCAAGGATCTTGTAATCATTCATGTAATTGAACAGATCCTTAACATGGTTGCATGACAAGCGCTCAAGGTCTTGGTAAGCGCGTGTCTGTTCTTCAGTAGACCCTTGGTATGGATCCTCTAGCAGTATCATCCTTCGAATGCAGGAGATTACGTTTTGGGGATCATCTGCAACTGCTATTAATTCTTCATATTCATGGGGGTACGCCATTCTCCATTGGATAAACATCTTTTTCTCTACATCCCCTAGGAGATTTTCAATGAAAATCACCTTACTCTTGTTATCCGTCCAGTTGCGGTCATTAACCACATTGAGAGTAATTGATTCCCATCGAGAAATTACATCACCGTATTGCCCAATATCTTCTGGTAATACCAGAATTGCACCTTTGTCACTTTGAGCATCTGGAAGGTTGAACCTCCCGCTATGCTGTTGTGCATAACCTCCTTTGAGTCTGCCAACATGATCTCTGATTTCATGTATTGTTGGCATCGGTGTTTGCCGTGATGTGCTTGCTGGTGGATAGCTAACAGGACCCATTACTGGTTCCGTTGGCCTTCTCTGAGTGAGTGAGCTCTCAGCTGTTGAAAAAGCTGATTCCATCATTTTTGTGAAAGCCTTCATCTTAGGATATTCTAGTTCTGTTTCTTCTGCCGCGTATGCAAAGTGCGACAGTTTGTCTTTATCACCTTCAGAGGCGAATGGATTGAGCCATTCTTCCTCTGATTCTTCATCTTTATCCCAGATTGGACAATAATCTAGCATCGGCCCTTCTCTAGACAGAGATGCTAGTAGTTGGATTGATTCCAACTCTTCCAAGGTTTCTGGCTCTTCAATTGTCACCATCAGAGCCATTTCTCCATCTAGTTCTTCTTCATCATTAGACCCAACAACTGCTGGTTCTGCTGGTGCGGTTGCTGTATATCCACCAAATCTAATGGCTAGGGAGCCATCAGTTCTTGATCTGACTCGAATTGTTTGTGGGTGTTGTACTTCTGGAATTGCTGGTGGTCTGATTATCCATCGTTGGCCTCTCAATTCCTCGGTTGACCTAGGTTGTCCCGGTATAGCCCTTATGCCTCTGCTTGCTAGGTGTTCTGTTACACCTTGGACATTGTACCGAAAGTTGGTGTGGCTGGTGTTTGATAATCTCCCTATTAAAGATCGAGAGATTAAGAGGTTGCTTTCTCCACCTCGCCATGATTCATACCCATGAGTTTGTACAACCAATTGGATATGATTGTAAAAATCATGAATACTAACCATCATGTCAGGAACTGCGTATGCCAGTTGTGTGTTGTCTGTTAAGTCCATTTCCATGGAACTTATCAGTGAGGTATCATTACCCCATCTTGTGTCTCTTAAAACAACTAGAGCATTTACCCCTGCACTTCTTCTGTGCAGAGCGTATAACCTGACCATTACAACACCTATGTGTAAGTGCTGTAATCCTTCTTCGACGAGCCTGTTGTAGCTTTCCTGAGAGATAAAAGGGATTTCCCTTTGATCTCCAACCACCAAAATTCTTTCATCGGAATAATGTTGGTATACCCGATGATTTCTTTCGCTCCATCCAGCTTGGTATAGTGTTTCTGCTGGAACTTGTTGTGCTCTGCGAAACTGTGAGACGCTTAGTTCCGCATCAGGACTTAGTTGAGATTCTAGTGTCCTTCGATATTGCCTACGCCTTGGCAATCTTCTTTGTGCCTCATACCGTAACCGGCTTCCGAGTCTGTAATCCCGGATTTGATCTTCAACGGTTGGTATTTGGTTTTCGTGGCCTGATACAGATGGTCTACCCACTGTTTCCGTTTGAGTACGACTCATTGTATCTTTTTCTTCTCTTCTTCGTATATTTTCTTTGGGTCACGATATACGAAAAATTTGCCCGTTATGGTTGGCCGTTTTGAGGTTGTTGGCGGTCCGAGACTCAAGTTCTTGAGTTGATTTTGGATTTGTTCTAGGGCCTCGGATGTGTCAGACCCTTCAGGCGCTTTTGTCCTTCTGAGGTCTCTTATTTGATCCTTGCAATCTTCAAGTTCTTCCTTGATTTTAACAAGCAGCTGGATGATAGTGTTGTTCTGCTTGATAATTGTTGAGGTGCCCTTTTGTGTTGCTTCAGATGGTTTAACGAAACCAAGGGCTGGCTCTTCTAATGATTCTGTTGCTCGCAGGGCTTCTCTGTATACTGAACTTTCAGCAGTGAGACGCCAGTCGCTCATAAATAAAATTAATTTTATTAGTATCAAGATTTATCCTTAATTTCTAAATGACTTTTTATCTCAAATATTTCTAGGTCGGCTTTTAGGTTTGATTATACCTTTTATGAATATGTTATCCTGAAATTTAAGTGTAAATCAAGATTATTCATCTAAACTTTTCTGGGTGCAATATGGGTTTCCTTTAATTTTTCTTCCACACTACAATTTGTCTTCATGTGCGCTACACCATTGTGTTGCGCGACACATGAATTGAGTTTCTAATACATGTGTGAAGACATTGAGGTGTCACATGCACTCGTACGAAAAATAACAAAAATAATTATCTTTTTAAATTAAAATTGTGTGCAATTCAGCTACCAACAATCCGGTTGGAAAATAACTTTTAAATGGAACCCACGTAAATTTGATTGTTTGTAAGACGTTAAACATCACGCAAAATCCACGAAAATGTATTATTTTATTCAGTGGCGGATTTAGAAAAAATATTTAGGTGGAGCTGAGTGCTCCAATGAATCATTTGATCGAACGGTTTTTCTTTTTCTGTTTTTCAGCCCCACCTTTGAGTGCTCCAATGGCAGAAAAAATTCGCTTAGGCTAAAGAGGAGCTCTAGGTACTCGACGGCGTTAGGTGGGGCTCTAGCCCCACCCGCCCCAGTGGTGAATCCGCCCCTGATTTCATTCAAGGTTTTTAATACCGTACCGGCATTTCTACCGATTAAATAGTCGAAATCTGATATCTTTTTGTATTTTTGTCTCACAATATCGTTTCGATCACTGTCACCGGAATTTTTCTGATATTTGGTACGGTATTGAAAAACACTGGTCATTCGGTTTTGTCAAAAGAGATATCAACTTCCCACCCCATCTTTCCGATGAACATAACTTTCCGACTTCAAAAATTATATGTTAAGAAGCCAATTTATACAGCAAAAATGATCGTATTAACTACAAGCATGGAGAAAACAAAAAACTCTAATGCTGTGTTTGGATGAGGTGCGGGAATAAAAAAATAAATTTATTATAAACAATCCAAACTCTTCACAAAATTACACACTTCTCAATACTTCTTCCCTTATTTCTCTTATTCCCACACCATCCAAACGGAGCCAAGAGAAGTCTATTAGAAATATTAATGTTTTTTGGAAGCATCATAAAATAATTACGGCTCCGTTTGGATGCGTTGAGAATAAGGTAGGAAGAAGGAAGAAGGGAAGAAATTTATTGGGAAGGGGTAAATTTATTGGGAAGTATGTAACTTTTGTGAAGAGTTTGGATAGTTAGAAATAAATTTATTGGTAAAAAGTGATTATTCCTTATTCCTTATTCCGAGAAGAAACCATCCAAACGGAGCCTACGGTATAACCGGTCAGAATGACTACGATTTTACAAGTAAAAATTAATAATTTTTTAATTTAATCATATCATAAGTTCAATTTAAAAATTTAAAATTAAATGCGTTTGTAATTTATAAGGTCCTGATCGAAATATTTTTTACACGGGATTTCATTTCATTTCAGTTCAATTGAAATTAATTTTATGGGGTTTCTTTGGATCTAATTACATGAGAATTCCAACCAAATGACACTAAGGTTCCGTTTGGATAAGGTGTGGGAAGAAGGAAAGAAGGGAAAAAGTGGGAAGAAATATTGGGAAATGTGTAACTTTGTGAAGAGTTTGGATTGTTTATAATAAATTTATTTCCTTATTCCCTTCTTCCCAAATGGAATCCAAACGGAGCCTTAAATTCGTTCATTTTGATAAAAAATTTTAGAATTTCGTTAGATCTAATTACATGGAAATCCCAACCAAATTACACTAAATTCGTTGTTTTGGTAAAAAGATTTTTCAATGAATGAAATGAAATAAAATCCCACGTTAAAAAAAAAAAGGATTTTGATCAGGGCCTAAATGAGTTTGATCAGAAGAAAAAAAAAAAAAAAGCAATTTTAGCAAAAACAACGCTAGAAGGAGGGCTTGAACCTCCGACCTTGTGGTTAACAGCCACACGCTCTAACCAACTGAGCTATTCCAGCTTGATGACAATGTACGGAAATGATAAATAATTACATCCTTAATCGTTTTCATTATTTCGTACAATGACAATTAAGTTACAAGCTGTCCTCAAGGGGAAAAACAAGTATACATATAACTCTCATTTGCACATTTTGCAATATTGGAGCCGAAATAATAATATAAATGAAAATTAAATAAGAAAATAGGCTATATATTCTTCCTTACCGCTTGGAAGAAAATATGAAAGGAAAGAAAATTATACACTTCAAAGCAATAAAATGCTAGAAATACTCCTTGTGGAACACAAATCTGGTTGTAGTTTTGGCAGTCATGCCATGGCATAACCTCTCTAGTTGTCTCCCCAATGAACCAGGACCACAATAGAAGACCCCTAAGATCAAAACACATTTTACATAAACTCACAAATTAATTTGACCAACAAGACAAAATGGAATATTGAAACTGTCTCACTTTATTGTAAAACTAGCAAAGAAGATGCACTCAATACGTGGGCAAATAAAAAAAATAAAATATTGATATTATTTTTTGTTATATATAAAATGTTCATGTTAGACAATAAAGATATAGAAAATCAATAATTTAGTCTTTCCTTTTAAATAAATAGCTAATTTGGTAATAACTTAATTTTTTTTAAGAAAAGTCTAACCTTGATCTAGACCACTGATCAAATCAAATTACACAAATCAATGGTCCATAATTGATATAAGAATTGTTTACACCTTTTATCTGACAAGTTTACTCCTTTTATCTGACAAATTTACTCCTTTTATATGACAAGTAGTATAGATATAGATATAGACTAGTTGATTATTCAATGTAAACAAAAGTGAACGCTTAATTGCAGCTCACCTATTTTCTCTTCTCTGTGTCTGGTGGCTAGACCAGAGAAAACCTTGGGCCAATTCGGCCTTGCAAATTGTGTTCTCACCTAAAGATGCAAAGTGTTAATACAAAAAATGACAATAAACGAACGCTAATAGAATAAGGTAAAAGATAAAAAGAACTTACGGGAGTTTTTGAGATTATATCCACTCCATTCTTTATGAAATGAAGGGCTTGGATTGCACTTATCAGCGCTGATCTCTTGTCACCTTCTTGAAATACACTGGTGAGGTAGTTGTACATTTCTATTACCCCCTGTAGCATTAAAACACATAATATTGCAATACATTAGTGCTGATTTTTGGGTGCCACTAGATTGTAGCATATTTTAATCTACAAACTTTTTATTAAGCATATGAACACAAAAATAATTAAAATAATCTTACTTAACCCAGAATTTATTACTTTATCAGCAAAATCTTTTTTTTTTTTTGCGAATATACAAATTATGTTAATTTTGAGGAAACGATTTTGACTGCTACAAATTGTGACAAATAATTAAAACGTAGTGCCGAATACCACTTCTTTTGGCCTAATATGGTATGCCCTCAAATTTTTTGTGCCACACAATGCCACAAACGCATTTATATTTTATATTTGTTTTATTTTGTAGTTCAAAATCTAAAATCCAAATGTCTAATTCAAATCCTTGATTGGCGATGTGTTAATGTACAATTGCATGATTCTTGGAGTTTGTTTTGTATTAGATCAAGTGGTAAATATATAAATAAATAAATCTAATTAACTATGATGGATTGATTTATTTAATTGTATTCGTCTGTGACATCTTGATTTAGTATAAAATGAATCCTTAAAAATTTGAAATTTTACATGAACTAATCTCTATCTTAAATGAACATAATCAATATTTGAATTGGATAATTAAATTGTAATTTTTCAAAATAAATAAAATTATGTTCACAAAAAAAAATGGAAGTAGAACCTTTCTCTTTGGGATATTTGTTTTGGCAAAAAATCTCCAACTATCAGTTTCAAACGATATGTAATTTTTTTTTAAAAACAACATGTAAGTGATTGCTGGCAAACCTGATTCTTATCCATGCAGGAGACCTCTTTCATGACATCTCCAAACCACTCGAAGGAACCTTGATCTCTTGTGACCCAATAAAAATACGCTTTTCTTTTTCTGTTGGCCTTTCCCTTATCTGCCTATAGGAGAAAAATAACCCACCCACACACACACAATATCACCCACATATGTTACATGTATATATATTATTGTTTAATTTCTATAGAGTTAATCCTTTTTCTTTCTTACTTTTTGGAAAAGGAAAGGGAAACAAAAGACAATTTTGGAGAAGCATAATTACCTTGTTAAGACCATTAGCTATATCTTTGAGCACACTGATGAACGGTGTTGCACCTATCCCGAGGCCAATTAACAAAATAATGTCGTACTTGGCATGATCCTGTGAAGCTGAACCATAGGGCCCATCTATTGCAATTTTTGGCAAGTTGGCTTGGCCAGACAGTAATGCCTAAGAGACAGAACAATAATGCATTCTTCAGAAGAAAGGGGAAAAAAACTGTATTACAAATTGGAGCAGGGTAATGCTTGCGATTTATCAAACCCAGGGGCGAAGGCCGAAAAATAATTTCAATGGGGCCAATCTATAAATTTTATTCTTTGAAGGGGCCATTGTACATATTTTTTCATACTTTTATATAATTTACCTTATGAATTTTAGTAAAATTAGAAAATGTGGGGAGGCCAAGCCCACTTAGGCCCCCGTCTTGGCTCCGCCCCTGATCAAACCCCTACTGGTTCTTATATGAAATTGTTGTTGATTAAATCTACTGATGGGTCTGGTAGTGATATAACACAAGATGAGCACTATTTTTTTTTTTTTGTGGATTTTGAACTTTATTTAATTGACACAATTCTCACAACTTTGCTCTTTTCTTTACCGATGTCCCGGCAAAGGCCGAAGTTGTAGCAATGGTAATATGTAGGGAGATGCATCTATGGAATACATTGTATACCTTTTTTTTCTTTTAATATTGTTATAGTCACTGAGTGGAAACTCTAGTTTCAACTCGCATTGCAAAAAATAAGTGCTAATGAGCAATTAACAACGAATTAAAACATCGAAAACATTAACATTTTACCTCTTGGAAGATGCTATAAAATTGATAGCTCCAATCGCCAAGGGATCTAATATGCATGGTTAGGTGATCATTGTCTGGTGCAGAGGTCAGTGAGAATGGATGCCTGCATTTCAACAATACATGAAAAAGGAAACATTACGATGGCTAAAACTACAATTGCAGTTCTTGAAGTCTTCAAATTTTATTCGGAAACATTCATTAACTTTGACACATTGTTCTCACCACTCAAACTTAGATATACGAGGGCACTGTACAAATACATACATTCCGCTTCGATATGTAAAACCTGGTGGTTTTTTCATCTCCAGTGAAACAACTTTTCCAGAGTATATTCTTGCCTGATTATGTAAATAGATCGGTTTTAGAAATTATCGCAAGAGAATAAGATCAGTGTTACCATGTTGTATTGCTTTAAAGCTACTCTGCTTTAATTATGTGTGCAAGTAGCATACCTTTTGGATCTTGAGAGAAACCATTTCTGATCGTATTGTTCGATATATACGCTCTCCAACATAGATTAATATGGGAACTGCCAAGTACATCCAAGTCTAAATAGAGAATAAAATAAACAAAAATAGAAATATGAGAATATTGTAATGGATATTTTAAAATAATTATTCACCTCAAGTTAAGACAAGTTAGCAATAACAGAAGCATTATAAGTTTTCAAAATAAATTAAAGTTTACAGAATAGTACAAATCAAATGTTTAGAGCAAAATACCGTTTTCGCAGTGAAGTCCTTCGCTAGAAAGAGAAACATCGAATGGATAATGAGCAGCACATAAACGAAAATAAACACGTGATGTGTGTACCAAAATGCATTAAACCCCACACACCGTTGGATTGGTCCAGGGAGAGATTGAGGGCTCCTTCTCGGTGTTTTCAGAGCCAGCAAGAATGCCATTAGCATAAGTATCACCATCGCTATCCCTGTCCAGCCCTCGGTGGATGCCAATATGTCAAGGTAAGATGGTTGTGTGTACCCAAAGTCACAAGCAATTGTTTGCCGAAATAGGAACCTGTCTGCTCTGACAATTCGTGGAAAATCACATGTCAGATGAACACCTGCATGTAGGATGACACCGATAATGATTCCTGCAGCAACAAGCTACACTAGAAAGAAAGAAAAACGTTTATGATAAGGAACTGATGATTAGCTGACCTATTAATAGAGGCTCAGTTTTTGTAAAAAAATGGTGCATATGTAGTTGCAGATAGTTGAAAGGTAGCTTAATTTTGTCAGTGTATATGTCAAAAATGTAGTTTATGAATTGTTAAACTGATTGTGTTATGCAAGTAGAAATTCTATGAGGCAGTGTTCTGATCTATTTAAAACTGAATTAGTTATGGCCACAAAAACTGCTTTATAATCCTATAACAAATGTTAGTGTAGTACCTGAAAAAGAATTATAAAATGCTATCCCCTATACCTTGTGAAAATTAATGGTGTCATTGAATGGCAAAACAGAGCCAATCTTATGGCTCTTTCGAAGCCAGGTTACTGTGTTTCGGCACACTGGCAAGAGCACGAGAGCCATGTTGAGCTTAAGTGTCTCAGCAGCCCCTTTGGCTGTACAGAGGCAGTACCCCATAACCTCAAAGGCCGATCTATGTCGATATTGCACGAATTTCCATGTAAAGAGACCAACACAAGCTGCGAGCCAGAGAGTAACAATCCAGGCTCGCCTCCAGTGGGCCCGAAGAAGTACATTTGTTGAAGAAAGGGCTTTGTGGGGACGATCCTTCAAGGAAAGAAACTCAGTTGACCAAGTTGTAGCAGGTGGTGTGTATGTTGACTTGGCACTTTGATCATTTATCTGTTGTATGGAGTATATATTGAGCGAGTCAACAAATCAATGATCTAATAAATACATATTACTTTGTCTTTCTATTTTAAAAGTAAGTGGTAGGATATACCGGTACTTAATTAAGAAAATATTATTATATTAACAATAAGTGCTATTTTCAATTCCATAAAGAGGTCAAAATTGAAAAATAACTATATGTTTTAAAATAATCTTATGTACATAAAATTGCAGATCAAAATAGAAAGGTTGAACTAATCACTTGAAAAGATACAAGATATCAATAAGTTTTCACAGGGAAAACAGAAAAAACCTCGATTGTTACTTCGTCAATTTGGAGCTCTTCTAGTATCAGCCTTGCACATTCCTTGGCCTCTTCGGGGGTGAATGTCAACTTATTCACAGAAGCACTGTACAGTATAGCCTGGAAATATGTAACTAAGAAATAAATTACGAAGTATGCTCTCTTAAATTTTTTAAAAAATTGTTAAATTATCCTCAAATTTTCCTTTGTGTATGTAGGTATGAACCCATTAAAAAATTAATTTAATCCATGAATATGTTTGCTGACTGATAAATCTGATATTTGTTTGCAAAATATTCATTAAGGATGACCTTACCAGAAAAATGCTGAAATGATACTGTAATTTAGGCCACTGTCAATCTTTCTTTCTTTCTTAAGTTTCTTATTTGTACATTTCAGATGACATATAGAAAAAATAGAGACATGCAACAATAGAAGGAAGAGAGAGAAAGGCCTAACAGAAATGGAAAGAAAGCAAAAGAATGAAAAAACAGAATGACATCATTTTCAGTATCATTTTGATTTTTTGCTAATCTTTCACTGAGATAATGGTTTTCTTACCTCAAGAGTTAAAGTTTGATAAGAATTCTATCTTCTAGTTATTTTCAAATAAAAAATCTAAATGGGTCTTTGACACGTACTTGAATTATTTCCTTTTCTGTTATTCTCTCGCATATCTTCCTCCCACATCTGAGACAGATCAAAATTAACATCACATATATATACCTCTTTAACATGCAAAAAAGTCTGGAAAAAATAATAATGGTTTTTGGATTTTCTTTGAGAAATAATAATTTCGAATTTTTATATTTAACACAAAAAGAATGGATTATGCGAGATTTACGTATCCAATGAGACTCTGATCTTGGAGTTGCCACTGTTGGCTTGTATCGTCTCATCTCTGGTATCACTAGCTTCCACCTTACCTATATGTGTGTTAGAAAATTATCAGAATCACATACATAACTGAATGATTTCGTTATTATATATACAAAAAAATCAACGTCATATATAACTGAATGATTTCATTATTATACAAAATGTTAGGAAAAAGAAGAAATTAGATAATTGAAAGGCAGAACAAAAGAACATAAAAGGAAAATGCAAGCAAAACAGCAAAGGAGATAAAAGAACAATATGAGAACTTACACATAGTGTTTGCTGAACTACATGCAAGGTCACTTGCTACCTCAACCTCCTTCCATTTTAAATCTCCATTTGCATCACATTCTATAAACTCAGTTCTCAGAGAAGGAAGAGACAGCAACTTAGCCTCTCCCTTCACCTCCTTAGGATCTACACTTCCCAGCAACTCATTTTGAGAACATGCAATGCTGGCGGGGCAACTGCGCTTACTGCAACTGGCACAAGACTGGCCATCTTGAAAATTGATATTTATTTCTATCTCAGCTGGGGTGTTCTCAGGTGAAGTCGTAGCGCTCAGTGAACCCATATTGTTTGTAGAATGGATCAAAATTCCATTAATATCAGGGTCCTGATCAGAATTATTTTGAGACAATTTGGATGTGGGACAGACAACAAACTCTTGAGAAGCCACCATGGTTATTTCTGGATTTATATTATTATAGATGTAACAATATACAAGACAATTTTAATACTACAAAGGCAGTGGCATTTTGTTGGATATTGGATAATCAATGTAAAGCGAGAGAAGAGCTTGTATAAGTAGCATTGGTTTCTTGGACCAAGTATTTAAACATATTTTTGGTTCGAGTTTATTGGTTCATACGTCACGATATCTGTACCTTTTCTTTTATTCCTTGTTATTTAAATGTAATTGAAGATGGATGTAGATGAGCAGGTTGGAAAAATTGGAGCAACTCGTGTTGATTCGGTGGTTTAGGGAGGCGCGCGTAGAGAGAGAGAGAGCTTGGTGAGAGACGTTGGGGTAGGAATTGACTCTAATTAGCTTTAGGTTTTATGATTAACTGCAAGAGGTTTAGTTGGGTTGATACGTGTTTGTTGTATAGTATACTTTCTTCTTGGTTAATTAAATTTTATTAATCCAGCCACATTTCCAATGATTTGAAGTCCCTTTCATAGAATCACGTCAATCTTGAGCTAATTAATTCAAAGTCATTTGGAGTTTTGAACAGATTTTTGCCGATATACTTTCCTAATTTGTGTATAATAAAGCACAGAACCGAATTAAGTATTTGGTCTGTGAACTTTCTAAATTTGTTCAAATTGGTCCTTAGTATTACATTATTTTAGTTTGGTCAATTGCACTACATTTAACAAATCTATATGATATTGATTGACAGGTATGGTAGACCACCTTTTAGAATGGGCCAGGATCCATATTAATTTGACAAAATTAAAGATAGTCAAAGCTAAAACATATATAAATAAATAAAAACAGAAAACTGATGTAAGATTTACCGTTTGTCAAATAACATCAATTTTACAAGAATTCATTATTAATAAATATTTAATGGATATTAATGACTTAAATTACAATGTGAAATTTAATATAGAGATATAGTTTATAAAGCTAAAGTATGCATTAGATTTTTTATATATGAAAATTTTTTAATTGATATGAGAAATCATTTCAAATTAATTCATTGCGTATAATTTTTTTTTTTAAAAATTATGATATAAAGAGATCTATCATGCAAAGTCACTCGGTTACACCATTTAAACACACTTGTAACTCGCAAAATTGACTTGAAGGTTTCTTCTGTTTATCACTATCATAAATCTATCGTTTGACAAAACAATGTTGGATGAATGAAAGATGCTCCTGGACTCCTCTCAGTTCCCCCCCCCCCCCCCCCCCTCCCCACCCCACCAAAAAAAAAAGAAAAAAAGGCCTAAATTCTCCTTCAAATATAAAAAAAGCCTATGAACTTGAAAATTTTCGGAAGGGGCCAAGGTTCACGAGATCTGCTATGTGCATTGCATTTGCAATTCAGTATGCTCGTTGTAATTTCATATAACTTTAATTATAATTCCGTTTTAATACAACTTTAATTACTCCATTTAATTTCTCCACATTTATTATAATTATAATTTTTTTAATTATATTTAGAGTCTGACGGCTAATTAATGTGGAGAAATTTCATATAAGTTGCATTCTGTATGGAGAAATTCCTTCTCCTCCGTTTTGGTGGGTAACGATGGGAACCGAGTAATTAATTTTGTTTTTTTTTTATATTGTCCCGACGATAATCGATTCTATTTCATTTTGTGAACAGTTGGAAAAGAAACGACATTTGTTAGAGATGTGTCGTAGAAGTCAATTATATCTGGCTACTTTTGTGGTTTATGTTATTAATGATATTTGATCATTTGTTTTTTAATTTATTTATTACCAGATCATTCAGGTTGATGATCTGAATTGTAGATCTCTGTAGTTCATTTATAATTAAATGACAATAATAAATCTAAAAGGTCCATAATCTTGATAATTAACAAGGAACATTAATTATCAATAAGATTAGTATGCAAGTTAAGTGATGATTAAGTTCTACAAATCATAGATAAGGAGTTAGCAACTTAATTGCATATGTATATGTTATAGAACATAGTACAGGACTTGACCCATCAAATAAATACATAGATTGTGTTACGTGTCATTATTTATTTCGTTATGATTTTGGTTCTAAATTTGAGATGTTTATCTTTTCCATATGAGGATAGGTTCTATAAATATCGTGTACCGCTGATTCCCGATAAGGACTGCTATAGAGACTTTATTTATGTTCTCTTGAATTGTGCGGGAAAAAGTTAATCATCAAGAAAACCGTATGTCCCTCATTAATTAACTTAGCGAGTGACGATATCTGTTTGGCCCCCTTGATGGAGATAGATTGTTTGCTAGCAACTAATACAATTATCTCTAGATCAAGAAATGTATAATCTGCAAGAATGACACGTTCCTATCTTGTATTATACGATGATATCGTGTGGCATAAGAATAAAAATAGGAAAATACCTTTATTCTCTTATGCATGATTGAAATACTGTAGTAGGACACTATTTATGTAAATTGGGAATCATAACGTGTTGCTAGATGCCGCTTATGATCATTAGAAATAAATAGCGATTTATTTTCCATGTCCAACGTAGCATAAATCCTCAAAGGGTCACACAAATAGAGTTTTAACCATACAGTGTATTATTTATTTATTCGCATCAGTGTGTATTGCGAAAATATGATGATTTGATTAATTAATTATATATCGTTATAATTAATTAAGTCAAATAGATCATATGGAAATAAATTAATGTTCTAACTAATCCCTAAATAATTATTAAGTGGTTAATAATTATTTTAGTTCAACATAATTTAATATAAATAGTTATATTAATTTATTGAGCCATAAATATATTAAATATATAACTCAAATATAAAGTAAATGAAGGAGGTTCTAATTAATTGAATTAGAGATCAAATAGATGGATTTTGAGAGGCCCAAAAAGTCCACTTGGAGGCCGACCTAGATAGGATGGTAGGTAGGTGGCATGACATCTAATTATGGTAAACTTTATCATAGGGTTTATGCACTATATAAGGAGGTGCATAGAAGCAAATTTGAACTTGCTCTCTTTCCTCTTGACCTAACCGCCACCTTCCCTCTCCCTCTCATCTCAAGGCCGGCGCCTCTCTCTCTCTCTCTCTTCCACCATTTGCTCATGTGTTGAGCACAAATTCTCCACATTAATTAAGTTAGTTAATTAAGAAGAAGAGAGAATAATTTAGGATTAGCTTCGTCCTCTTTGAATCGCTAGCATGATTCGACTAGGACTTTGATTAATCTTTTGGTGGACTCGAGACTGTTCCGTTGGATGCTTTTAAAAGTAGTATAGATATTAGTCCGGACCCTCAATTTGCATTTATTTTTGGTTTTGTTTTAAGAATATTTTTCGATTAAAACTGCGAGGAAATCAACATCTCCTTTCTTTTAGACTGGAGACTGGAGAGGTCAAGCAAATGTCATCCAATCCTGAATTCCTGTACTGCTGTAGCTAGGGATGAAAACGGAGCGGATTTTATCCGTTTCGATCCGTATCCGAATCCGAAAAATGCACTTAACGTTCGATCCGTATCTGTATTCGTATTCGTATCCGTCAAAAAAATATGGATGCGGATATGGTTTTGAATTTTTTGACAATATCCGATACGTATTCGTATTCGACATGGATATTATTTGTATTCGATAGACATTAATCCGTATCTTTAACGGCATAAGATGATTAATATAATTACTTATCTACATTAGTGAATACTTTTAATTAGATAATACTTTATTTTTATTAGATAAATTCTTTTACAATAATATTTTCATTTGGACTAGTAACATAAATTATTTTTATTTTCTATTATTGAGACGATTATATATGATAACAACACTAAAATTAATTTTTCTCTAATCATGATGATTACATATGATTGTATATATTATTTTAATGTATGATGACATTTAAGGTAACATGATATGATTTGACATTAAATAGTTAAATATACTGTTGGAATTCAAAATGTGGAAAGACTGAATTTATTGATCAATCATATTAGATTTGTACTTATGTGGTGCTTGCAATTTTAGAAGATCTATTATTTGTTTTCACTTTTAGTCTTTTATTTTATGTGTTGAAAGTTGGAACCTAACAAATAAATTTGCTTACTTTGATTTTAAAAAAGTTCACTTCTAAAGTTGTACATTGTAATCCAAGTCAATGTTATTAAAATTAACTTTCATATTTTAAAGATTTGCTCATTTGGCTCAAACTATGAAAAATAACAGATATTCATTCACGTATACTGCTACTGATCTTGACGAAGTACTAATATAAACACTGAGTATATTGAATAACATTATATTTACATAAACTGCTATTATAAATAAATAAAAAAATTAAAACGTTATCCGTATTCGACAAAATATATTCGTATTCGACTCCGTATCCGAAAATATTCGAACCGTATCTGTTTAATATCCGAACCGTATCCATATCCATATTAAAAAAAAAATATAAATGCGGATATGAGAAGAGCAACAGCCGCTCCGTATCCGATCCGTTTTCATCCCTAACTGTAGCCTGTACAGAACAAAAAAAAAAAAAATACATCTCCATTTACTTGATTTGGAGAGCACTGCAACCCGCGAAATGGTTATATTTTTATTTTTTATATTTTTTTGATGACAAGCTGGGCAGTACTACCCAGACCCAGAGAATTTTTTTTTTTTTTTTTTACCAGTTCATTCCTCATTTCCGTCGATTCGACTGTAACAAAACCCTAGCCAGATCTTCTCCATTCCTCATCCTCACTCTCTCTCTCGATTGCCTCTAGAAAGGTCGACCATGACAAGCGATATGAGCAACGCTTCGAAAGAGCCTAACGAGGACTCCGTCTCGGCTGTCGCCAAGCCAAGGTGCTTTCCTCTTCCACAAATCTGCTTTTGTTTCTTCTTTTAGCATGTTTTCTGTATAGTTTTAATTTTTTTTTTAAAAAATTTAGGATTATTAGCTTTGTTTTTTGGAATCGATTGAATCGTAATTATTTACTGGTCACAGGATCCTATCTAACTGTAAATGACAGAACAAAAATGAAATCAAATGAAACTGATTTACCAGTATTGTACTGGTATTTCCATCACTAGTCGTTTCATCGATACGAGAAATGTACGATGTCTCAATATAATTGGTGTTTTATGACTATGCCCAATTTTGGTACCATTGCTGAGGTTCTTTATCGTCTGAACCAGTAATATCCAGTATCAGTTTCGCCAAATGTTTTACCGGTGCTCTTATCTTCCTGGCTACATCAGTGCTCTGTTCCACAATTAGCAGGCAAATTGTGGCCAAATTGGATTGCATTGAAGTTTAATTGTGTTATTGCTGTAACTTAGGCAAAATTGTATCTCATTGAATTTTGTTTGGATACACTGCAAATCACTGTGCAGTGGCAAAATTACTTTGTTCTTTTAAGGTGTTTGAGGTTTTTTTTTTGTTTCCTTTTCTTTTAGGAAAAGGAGTAAGTGGGACCAACCAGCAGAGGCTTTTACTTCTGCAACAGTGCCATTGACCATAAATGGAACCCTTGGAGTTTCATTGCCAGGAGTAATTTCAGTAGTTAGTTCTCCTCTGACCAATCTCTTACCAGTTTCTACTTTAGCCCAGGTAATAGTCATTTTCTAGATTTTTCTTTTTGTTAATAAAGTTCTCAATGAGCTCTATTTTTAAAATAAATTTCCCGTTGTAAGTAGCAAGTTAAAGGTTTTTGTAGTTTCGTTCTTACTAACACGTCCATATGCATCTTCATCGTTTTATATTCTATTTTTTTCAGCCAAAAATTCAAGATGAAGTAATAGCACGCGAAATTGTTATAAATGATGCTGAACCAAGTGTGCGGTGCAAGCTTACAAAGCGGCAGACACAAGAAGAGGTGATTCAACTGTTGATACAACATTCTCACTTCTGCTCAGCAGCTTGATTGGATATCCAATTCAACTTCTTTAATATACTTATTTCTTTTGCAGATTGAGAAAAGTACCGGTGCCATTGTTATTACAAGGTTGGTTACATCAATGCATACAGATTTCTCTCTCATACTGTATTTGTTACTGACATCCTTTTCTATTACAGAGGCAAATATCGACCTCCGAATGTTCTACCGGACAGTGAAAGACCTCTATATCTCCATATTTCTGCCAGTTCCCATGTAAGCACTGTCATGTTCTACTATAGCAGTAGGAAAACGAGTCTTACTCTTAAGCACCACAAGCTTTGGGCTTCGTTATTTGTCATTTTTTTAGGAGCTGCATATCGAATAATTATGAATTTTTACTTGCCTTTGGAAAAATCATCTTCATCTTAATAAATAATAAATGATTCATTAAATCAACTTCCTTAAAGAAGTTTGAGAAAACAATCAATAAAAACAATGTTCTTGAAAAAAGAAAAAGCTTTAACAACTGCGTTCTGGCTGTTCAAATGAAGTAATTCTAGCATAGCCTAGACACTAATTAGCCTAGCATATTCTAGTATGTGGGGACAAGGATCTTAAAATATTTTTAAGAAAGTAAATTAGTCAGAGGGAAATTAAATATTCATTATGTTGTTATTCTTTTTCAGTGCAAATACTAACAAATAAAAATGTTTTGATTTTTTTTTTCTAAATTAGCTTAAGGATGTCGTAGAGCGTATCAAAGCCGTTGATAAGGCGGCCTCCATTGTGGAGGATATGCTAAAACAAGACCTGGTAAGTACTTACTCTAACAATTTTTGGGGTGTTAATTAATATAGTAATCCAGTCCATTTTAGACTGTACTAATTCTTTGTATAGAGGTTGCTTTATAAGCATTTTATTTAATTTTTCTAATATTGCATATTTTTGGCCTTTTATTTTGTATAGTGTTTAGTTAAACTTTGTGTTATCTTTCTTTGTTTTATCTTTACAAAAATGTCTTTTGAATTTTTATGATTCACATGAACACAGGTTGTTCAGCCCTTTACTACATGTGTGTTCTTGGGCTTTGTGGCAGATCCATCATTAAATGTTTCATCACGAATACGTGGCCCAAATGTATGTTTTGGCTAAGGATGCAAGACAAATCATACTGCTCCTTTATTTTATCTTAATTACAGTTAGCAATCAATTTTCCTGATTGTGTTAAATGTATGTGAGATGAAATAAAAGGAGTGTATGTATTTGTTCTGTTCTATTTCAATTGCTGATTGCTCATCTATTTGTGATATGAAATCTAATGGGAAAGCTCTCTCTCTGACATCTCCACATATGGGAGAGATCTTTTTTGTGCTTTGGTGCTTCGTTTGCCTTTTATTTGCAGGATCAGTTTATAAATCACATTATCACTGAAACAGGAGCTACGGTGGTGCTAAGAGGCCGTGACTCAGGAAACCACAGTTCAGATGCAGAAGGTATGGTTATTTGTGAAAAGCAAACATTACTTGTGCTCAAGAAATATTATCCCCCTTCTACAAGTCAAATTCCAAGTGAAAAAAATATTTCTTCTAGGTGTGTTATAAATATTTATAAGTAACATGGACTGAGTCGCTGAGTCATTGGCAGTTTACACGAATGCTTATAAAAGTGGATGTCTTTTAGAAATAATCTCCCTTTTGTTCACTTGGTATATTGTCATGAGTTAATTGCAGAGTCATCACAACCTATTCATCTGTTTCTGTCAAGTTCAAATGCAAAGAGTCTTGAGTCAGCAAGGATTCTAGCAGAGAACCTTCTAGACACTATTGCAGCTGAATGTGGTGCTTCCAGGTATGTATTAACTCTTCACAGTGACTACATATGGGGTTATGTTTCTGTGTTCTTTATATCGGCTTTCTTTATCTTGACTAGTTTTATGTGATCTAGGGTCCAATCATCTAAAGTCTTCAGTGCCATCCCTCAACCACCACTGCTATCCAGCACACCTGCTGTACCTGTACCAGTGCTACCAGGTGTGCCACCCAAATCGGTACCAGTTTTACCTCCACCTCATATGTATCCCCCTCCAGTTGCAACACCGGTATCCCAACCTAGCGTCCCTCCTTACTTCACCAATCCAGCTCCGACAAATGGGACACACTACAACGGCTATTACGAAGGTATATACCCACAAGCGACCCCCTTGCAGCAGGTGGCATTAGCACTTAAGCAGGCAAGCCCTGCTGCCGTTACTCCAGCTACTGTTAGTGTTCCTGTTGCTTCTCCATCTGCAAGTTCTTCTGCAAGTAGTCTACCGAGCATGGGTTCCAGTTACAGTGGAGAGACGAACAAAAGACCTACACAGAAGAGAAAATTTCAAGAGTTGCCAGTTTCAGTGTCCAAGGGGTTGACTGGAGACCAGCAGGTATGCTGTTTTCAATTCTTTATACCCTTGTAGGAGTTATGACTAGCTACTCAACAAAAAGTTGTAGTTTTAGTATCCACAAGCTTAGACTTGTATAGATGGGTTACAGAGTAAAGCATGTAATGACATCTACCTTTGACTGAATGTCTTATTTTAATAAGAACTTTTTTTATCAATATTTCTTTTTTCCAGTTTAGAATATAAAGCAGAGATGAAACAATTTTAGATAAGTTGAAAGGATTCTGGCGGTCAGAATGATCCTTAGAAAGGATAATTTTTGGTTAAAAGCATTTTACCTGCAATGCAATTTTGTTAGAGTGACCCTAAATGTTAGTACTAGCAGCTTTTGAACTATCTTTGAGAATCCTACCCTTTTAAAATGGAAATACTAATATAAAACATAAAAGTTTGCTTGGATCCAAGGGTTTTTCATGTGACAACTTGAGCTTAGTTTGGATCCAAGCACTAAAAATTTCTACTTTTGTTAGTGTTGTTATTTTTGTTCTAACTTTGCAACTGTATGTTCCAGGTATTTCTCTGACTTCTCTGCAGCTGACAGGCTTATTACGTCTTTGCTACCTCTTGCTTAAAATGGCAGCTAGGAGTATACTTTATGCTTTGCATGATTTTGCAAAAAAAAAAAAAGATTAAAAAGTTGCGCTTTTAACATGTAGAGTTTGATGAAGATTTACTATTTTAATTTTTTTAACTGTTTCTTTTGTTTGTCATTGGTATTTCTTGTGCTTTAATTCAATTTCTTTTAAATTCTTTATTATTTATGTTTTTTTCCCTTCTCAACAGCCGGTTGCCTGTTTCTCTTTTTTTTTTTAAAAAAAAAGAAAGAAAGAAAAGGAAATAGAAACAAAAGAAAGAATTTCTTAGTCCTGGATATCTTGAAATGGATTTTATTTTTTTAAAATATCTTGTAGTTTCTCTTCCTTTTTACAGCAAAATGTATAACTATTTATCCTTTTTAAGGTTTTGAGGAAACAAAAAAATTTCCATATCAACTTATACTGTATATCAAGTTACATTTGATTCATCCTCAATAAAAAGGTTTTGCTATGCCATTTGAGAGACTTGAGCTACTAATGTTGTCTGTTCGCAGGACAAAGTTTTTACTTTATCTACTTCAATTTGTACAGTGCAATTGAGAAATCAGGTTTTGTGTTCTTTTTTCCAGAACTTACAACAGGGATCAAAGTTTTATAAGCCAGGTTTAGAAGAATCAAATTCAAATTCAAGGAAGGCTAATCCATCAACAATACCACCTCCAAGGAAGCTAGTTGAGTTGCCAACTAATGAGTTGACAACACATCGTTCAAATGCAATGATGCCACCCCCTCTGCCACCAAAATTTGCCATGCCTCCACCCCCTCCTAAGTTCAGTTCGATAAAACCTCCTCCAGCATTTGAGAGAAGTAATTTGTCTTCAAAGAAGTCTGATTTGTCTCATTCTCATCCTATGAAGCCATCAGCTGAGACTTCGCAAGCAGAACCTGCTGCTGGTATTTATTTATTTTTCTCGTTATTTTATTTATTTATTTTGGTTTGGTCTGTGTATTGTTTACATTTCTTTCATGTGCGAATGCCTTTTTAGTACTATACCTGGGGTCATGTGTTGCACTGATGTTGGATTGTTGAATGAGACCTGGTAGTAAGATGAACCTCCAAAAGAAAATTCTGTATTTTTGATGTCGATACTGGAACTGCACAGTGTCTGATCATCAGAACCTAAGTTACTAAGTTTTCGTAAAGCTCTAAGCTCTTATGGATAAAGTGAATTTGTAATTGCTAGTGCTAACAAAAGTGGAGACAATTGGAAGTAGTCCAGTTATATTGAAAAATCATTATTGATCTGTTACGTCGGAGTTTGGGACAAAAGGCTTAGTTATTGTTGTTGTTGTATCTGTTACATCAGAGTTTACCTTTTGTTGATGTGGGAAGTACTCAATTTTGCCATGCATTTGTGTGCCTTTTTTCAAATTGCACTAGGAAATTTCTTGCATGATTTGCTGACCACCACTTATCAATGTAGATACATTACTTAAGCTGGTTGAGTATGGAGAGGAGGAAGATGATGATGAGCCTGATCAGGCTGAGACTTCGTTTAAATTAAATCCAACTCTGAGATCGGGGCCTAAACCATTTTGGGCTGTTTAGATTTTACTGGTCTTAGGGTTTACTGGGGTTTTTGTTGGATAATAATCCTAAAGTTTGGGGAGGGTGCCATTTTTAGGCTCCTTTTTTGTTTCCTCCTAGCTAGGCTTTTTGTGATGTAAAAATGTATGGGAAGATTTATGATGCCCTGGGATGACATGTGAAATGTGATGTAATCTTGCGGTCGGATATTGGCTCTTTGTTTCTCTTTTCCCGCATCTCCTGAATATGTTTATTTCTCAAACATTTTTCCTACATGGTTCTGGTTCTCCTTTTCCGTATATAGGAAAACAATGCCGTTAAATTGAGGTCGGAAATATTGAAAAATGTGGCCCGCTGTTATGTGCACGTGAACCAATACTCTGGAAAAAGAAAAAACAAAGTCTTTCGGAAAATATCAAATTATTTAATTTTGTTGCAAGTTTATAATATGTGAGCTTTGAGTTCGTTTATGAATGTTTTCAGATTTAAGAAAAGTTCTTTTTGACAAGGTTGAAAAACATGGTGCGCACCTGATTCGCCGTGGGAACCTTAATGTTATTGACAAAAGGTGAAGAAAATACCGTCTATTAAAATTCTTTTAAGTAATCCATGTGCAATTTATTAAACTCTTTTTGGTAGTCCATGTGCCGCTTATACGTTCATCCTAATGTTGAAAATAAAAAAAGGGAGAAAAATAATAACGACGACGGGTGTATTAAAATTCTAGGATCTGTGAGAATATTCGGCGTGTTTCATAAATGTGCCATTTTTGGATGATCTACTAAAGTCTTTGTTTTATCTATTTGTGTGGGTGGAAAGATCTAGTTAATGAATTTGAATTCTTGATCACAGGTTTTTTAACGTGGGATTTCATTTCATTGGAAAATTTTTTATCAAAATGAAATAATTTGGTATCATTTGATTGAAATTCTCATGTAATTAGATCCAACGAAATCCTATAAAATCAATTCAATTGAAATAAAATTTTACGTAAACTTCATTTTGATCGAAGCCTAAAAGTGAAATTTTTGAAGCAAGGAAAACAAAACTTAGAAAAATCCTGTCACGGCATAATCAAGTTTAAAAAAATGGCACTTTATTGCTAAATTTCACTTTAGTTCTTGTTGACCGCTTTTTTTTTTATTTTTTACAACTTTCTAATTTCGACCGAACAACAGACAGCCAAATGTGGTACATGCTGTCATCCCATATTTAGTAATGATGGGATTAGTTGCACTTGCAAAAGTTCATCATACATCATACATCATACATTCATACTTAAGTCTGTTTAAGTTTGATATCGTAATATGATTTTGCAATGGGCTTATTCAGAATTTAATATCTTCATTTTTATTCGCTTTTTTTTTCTCTAAAAAAAAAACAACAGAACGTAAATATGAAAAATAATTGTGTTTAAGTCGAGAAATCCTTGACAGCCCCTGTTAATCTTTCTTAAAAAAAATGTTGAGAAATCCCAAAATGAATTTTTACTGTTAAAACTTCAAAAGAACTAACGGATTCATCCCACCACACGAATTGCTGTTCGATTCGCTCGCCACAAATAAACCAATTACTGTAAAATACATTTCTTATACGTAATTAATCTCAATCCATGTTTGGATGTGGCCCTCTGGAGGACTTTCCCTATTTTAATCCCTTCATCTTCTTATTCTAACTATCAACTCCTCTATTCATTTGCTTATCTACTAAATACTATATAGCTAAAACCTTGTTTATTGTTCTCTCTTTCTAACCTATGCTTTAAATTCTAATACCAGTATCAGAAGAGAAGACAAAACACTAATGGCGTTTTATGGATTGATTTTGATTCCACTTTTGCTTCTATGCAACATTCTGATCTCCGATGCGAAGGGAAGTTTGGCGCAATTTGGGGAGCAACCTCTTTCTAGAATCGCCATTCACAAAACGGAGTTTGTGCTTCATGATTCAGCTCGCATGAGTGTTTCTCCTGTTTTGCTCGGTTTAGAGGTAACTAGCGCACTTAAAAATCTTTAACATTTGTTCTTTTTTAGAATTTCTGATCTTTTCCGTGGGAACTGTTCTGTTAGTGCTCCACTAAAATGTATCAATTTTATATGTACCTAATGTTCTAGCTTTTTAACTGCTGGATTGAACTATTTACTTCAATATTTCAATTACATTTGTACAATGACATTTCTATATTTTTTTTCTGAAGTAAAGTTCAGCATCATCAAATCCAAAATTTGTATATTTACTGCCTAAGTATATATAAAGCATAGAATAGGCATAAGAGAAATCTGTTATTAATTGGCTCATGAATTTAATCTTTGATTCTTAATAGGGGCAAAATAGCGAATGGGTGAATGTAGAATACACCTACTCAAGTCCATCAAATGATGACTGGATTGGAGTCTTCTCTCCAGCTGATTTCAGGTTTAAGCACTGACATCGAGTTAATTAAAATTTTTATTTTATTTAAACAAAAAACTATCAATCTGTTTTCTTCCATTGTAAATTTCAGCAAATCGATATGCGAAGCAGAAAATACCTGGGTGGAGCCTCCTCTTTTATGCACTGCCCCAATTAAGGTATATCCTTTCTTTCTCTTTTCTGTTTTGCTTTATTTTATTTATTTATGGCTTTTAGTTATCTACTGAATGAGCTGGTGTTGATCTGAAATTTCACAATTTTCAGTACCAATTCGCAAACTATCTAAACGCCGACTACAACATCACAGGAAAGGGTTCACTGAGGCTTCAGTTGATAAACCAGAGAGAGGATTTCTCGTTTGCATTGTTTTCTGGGGGTCTATCGAAGGTGTTAACTAAAGGACTCTAATTTATTAGTTGTTAAAGACCTTTACAAAGTCCTTATGATATGCAGAGTAGCAAATAAGTGTCCCCATTGTCAATGTTTGCAAAGCAGTGCTCTTTCTACTCACTGGAGCTCTTTTATTTTGATACCTTTATGATCACTTAACAGAGAATTTAACATAAAATCATGAAATTGACTGTTAAGTGTTATTTGTTAACATAATTTCTACCTTCTCAATTAAATATTTCCCTGAGAGAAGATTAGATATTAAGGGTATATTTTTTTCAATATTAAGCTATCAATTTTTTCATTTGATAATTAACAAAGTAAGTGAAGGTAGTGTTTAATTTGAACTTTTCATGCACTATCACAATATACTATAAGGATATTTGTAAATGCTCGATAGTTAGGGTAATATTTAAAATCTGGAGATGCTTCTTAGTGACTCAGAACATGTGTTTACTTGTTCGCTAACAGCCAAATCTTGTAGCGGTGTCAAATAAGGTGACTTTTGCGAATCCAAAAGCTCCTCTCTATCCTCGATTGGCACAAGGAAAATTCTGGGATGAGGTAAGATTTTCCTTTTACTTTTGCATTACCTACAAAAAGAAAAAAATAAACCAGCAAACAAAGACAGAACAGTGGTGCTTAATTGGGTTGGGCTATGGAAATAGCCACACAGCTACATTGCAGCATTACAATGGAAGTTAGATTTGCAAAATAAAATATGAGTACTTCAATAAAGAAACAGGATGCTGAGAAGATCATCCATCCTGGTGTGCTCAAGTGGTTACCATGTATCCATGACATCAGAAGCCATCCCTTGAACAACACCATATTTGCCTGCTACCTAAACCTACACTTGAGAAATGTTTGATTGTAAATACATTTCAGAAGTCAGATATATCACCCTTAGATTACCATCACTACTAATTCTGTTCCAATATGGATCTTTTATTTTGCTTTTGAAAATCAAACAAATCACAACTATAATGTGAAAATGATATTAGATGACTGTGACATGGACAAGCGGATACAGCTTAAATGAAGCAACCCCTTTTGTTGAGTGGGGCCCAAAAGGTGGGAGCAAGGTCCAGTCACCAGCTGGCACGATTACATTGACACGCAACAGCATGTGTGGTTTGTTTCTTTCTATTTCCTTCTATTTTCCAAAATTAGACCTCTGCTCAGAGAGAACATATGGACATGGTTGTCAGTTCTATCTATACATTAATGATTCTAGTCCTTACTAGAGTGTCATGGAGACTTGCGATTAAAATTACTCAAGCTCAAGTCTCGTCTTGAAACCAGTTTTGACTTGACTATGTGCACTTTGGCCCATAGTTATTTTGGGTTTTTGCCAAATTGTTAATATTTATTTTCCAATGCTAGTTGGTGAATTGCCAACGGAAATTTTCATTAAGAAAAAAAATTTACAGGTTGCAATTGCAAGCTAAAGTGTCTGAAAAATCTAAACCCCAAGTAGCGGTAACAGAACAAACTGTTAATTGAGTCCTTAACTGTAAAGTACATAAAGCTGATTACAGGCCAAATTGTTAATATTAGGAAATGTGGGGAATGTAAACAAATAGTTTAACCAACCCTAATTTAACCAAAAAACAACCAATTCCAAAGTAAAGTGGGAAATGTAAACAAATAGGATTGTGGCTAAGAATACTTATTATTGTAATCAATAAATTTGTAAAAAATTATAAATATTATTATATTGGAAAATAAAACTATCTATTTTCTAATTTTGTTAGGATCACCTGCAAGAACAGTTGGATGGCGCAATCCTGGATTTATACACACTAGCTTTTTGAAGGGGTTATGGCCTAATATGATGTGAGCATATATTATTTTTGCTAAACTTAAATAATCATTTCGTGTTTAATGAACAGAACCAATGGGTTTTTAAAATCTATTAGCATTCTTTTTCCTCCAGGCCACAAATAGCATCTAAAATCATTTCTGTCTGAAAATAATTCCGCAACGAAAATGCTACAAGCAAGTTTAAATTAACAAAATAGTTTAATTTTCCCGGATTATGCTCCAATCAAAGAAATCTTGTGATCATAATTTGATTTTTAATTAGGGTAATAGATTCCTAATGGTCAAAGAGGCAAAATTGGCAATTTTTGACAGAATATACATCTTCTATTACAAAAATTCTGTGTCTGTTGTAAATTGGGAATATGAGATATGTTGGTGTTGTATATATTTTGCATACAAATCTTGAATTTCTTAAAAGAGGATGACAAAATTTTTTCTTACAGAGATGCAATGGACTGATATTTCAGGTACACATATCGAATGGGGCACCGGTTATTTAATGGCTCCATTGTTTGGAGTAAACTTACAGCTTTAAAGCATCCCCCTACCCTGGCCAAGACTCTTTACAGCGAGTTGTTATTTTTGGAGATCTGGGTAAGGTCAGTTATTCATTTTCTCATTTTCTGTAAAGTTTCAAAGCAATCCCTGTCGTCCTGTATAGAGAGCAAGATGAATCTGGATTTTTCACATTTGTTCAAAAGAATTCCATTGATGATTGTAAATATAGATTGAGATTCACTTTTCAGAACTGGATAGTCTGTACCATTGTAGGACCTGGACTGTCAGGAAAACGTCTGTTTTATTTACAAGCCTCAAAAAAGAGAAAAAAAAAAGCGAAAACCCGACACAAAATCACAAGCACAACAGTAGTTTATTTTTCCTCTCTGTTGCTTTGAGTTAACAAAATTTGGCGGCGGTATCAATAAGTACTAAACCTCACAGTAAATATATCATTGTAAAAGCTCTTTATTCTTCGAAGTTTGAACCGTTCAAATATTTTCAACCCTATTGTAATGTCCTTTTTACTTCAAAGAATCATAAATTTCATTTCTCCTTCTCTTTGTTTCCAGGCTGAGGCTGATAGGTCAAATGAGTACAATGACTTTGAACCTGGTTCATTAAACACGACTTACCAGGTTGCAAAGGATTTGAAAAACATAGACATGGTTATTCACATTGGAGATTTATGCTATGCAAATGGTTACCTTTCCCAGTGGGACCAATTCACTGCTCAGATCGAACCTATTGCCTCTACCGTCCCTTATATGGTCGGCATGTATGCGAATTATGTTTTTTTTTTGTTTGTTTTCTTCAAAAAAAAAAGTTTTTTTTTTGTTGATTTAATTGTATAAATGAATGACTGTACAATTAAATGTGAATTTCTCTGAAAGTATTTTCCAAAAGTATCTGCATTAGAAACATCTGTTATGTTAATTCATTAGAAAAAAGGGAAATTATGTCTGAAACCCATGGAATGTCCGATAATGCATGCTAAAAGAAAGAACCTTTCAATGCTTAAAATAAGATCACTACAAAACAAATTACAGTTCTAGATAACAGTATATAGCACAACTGAAACATTATTAGAACTGTCTTACATGAAATTTTATTTTATTTTTCGTGCACATTGTTTTAGTGGAAATCACGAAAGAGACTGGCCTGGATCTGGATCCTTCTACGGCAATTTGGATTCTGGTGGTGAATGTGGCGTGTTAGCCAAAACAATGTTTTATTCCCCAGCTGAAAATGCTGATAAATTCTGGTAAAAGTCTAATATTTGTTTACAAACAAAGGTCTAACATAGTATGTCCAATTTGCTCTCTTATACCTTCAGATAGAGTCATAATTCAGAAGCAAGAAAAAAACATAACATGTAAATTTTCCTTTCATTAATTGACATAGGTATTCAACAGACTTTGGAATGTTTCGGTTTTGTATTGCCAACACAGAGCATGACTGGAGGCCAGGCACTGAACAATACAATTTCATTGAGCACTGTCTCTCGTCAGTTGACAGGTAAAAGAAGAAATAACCATGCCAAAGTACCTATTAAGGTTTTCAATTTCTCTGTACCAATACTGGCTGTGTGCAGTGTGCTTGCCTCATAGGCTCATACTACAAATCAACATTTGATACCTAATGCCAATAATCCCTTTCTACCTTTCGTTTGCATTTTTTTTTTTTTGTATAAAACTTATTTATCGTTAAATTTAACATACTTACATGAATAAGGCAAAAACAACCATGGCTTATCTTTCTGGCGCATCGAGTACTGGGTTACTCATCAGCTGATTTTTATGGAGATGAAGGGACCACTGGGGAACCTATGGGAAGAGAGAGCCTTCAAGACCTCTGGCAGAAGTACAAGGTGGATATCGCCCTTTATGGGCACGTACATAACTATGAGAGAACTTGCCCAGTTTATGAGGTAATCTTTTTTGAATAGTTAATTCCATGTAGAAGTCTGCCAATGTATAACAGCATGGAAGTTAGATACAAAAATCAGTTGCAATAGTCTCAAAAGTGTATGCTTCCTATACTAGAATTTGTCAAATAGGTATTTTTGTGCAAGTGAAACCCAAGTCTTTGTCCTTGCTGGCCGCAGCTAGCATCTCTTGTTTTTAAGTTACACCCAATATAGTGGAATGTAAATAACGCAAGGTTGTTATAGCAAGTTATCTTATGATGAATTAAAAATCAAACCAACCTGCTTTATATTTTGAGTTACAGTTTTATAAAATCTAGTTATAAAGAATTTAGTTGACCTATACTAGAATTTGATAATTTGTACTGTTTGTAAAACCAAGAAGTGTCGTGTGTTTAGTGCAAATAAAAGAACTCTGAGGTGTTACTTCGTATTGTATGTATGCACTGTGCCATGGCTCTTTCTAAGGCAATATCTGAGTTAATAAACTGACCATGCTGTTTTTATCGCTGTTCCATACAGAACCAATGTGTGCAAAAAGGTTCTGACCACTATACTGGCCCATTCAATGCAACCACACACGTGGTTGTAGGAGGCGGAGGTGCAAGTCTGGCAGACTACACAGCCACACGGGCTAAATGGAGCTACTTCCGCGACCATGACTTCGGTTTTGTTAAATTAACAGCATTTAACCATTCTACCCTCTTGTTAGAATACAAGAAGAGTAGCGACGGGAAGGTGTATGATCACTTCACGATATCTCGTGATTACCGCGACATTCTTGCATGCACCGTTGGTAGTTGCCCTAGTACAACCTTGGCTTTTTAAAAGTAGGATTGGGCTACCTGCTGTATGTGGATAGATGCTTGAGCATCTGATTCTGATCCAAGAATTTACACTTTTTTTTTCCCCCTCTAGTTTTGTTCACTTTTTCTGGATGGATTTCTCTTATTTATTTGTTTAATATGTTGCCCAGACAACATGGCTTGATCTTTATCAAAACGAATATTAAATTCACTCACCTGAAAGATATTTTAATTATTAAAAATTGTTAAAGGGCACAAGAGAAATTTGGAACCAATCCATACTATCTGAAATGTTGATTTTAGCTAGTAATAAAAAAAACAGTTGTTGCGCGAAAGGGAGCCAACACCAAAAATACGGTTTAGTTTTTTTTCCTCCACCCTTGTATTCAAATCCGTGCTAAAAAATGATGGTAAATTACAGGAACACAAGCAAAAAAATGCGAACCATGACAAACATACGAATTAAGGCAAATTTTCCAAAACAAGTTCTTCGCAGTGAATGTTATACCTAGCAGTATCCATGCAACATTCATGATTCCCAGAACCACCACAAACCCACAAAGGCAGATTTAATAAAAAACAAGACATGTTCTTAACACGACATGAAACCAAGAAATTTTATAATGCTTGTTCAACAACAGCAGACAGCAGACGTCCCTCAATGATTTCATCACACTGAGAAAAGGACACAAATCTGCTCCAGCCTAACCAAAAGCAGATTATGTGAAACTAGCCATGCTTATTGGCATAGTCATTAGGCTCATCATTTTCATTCTCCTTCAGGTCATCTTGTAGAAGCTCATCAGCATCCACTTCATCGTCCTTAATGCTCTCAAATTCATCACCAGAACTGGCAACACTACCTTGATTTACAGCAGAGAAATTACTGCTGCCAAAAGCTTCAGCAGCTGGGCCGCCACCAAAACCACCACTTGCAGCAAAATTATTTGCAACATTACCAAATCCACCACTGCTTGTGAAACTATCACTGCCCCCGGCACCTCCAGCTACGCCATAATTTCCACTGCCACCTCTGGCCCCATAATTGCCACCACCTCCACCATAACCGCCTCCATAACCACCAGTATTGCCGCCACCATAATTGCCACCACCGCCATAACCGCCACCACGGCCACCATAGCCTCCACCACCACCATAGCCTCCACCACCACCATAGCCTCCACCTCCACCATAACCACCACCACCAGCACCAAAGCCACCACGGGGACGATCGTTGGCATAATTAACCCGAACCAGTCGACCTTGAAGATCCTAATACAAGCCAAGCAAAAAACATGAAATAATCTTCTTTTATGAACCCAACCAAGTGTATAATCATTCAGAAGTTGGTCAAAACTGAACAAAAGTGCAATTGCAGCAATAAGTACTAGGAAGAAGGGGAACTTGCTGAATACTCCAGGTACTGCCAGATTAATAAAGAAACCCTTTCAAAAAGGAGGATAACATGAATATACCCACACAAATTAGTACAGTAACCCTGCTTACTATGTATCTCTAGAAGTGAGGGAAAAGAGGGGCATTCTGACAGTAAAGAATAATCCGAAAAGGGGTGCATATTCCTAATTTCAATACTGTTAGAAAGGCATTAAAAGTAACATGATCAGGGTGTTGCTCTAGGGTTTTGCATGGTGCACAAAATTTCCAAATAAGAAAAGAAAAGAGTACCTGTCCACAAAGGTTTGCACACATGCAACAATATAAACGCTAAGGTATATAGGTAAAATATGCCCAATGTCACAAACCCATGTTAAGAAACTAACTCTTGCAAATCGAACTTATTGGCGGTGGAAAAAATGAACAATCCAAACTAATAACACTTAGTCGTATATCAACTACAGCATAAAAGCATGTACCTGGCCATCCATAGCACTAATTGCAGCTGAAGCATCCTCGCTTGATGTGAAGGTCACAAATCCAAATCCCCTTGACCTTCCTGTGTCACGATCAATAATGACTCGGGCTGGAAGGTACAAAACACCATTAGTTAAGGAATAAGTTATACTGACAACATTAATTGGACAATCATAACAAATGAAAAAAAATACCACAAAATGAAGGTTGTCGATCCGTGGGTCATTCATTGAGTGGTTTGCACAAACAACAATTTATCAGCACTTAATTAGTGACCAAACAACCTCGAAATGACACCATTTGATAAACAACCAATCTTCACTATAGAGAATAATATATCTAGAATTTTACTTTTTTGAAATTTGATAACCATTTTGTCAGAAATCACGTTTGTCAAATAAATATGGTCATTATATCCCTTCCCTAAATTAAAATATAAAACTTAAATATTTAAGGAAGATATTTTGAAGATAAATTGCAGCGATGTTGAATCTAATTACAGTACAACTCTCCCAGAATCCAGAACAAAATCAACATGGCAGAGTAAACTAATAGTTCTTCCAAGGATAGATAATCATATATCTGAGAAACAATTTATCCATCTCTACAAAAAGACTAAATAAACTGAGAAATGTTGCTTGCCTTCAACAACTTCCCCATAGTTACCAAATGCCTCTTTTAAACTTTGATCATCAGTGCCCCAAGCAAGACCTAGAAGATAGTAATATGGCGATCATAAGAAAATAGTACCTTCAACAATATTTCAAATTATATATAAGAAAACATTAAACGAATGTACAAACAAAAATAGTTCTTCAGACCTCCAACAAATACTTTCGAGGAAGACATGCATCTTATGGTTTGATAAACTGAAGGACTTGAAGAAACAGCCTGCTTCAGAAGATTGCCAAGTTTATTGGCGAATGCCATTTTTACACAACCTGAAAAGAGGGGGAAAAAAATTGATTTGGGTTAGTCCAGGTGCTGAAACTGAGCCACTGATCATCAGCTGGAAGGTATGAAATACAAAGACCATAGATAGAAAGAACTAAACTCTGGAACCTAACAGAACAACAACAAAAGAAACAGTTACAAGATGCAGTGACAGATCTATATTTTATTCGCTAAATCTCACTGTTTCTTGTGGGAAGTCCCAAGAAATTTTGAGGAAATTAGAAAACTTTTCGAAAGCAGCTAACTTTTATATAGTTGCAAATGCCTTTACTTTTCTTTGATAGCACAAATAAATCTCTCAAAAACTAGATAAATCGCCTAATTCGTCCGACGAATACAAAATTATTTACGACCTGACAAAGATCAGACAATAAATCTCGACTACAAACTCAGCGAGAGAGTAAAATCATCCACCAAATAACAGAGAAATAAAAAAAAATCAAAATACTTATACCTCGATCTTTCAACGCAACTTTACGAGATGGGTTTACTAAAAGATGAACTAATCGATTGATATAATTAAATATAGGAAGGATAGGGATTTGATTTGTACCTTGTAATTCTCGCGCCGCTTCCTTTGGGAGCTCGACAAAAGAACCCTACTCTTGACTTCTCTCGGGGAAAGGAGAGAGGAAGGGTTTAAGACCGCACGCTTTTGCACTCGTACCCTTAAAAATAGTTAATTTTGTAACTTAGTGCCCGAAGCGTTCGTCTTATCCGAACGATTCTCAATCCTGTCCGTCCATACAAGACCAAAGAAAAAGCGTTCGTTGGATGGAATCGGAATATTCCCTCGTTAAGGATGGGAAAAGATTTTGTTCTTTTGATTTTTATTTTGTTCTGTTGTGCCTGAGGTACAACGTACAATACAAGTGCTGGTTGGATACTTAGATAGTTAGATTCATTCAACTAGGCCCAATAAGGCCTAGTTTCGGTCCGTATTTGAAATTGGATTTATATAAAAAAATTAGATCATGAATCACATCCTATACCGACCTTTTAAGGTTGGTAGAGTGACAACTTCTGATCTGAACCGTTAGATTTAATCTCAACGGTTAAGGGAGCTCCGTGCATGTAACATAGACTGATAGGTTCGAAAAATTTTAACCGTCGAGATTAGATCGAACGGCTCGGATCAAAAGTTGACCCTCTACCAACCTCAAAAAGTTGGCAGAGGATACAGACCCATTAGATTAGACGGTCCAAAAATTATGGAAATTACTTCATGCAATTTACTGATTGCGCAATCAAACAATCAGTAGAGTCTCCTCTCCATCTTATTCTCTCTACTCCTTGTTCCATCTCAAAGCTTTCCTACTCCTTTAACCTTTCCTTCCCTAGTTCCCTTTTCCCTTCTCCTCTCCCTCGTTCTAATTCTTCCGCTTTTCGACCCCGAATCTCTTATCCTTTCTCCTTTTCTTGCCTGTTTGTACTCCATCTTCGTTCTTTTTTGTGTCTCATCCGCTCTATTTTTTTTTTCGATTCAAGCATCATCCTTGTCTTATCTTATAAAATAATAAGTAGGTAGTAACTAAATATGTTCAAATGAGTACCTAATATACATAAGCAAACTAATTATCTATATAAAATTATAAATATAAGAAAATAACTAATAAATTTCAAAAGAGTATTTAATAGATATAACGGAACATATTTAAATACGAGTTCACTTAAGGGAGTAACTAATAATTATAAGACGTATCTAGTATATATAAGAGAGTAGCTAATAAACATATGGGATTATCTAATATTTATGTCTTAAGGAAAACCTTACAAGAGAGTATTTATTTATATTTCACAAGAGAATCTTGTAAGATTACTTAGTTGTACGTCATAAGAGAGTATTTATTTATATTAAGGAAGTACTTATATTTTTACAAGGGTGTATTTTGTAAGATTACGTAGTTATATAACATAAGAGAGTATTTATTTGTATTTAAGAGAGTATCTTGCGGAAAAAGAGATGTCAAATACGAAAGAAGCATAAAATAGAATGGTACGGGACATGGAAGAAGCAAAAGGAGAGTAACAAGGGAGAAAGAGACGACGAAAAAGAGATGGGAGATGAGAGAGGCGCTTTCATGAGGGGATGTAAATAACTCCAAAAATTATAAATGCTTTATATGTTTCTAAAGAAATTAAATAAGAGCAACATTTTAATAATTAACTTTTGAAATCTAACTTTATAAAATAAATTAAAAGCAAAGTTGTGAACATTTACAGTGCTCAAAATGTGGGACTGAAATCCTCATAATTAATATATGTAGTAAGTACTGTATAACACTATGGCCTACCTTCATGCATGGCTATGCATGTTAAGCAGTGAATTTAGTAAACAATGCCAAACAAATCACTAGTGATGACCGGTACCTATCACAGATGGTATTCAACATAGTACGCATTGCTGGATATGTGTTTTGTCAAGCATAATTGAAAATTTTGTTTTACATTATTTCCATAATGGTGCTTCAAGGTCAATTGGAGAATTTCTCAAATAAGGAACATATGTGATTTACATTCAAAACCTAATAATCACCTTCGCTAATTAACAACGGTAAAGAAACAGATCACTGTGCTAAGGGTTTGCATGCTTGGAAAATATTCTTGCTGGTTTAAAGTGGTAGGTCTCCAAATTTGTAAATAATAGGGCCTTTTGACCGTTCATCCTACCGTAACTTAAATGATCTACCAGTAACTCTTTAACAGAAAGTCAGCACATGAAAGGAAATATGTTGTTATATGTAATTTTCTCTGGACAACTTGTGAAATTTTGAATGGGCCATTTAACTGTGTTCATCCTACAGTAATTTGTGATACACTATATATTATCTTTTATGATTTTAAACCAACGTCCTTTTCAAATAATTATTGTTCATCCTACAGTAATGATTTCTGATTTTTTGAAAGGTTGGGTTGGAAATATCCAATGTATGTACTGTGATCAATTGGAGATGGTGGATTATTTATTTTTCCGAAGCACCCAGAGTAGACAGATTTGGAATTGGTCATCGCTCCTTTACAGATGTTACCGCCATCCAAGATAGAGGATATGACATACTTGGACACAAAAGTTCCAAGTGGTTGGAAAAAAAGCGTTCCAGATTTATGTTGGACCATCTGGAAAGAGAGAAATCGTGTATGCTTCTCCTCTCAGTCTAGCAAAATAGTTCGAGGAATAGTTTCTTTGCTACACTACTAGAAAAATTTATGGAATACAGAGTTCCAAGAGAAGGTGATGATGCATGGCTATCCCCCAGCCATAGAAAATTTGCCTCTGCAACTTGAAATGGGGTCCTCGTAAGAGATAGAATGATCTTCATAATATGTTTTTGTTCTATGGGCGTCTTTTGTACTGGATTTGTTCAGTTGTTTTCACTTTTGGGGTTTAGCGGTCTATATTATGATGTTAATTTATGTAGATTGGAACGGCATGACAAGACACGTTATGTTGTTTCCTATACACGAAATGGAATGATTAACAACACTAACTTTTGTTTCGTTTCAATAACGAAATGACAAATGAAACATGAATTAGAAATTGTACAATTTTGAACCATTTTGTCTCGTTTTCAACCAAAATCGGTGTGATTTCTGAAGTGGAACAAATAACGAAATGGCAACCGAAATGGTTAAGTAGGAATGAGATTGTATTTCAACATCGTACCCATCATTCATTAAGATGCATGGGATATAAAATTACTAGTTCGATATCATATTGGGCAGGTGCATGGAATGCAAAAATGAAGGAAGCCGTGATGTGTATGGTTCCAGATGTGTTGGATATTCCGTTGCAAATCACAGCACATGGTACAGGATTAGTTGATGGGGCAGCTAGGAATGGATGATGACTGAAGCTCTATCTCATGTTAACAGCCGTTGGACTTCTTTGTGCTATTGTTGGATGGTTGAGTATTTGGCTTCTTTAGTTTTAAGTTCTGAGCAAGGTTCAATGCCACACTTTTTTGGTGCCACAAATGTCATATTTTTCTTTTTTATTTTAAATATAAAAAATTTAAAATATAATCGTCCGATCCAAACCGTTGATCTTGTTCATTCTAACGACGGATGCGTTGTCATAAAATTTCATAATTTTTAAAGTTTATTTGATACTTGATCAAGTGGTTGAAAAATGGACATATTAGAATGAATCTATTTTAGTTATTTTGATCCGTTCATTTTTCACCTTTTGATCAAGCATCAAATAAACTTCAAAAATTATAAAATTTTATGACAACGCATCCGTCATTAAAATGAACAAGATCAACGGTTTGGATCAGATGATTATTGTTTAAATATTTGATATTTAAAATAAAAAAGAAAAGTGTGGTATTTGTGGCATAAAAAAGTGTGGCACCGAAATCTTGCTCTTTAAGTTATATTGCTGTTTGGGAGTGTAATTGACTGATGAAGGAATTTAACCTAGGAATCAAATAAATTTGTAACCTATAGCTAACCTCACTAATCGTTCAGAATATAGCTTTAGGGTCGAACCCAAGGGACAGATCTATGAATACCAGACTTGTCTTTTCTTAAAATCTAGATGAAAATATTTTATGGAATTTTTAGTAATCAAATAATGCTTAAATTGTAAATGTTTTTGGTTATTTTTGGACTTGGAATAAAATGTTCAGACAAACTAAGTAAAATATTAAAGTAAAATCTTTTTTTGAGGTCTTAACAGAATTTAAGGCGCCTTAGGAATTGGATTTCATCTATGTTTGGCTGTTAAATTAGAAACTCAAAATACTTTCGCATTTGAATTTCTCAATTTAACTACAATCAACCCTCTGGTCAATTCGAACACCAATCTGTTCGATTCGAACAGTGTCCTGTTCGGTTCGACCAGAGGGTAAGGGTGCGTTGGGTTTGTCTACTATGTTTACCAATGTTTTGAGATAGGTTTAAATGGACGAACCTAGCTAATCTAAACCTCAGCCTTCGCTTGTTGGAACAGATTCTGGTTTGTTCACAATCTAACCTAATTAACTTGATTGGTTCACAACTTTTGGTATAGAATTCAATTAGTTAAACCAGTCTATCAGAGTTCTTAGGAGTATTTAGAAGTCTTTTGTACTAATCTAAAAGTCGCACTTTTGATGCAGACTAACCTCCCCTTTCGGTTCTAAGATTTACTCCAATTACTTAAATCAATTAGACTTGCTATTCCTAACTTAGACTTACTAGAAGCAGCTGTTCAACTAGAAGGTAATTAGAGAATTCAACAAGTAATTAACTCAAGCAACTAATTAATTCATAATAGACTAGGTCTCAAAACATAGCAATTCATAGCATATCAAACTAACTTCATCCAAACATAGAGTTACTCTCCTAATCCTAAGGCTATAAAAGGGTCTAGCCCAACATAGTATCATAGCAAACAACAAGAGTTAAACAACAATAAAGATACAAGCCCATCAAATCACAAGATAAAAACATAAAGAAATAAAACCAAATACTCCTTATGCTTTTGATCACGATCTTCAAGGCGATGGAGTGATGCTAGATGGAGATGTCACGTGAAACACTGCTGCCGTCGTCAAAAGGATGATGATTCCCAAGGAGAAGAAAGTACTTGACCCTTAGAAAAGTGGAAGATGGTGTTGAGATGCGAATCCCCTTTTCTTCAGGCCTCCAGGGTATATATAGACATTCCAGGACGCAAGGATGGAAGGCTAGGGCACCAAGGCGCAAGAAATTGCCATAGCGATCAATTTCCATACAAGAAATGCTACCATAAGTGATATGGCGGCAACCTGGTCGGATCGAACAAGTGGGCAGTCGAACCGAACAGGAGAGAGAGAAAGCAGCCACGCAAGCATGCCACTGTGAAGTCCAGTCGGATCGAACAGCCAGTCAGTCGGATCGAACAGGAGAGAGATGTCGCCTGATAGCCATGAGTCTAGGTCGATTCGAACAGAAATCTGTTTGGGTCGACCAGAAGAGAGAATAAAGCCTCCAATGCTAGGAATGAGTCATCTAGCGTGCGTAATACGTCGGGAATCCATCTATACGCTCCAAAGTCATCAGAAATCATCAAAAACCTGTACATAGAAGAGAAGAAACGACGGCAGAACCAAATCCTGGAAAAACATAGCAATTTATCAAATAATTTATTGGTTTGAGTCTATTTTAAGTGCTAAGTACGGTCCAAATAACAATAAATATTGACTATGTCAAATCCCCCCAAACTTAAACTTTGCTTGTCCTCAAGCATCGCCCTAAGCTTAGATTCTTAGACTGTACTTAAATCTAGATCAAGTCATATCTCAAACCAAGAAATCAACATAGAAATCAATTGCTCGTGCCTAAAATTTTCTCACACTTTCAACAAATGAGTCAAACAAAAATTCTAACAATAAACCAAGTCAAGTGTTCACAACTTAATCAATACAACTCTTGAGCCTAAGTGAAATCTTTTCCCAAAATTAAGAACTCTAGCCCCTCTTTGATATTTCAAAAGCAATCTCAATTTCAATCACCCGTTCCTTTTCGTATTTCTCAAAAATTTTGTAAAAGCCTTTATCAACTCCAGAAATTCTATAATGAACTTTTCTTAAAACAATTTCAATTTTTCACCAATTTTTTTTTTTTTTTTTTTTTTTTTTTTTTTTTTTTTATGCAAGTCGAGCAGTGGGGCTTTGCACCCTAGAGGATAATGCGGTATCATTGGCCTTAAGTTTGCTACTAGCACATGTCGCGCTAGGGAGGTTGGACGGGTGTTGCTCGACTATGGCCACGGTACACTTGGGCCATAATACTCAACAACTCCTTTACCAATGCTTTCGCACCGGGTCCGGTAGAAATTAATTACAAGCTCCCCAATTATACCTCGAAACTTTGAGTTATAATTCCTGACAGCTTGTAATTAACCCAATACCCTCCAATTTGTGGTTAAGTTAGTGGAGAAGGCCTCAGTGCGTCCTCGTTTTCACCGCTATTTGAATTAACTTCCCATTTATTGTTGCTCGTTGGTGATTCGAGCGATTAAAAAGCAATTTCAACAAGACAAAGTTCATCTTTTAATTTTCAAAGTCGATAAATTTCTTTCAAAAGTTTGTCAAATACAAATCAGTTCACTCGGTAAAAACTTGTGAGAATTGACTAAGTTTGAAATAACAATTCTAGGCATCCATCATCAAATTCAAATCTCAAAGAAAATACTTCAGTTTGGGTCCATTGGTGCAAGATCAAGTATGATATCAAAACATTCTAGGGTCATTTGAAAAATTTTTTGTTTGACTCAAGAACAAGTTCAAGCAGTGTGAGAGTTGTCATTTAAAATCCAAATCGAGAGAATAGGCAGAATCAACTTATTTCAAAGCCAAAATCATACTAAATTGTGCAGAATATAAGTTCTGGTCGAGTCGACCAAAGCTTTGTTCGAACCGAACGAAGAGTAGAACAGATTAAGTTTTTTTATGAACTGGTCGGATCGACCAGGTACCCGTTCGAACCGACCAGAGAAGACAATTATGCATAAAATCCAAATGAGAGGCGTTCGATTCGACCAGTGCTTGTTCGACTTGACCAGAGAAGAGAAAAATACGAGAAAAATTTGCCCATTTTCACAGAAAAACAACCTTTTCATCCCACAAATCGATTTATCTCCTATATGCCCCCCCCAAACTTATCAAATGCTTGTCCCAAGCATACTTTCACACAGAAATAGCAAATAGGAGAGAAATTGATGGTTACCTTTTAGTAGGGAGGAGGGAGGCTCCTAGAGGAAGAGCCTTGGTTGAAACCACCATCAAAGCTTGGGAAGATGCCAAAGAAATCGCCTTGCTGCTCCTGCTGCTGCTGCTCCCCTCCTTGGTCGCCCAGAGATGGATAGTAGCTTGGGTCGGAATTTGCAGGGCGCCATTGTCCCTCAAAAGGTGGTGGCATGGGCTGCTGTGGTGGCTCTAGGACTTGCCCTCCAAGGTATGGGTAAAACCCATAGTCGGAGTGAGCGGAGAAGGTTTGCCGTGGAGAAGGAGGAAGCGGTGATGCTTGGCTATGAACCGATTGGGCTTCCGGGCTCATGATCGGATCTTCATCATCACGTGGCCAATACCCTCGTTGCAAATAGAAGCGACTCTCAAATGCCATGTCATAGGCCATGCTAACCTTCCTATTCAAACGATCAAGCTTCTTGTTGCAATCGGCCATACCCTTGCGCATCTCATCCCGTGTGTCCAAATGAAGTTGAGTGAGGTTGTCCACCATTTGGATGAGATTGTTGGCCCATTGTGGTTGTGGCTCACTCCCTTGAGGAAAGGGTACACGTGGTGGCGAGTTAGGCCTTGTTGATGGCCCCGCTTCATCGGTCTCCATGGGGATGATCCTAGGGATTGGGTGTTGCAATTCCTCCGCTGTCCTAGGAGTCACATAATCATGAGGAATTAGCCAAGAGAGAGAGTTAGAGAGATCTACCCGGTGAGGATATGGAAGAAAGAAGTTGCTCCCCTTGTCACGCACCCACAAATATCGCTCGGATATGTCCCGGCTCTCGCGGAAAATTTGCAAGAAGCGAGCGGCTCGGAACCTATCATCATCATAGACCATGTAGCCGGTGCAAAAGGTTTCCTCGGGTAAAGGTAGGCCCATGCGCTTGGCTAGGATTGTAACAAAGGAGCCCATAGTGATTTTGCCCCTAGCGTTTTCCATATCTCTTTGATAAATCCAGTGCTTCACCATTAACTTGATCCAATCCAATTTAGGGGGTTCGGGTTGAAGCACGTGCCATAGGATGCCAATCTCCTTGTCATTTGTGATATTCACCGTCTCCCCTCGTGCAAAAATTGTAGAGGCAATGGCACGTAGAACGATTCGAAGGGTAGGGTGCTGCACATGCCTAGATTGAAGCCTACCCGCAGTTGAGCCCGTGAGCCTTTCCCATACTTGTCTCCCGAAGACTTCATCATTAGGGTCCCTTGTCCAAGTAGTCTCCTCCACCTCCCCTCTTTCTAACTTGAAAACCACGGACAAGTCATCAAGCCATGCTTTATGAGTATTGTTTCCAAGCCGGAACCAAATGTAATCCCGGCCGTCTCGTTCCATGAGTCGTAGAGAAGAGAGAAACTCTTGGGTGTAGACTTGGTATGCCTTCTCTCGGAATTCCCAAAAGGCGGGGGTAATACCGGCATTGCTCGTGATCTCCAAAAATTGCTCCGCTACCCCAAAGGTTTCCAATGTCTCCATATCCATGAACCTCGTGTGCTCAAAGACCCTATCTCGCATCCTTAGATAGTTTTCAAACATATAGTTCCAAGGCATTTCAAAGTTGGCATCCCTTTCAAATGGTGCTGCAGCGGGGTTACGGACCAAGTCCGGATCGATCTCAGGCCCGATAGGGTGTTGCTGAGGTTGAGAAGAAGAAGCAGCGGCTGCTAGGCGTGCACTAGCACGGGTTCTTGGTTTGGGTGCCATAGGGAAGGGACAAGTGGTGAGGTGATTGCAGGGTTTGGGTGCTCTGGTCGAACCGAACAGGGGACTGTTCGAACCGAACAGAGTGGTTTAACAGAGGGTTGGCGCTATAAGATGTGCTCTGGTCGATCCGACCAAGGACTTGTTCGACCTGACCAGAGAGGGTAAAATGTTGGGTCTGACAGGTTCTGGCACGGGTTGACCCGTTTCACTGGTACACCTCAAAATTCGCTGGTACAAACTTGCAAAACCCTCAAACAAACCAATACAAGGCACAATTGAACAAAAGAAAAGGAAGTAGAAGTAATTGGACCTTTGTAAACCTCAATTTCCCAAACTTGCGGTGGTTGGAAATGGGGCAGCGGCAATAAGGGGTTCCCGGCACTCCTTGGGACTTTGTGGCGCAAAAGAAGTGTGCAAAGGTGCTCGGGAAGAAGAAAGAATGCAAGAGAAGCCGGAGTCGCGCCCAACAACGACGGAATGGTCCCGTAGTGGTGTCCCTTCGGCCAAACCTAACTTGAGTCCTTCAAGTGTGCACTTAGGGCAAGGAGAGGGCCCTGGAGTACTTCCCCACGACAGAAATTGAGAGAATAGCAAAATCGGTTGAAACCTCGTGGAGCGTGCCTTGAAAAACCCGTCGCGAAGGAACTTCAATAGCAAAAACTAAGGACAGTAGTGAGAAGAGAGTAGAGAGGAGAGCAATTTGGGCTTTAGATCTCTTAAAATGGTGGAGAATTGAGGAAGTTGAGATTTTGGGAAAGGTGGTTCGGTTTGGAGAAGAAGAGAACGAGAGAGAAGAAAAATGGGACGAGTGGGAGAGGGAGGAAGAGAGGGGACGGTTTTGATTTTTAATGGGTTTAACGGGTTTGGATCGGGATTAACGGGTTGCGGGTCTAATGCAACGGCTAATTGCGCCTCTTGGGCGTCTCCCACGCGCATGAATGGAGGCGTCCCTTCAGGCAATGATAAAGGCGCCCCTTCAGAAAATGGAGGCGTCCATTGAAGCATAGTGGGCCCTGCATAAACAAAAACAAACAATCAGCCCAAAAACCAATGAAATGGGCCCAATTTATGCTCTGGTCGATCCGACCAGGCCACTAGTCGATCCGAACGGCGACTCAGTGTGGTCCCCTTTGCACTACTCCTTTCAGTCGATTCGACCAACAGTCTGTTCGCTTCGAACGGAGTCAATCCTTACATCAGTATCCAACCAGCTTCCGTTCGACTCGACCAGAAGTTTGTTCGACTCGACCAGAAAGTGATTTTCACTGATCCTCTTCATGTCATCATGCTGTTGAACTTCCTTGCTCTCTTGCTTCGTCCAGGATGGCATTTCTCCATTGCTTGAGGTGTTGTGCAATCCATATGAGGTCGATCGGGGTTAGTTGGCTCACGTAACCCAAGGTGCTCTTGCATGGAACGCATCCTTCTTCGTTTAGACTTCGTAATTTACCTACAACAAACAAATACAAATCATTAAACTCTATTTGTAAAATATCTCTTTTTATTTTTCGAATTTTCAAGGATTTTAGATTTTTTTGTGTTTTTTTTTTTTTTTTTTTTTTTTATGATAAAGTAAATAAATAGAGAAGAGAAAAGAGTTGAGAAATCCTTGGGTTGCCTCCCAAGAAGCGCTTGTTTATGGTCCCTAGCTTGACCATGCTCCTCTAGTCTTTGTGTAGAGTTGGCTCGCCTAGCTTGATGGTTTGAATCTCTTCTTGAACCTCACTAGCGATGTAGTGCTTCAAGCGTTGTCCGTTAACCTTGAATGGTTCCGAGTCTTTGTCACAAATGTCAATGGCACCAAAGGGGTAAACCTTAACGACTCGGAAAGGGCCGGACCATCTTGACTTTAATTTGCCCGGAAAAAGCTTGAGCCTAGAGTTGAATAGTAGCACCGAATCCCCTTCCTTGAATTCTCTCCTTGAGATCCTCCTATCATGCACAAATTTCGTCCTCTCCTTGTACAATTTGGCACTTTCATATGAGTTCAGGCGTATCTCATCCAACTCATGTAAGTCAAGTATGCGCTTTTCACCCGCCTTGAGGAGATCCATGTTGATTGCTCGGGTTGCCCAATATGCTTTGTGTTCTATTTCAACCGGGAGATGACACGGCTTCCCATAGATAAGCTTGAAAGGACTCATGCCAATGGGGGTCTTGAAGGCGGTGCGATAGGCCCACAATGCATCATCAAGCTTATTTGCCCAATCTTTTCGGGTTCGAGCGACCGTCTTCTCCAAAATACTCTTGATCTCCCTATTAGACACCTCTACTTGACCACTTGTTTGAGGATGATAAGGGGTTGCTACCTTGTGAATCACTCCATGCTTTTTCAAGAGGTTATCAAAGTTCCGGTTGATGAAGTGTTTTCCACCATCGCTAATTACCGATCTAGGCACCCCAAATCGCGGGAAAATCACCTTAGAAAAGAGTCTAATCACTGAGTTGGAATCCGCGGACTTGCATGGAATTGCTTCTACCCATTTAGAGACATAGTCGACGGCAACCAAGATATATTCATAACCATGGGAACTTGGGAACGGTCCCATAAAATCAACTCCCCATACATCAAAAATTTCAACCTCAAGAATCGGGTTAAGGGCCATCTCATTCCTCTTTGAAATATTGCCCGTTCTTTGACATTGATCACATGTCATAACAAAAGATCGTGCATCCTTAAAGAGAGAGGGCCAATAGAAGCCGGATTGGAGTACCTTGGCGGCTGTTTTGGAGAATGAGGCATGCCCACCATAGGCCGATGAGTGACAACTTGCTAGGATCGCCTTAACTTCATCGTATGGGACACATCTCCTATAAATGTCATCAATCCCAAGCTTAAAGAGGTACGGCTCATCCCAAAAGTAGTACTTGGCATCCGTCTTGAGCTTCTTCTTCTCCTGCCAACTCATTTCAGGAGGTAGGGCACCACTTGCAAGGTAATTGGCTAAATCAGCGTACCATGGGTGCTGATTCTGTGCCATCCTCCTGATCATTCGAGGCTCTGGTCGACTCGAACCAGCATCTGGTCGACTCGAACCAGCATCTGGTCGGTTCGAACCAGCATCTGGTCGGTTCGACCAATGCTCTATGGACAGCATTTCGTGGGCCAGGTCAAGCCAGAATTGGTCCTGCTCAGCTGGTCGGATCGACCAAGGTGCTGTTCGGTCCGAACAGGCATCAATTTTCATCAATTTCTCATGTGGGAAAGAGTCATCAATTGGGATTTTAGCATCTTGACCTTCCTCCCAGTGCAGCCTTGACAAATGGTCTGCGACGGAGTTCTCCGTGCCCTTTTTATCTCTAATCTCAAGGTCAAATTCTTGAAGGAGAAGAACCCATCGTATGAGACGCGGCTTGGCATCTTTCTTACTCAAAAGGTATCTAATGGCCGCATGATCAGTGTAGACAATCACCTTAGAACCCACTAAGTAAGGTCGAAATTTGTCCAGAGCAAAAACAATTGCAAGGAGCTCCTTCTCGGTGGTTGTGTAATTTGCTTGAGCCGGGTCTAACACCTTGCTTGCATAGTAGATGGCGACCGGCTTCTTGTCTTTCTTTTGCCCAAGCACCGCTCCAATCGCGAAGTCGCTCGCATCACACATGAGCTCAAACGGTTGGGACCAATCGGGCGGTTGCAAGATTGGGGCAGAGACAAGGGCTTCCTTCAATCTGTGAAACGCATTCAAACAATCCTCATCAATAATAAAATCATTGTCTTTAACGAGAAGATTACTTAATGGTTTGGCAATTTTAGAAAAATCTTTAATGAATCGGCGGTAGAATCCGGCATGGCCTAGGAAGCTTCGCACGTCCTTGACATTCTTTGGCACTCCAAGCTTCTCAATCACCTCGATTTTCGCTTTGTCAACTTCGATCCCTTGAGATGTCACCACATGCCCTAGTACTACACCTTTTTGCACCATAAAATGACATTTCTCCCAGTTCAAAACCAAGTTAACCTCTTCACATCTCTGCAAGACTTTAGATAGGTTAGCAAGACAAGAATCAAAACTAGTACCATACACAGAGAAATCGTCCATAAACACTTCCATTTCTTTTTCAATAAAATCAGAGAAAATTGCCATCATAGCACGTTGGAAGGTTGCGGGTGCATTACAAAGACCAAAAGGCATTCTTTTGTAGGCATAAGTGCCATATGGGCAAGTGAAAGTGGTCTTTTCTTGGTCATTTGGATGAATTGGTATTTGAAAGAAACCCGAATAACCGTCTAAGTAACAAAAATACGAGTGATTAGCTAATCTTTCAAGCATTTGGTCAACAAAAGGAAGAGGAAAATGGTCCTTGCGAGTCGCCGCATTGAGCTTGCGGTAATCGATGCACATCCTCCATCCGGTTGCTACTCGGGTTTGAATCATCTCGCCTTTGTCATTCTTGATCACCGTCGTGCCTCCTTTCTTTGGGACCACATGGACCGGGCTCACCCACTTGCTATCGGAGATTGCATAAATGATACCCGCATCAAGGAGCTTGAGAATCTCCTTCTTGACCACCTCCTTGAGGTTGGGATTGAGTCGCCTTTGTGCCTCTCGAGTCGGCTTATGATCATCTTCCATGAGAATTCGATGTGTGCAAAACGAGGGGTCAATGCCCTTCAAGTCCTCAATCGAGTAGCCAATTGCACCTCTATATGCTCTTAGCTCCATTAAAAGCTTCTCCGTTTGGCCTGCATCTAGCTCTGAGTTAACAATAACTGGGTATGTTTGACTTGGGCCAAGAAATTCGTACCTTAACGATGCGGGAAGAGGTTTCAACTCGACTGTTGGAGGCTCTGGTCGACTCGGACAGGCTCTGGTCGGATCGAACAGGTCGCCAGATTGGGGTTCCATGCCTGGTCGAGCCTCTGGTCGACTCGAACAGGAGTCTGGTCGACTCGAACAGGTGGTCGAACAGGCCATGTTGAGAGTGGCGTTGCTTTCTTCCTCGACTTCCATGATCTCTTCTACCCCTATTGCCTCTTGCATGTCACATAGGAAGGCTTGGTAAGTTTCTAGAGCTATTTGGTACTGGTCCTCTAGAGACTCTTCAATTTCAGGCATCTCTTGGATCATGAAACAAGTTTTCGCGGGGTCGGGGCATTTCATGGCATGATCTATTGAAAATAGGAGGCGTTCCCCCCCCACTCTGACCAAAATTGTCCCTTCCAGGGCATCCATCATTACACCGGCTGTTCTAAGAAAGGGTCGACCCAAGATTATTGGTACTTCTTTATCGACCTCCATTTCCATGACCACAAAATCGCCGGGTACTAGGAATTTGCCAACTTGCACAGGGACATCCTTTAAAACGCCCAAGGGTAACCGGGTTGTGGAATCGGCGAGCTTAAGGGTCATGCTCGTGGGTGTAAGCTCTCCAATTCCAATCGTTTCAAACACCGACTTCGGCATGAGGCTTATGCTTGCTCCCATATCACACAAGGCTTGCATAACAGTGGCTTTTCCAATAGTGCAAGGAAGGACGAACCTACCTGGATCCTCAAGCTTGGGTGGCATGCGGTTCTTCAAAGCCTCACTGCTCTTGTATGTTAATGCCACCGTTTTCAGCTCCTCCATGGACCGTTTGCCCGTGCAAAGCTCTTTCAAGAATTTGGCATAAATGGGCACGTGGGCAATTGCGTCGGTGAAAGGAATTGTAATCTGCATTTGCTTGAGTATCTCCCAAAAGATTCTGAACTGAGCGTCTTCTTTGGATTTTACCAAGCGCTGAGGGAAAGGTGCAGGTGGTTGGTAAGCAGGCACTGGTGTTTCAGCACTGCTTTTATCCTTAGGTTGTGCCTTTTTAGCCTCCTGGTCGGACCGAACGGTGGTCTGGTCGACCCGAACAGGCTCCTGGACTTCCACATGGCCTTGTGCAACTTGGTCGAGCTCCACTATGGGCTGGTCGGATCGAACAGGGGGCTGGTCGATCTGACCAGAGAGCTGGTGTTGCTCGTCAGCCGGCATAGGAGGGTCTTGATACTCTCGTCCGCTCCTTAAGACGTGCATGGCTTTGATTTCAGCATTTGGGTTAACTAGAGGCTGCCCTGGAAGCTTCCCTTGAGGTCTAGAAAATTGTTGCTCCATCATTCGCTCCAAGCGTTGCAAGGAAGCGGCACTACCCTTTAACTCATTTGTGGTCGCCTTGAGCTCATCCAACCCCTCGGCCATCATCAGGTTGAATTTGCCTTGCTGATGCATGAACTCTTGGACGACCGGAGGAACCCCGTCTGTATTATAGACTGATTTCCTAGGAAACGGTCCATTAGAGTTGTTAGGTTGCTGATCTCGCCTAGGGGGCTGCTGATTCTGTCCCTTGTAATTGTACTTGGGTTGGTAGGGCCGGTCGAGAGTGGATTTTTGCATTGTATTCTTCAGATTTGGGTCATTCATGTGCTCCCAATTTCTTTGCTCACCCTCATCCAGTGAATAGCTCCGGTTGAAAATATGTCTCGGGTAATAGGAAGGTTCGCTATTCAAAGAGTTCACTTGAGCCATGTCATCATTGATTTTAGCAAGGGGGCAATCAGGAGATTTATGCCCTTCTTCGCCACAAGCACCACATTCGTTTGAGTAGAGATGAGACCCTTGGGCGGATTGATAAGATGCTAGCTTGGCTTCCAATTCAGCAATCCTCTCATCTCTAGTAGTGATCTCATGCACTTGGTGCTTCGCATGGCCAGAGCGGCGGGGGCTGGGGATTGGATACCACGTATAGTTCCGTGCGCAGTGATCGAGTAGGTCTCGCCCTTGAGTCGCATCAAGCCGTTTGAATGCCCCACCTGAAAGTGAATCAATATTAATTTTGATATTGTCATATAGACCGCTATAAAAGTTTTTAATCAAAAGCCAGTCTTGAATGCCATGGTGTGGGCATGAGTTTTCAAGATCCCTAAATCGCTCCCAAGCGTCCCTCATTGTTTCATCATCTTTTTGGGCAAAGTTGTTCAATTCCCTCCTAATTGTATCAGACCTATCAGTTGAGAAATATCTTTCTAGAAAAACTTGTGCCATTTGATCCCAAGACCGAATTGAACCCTTTTTCAAAGTCTTATACCATTTGCGGGCACTATCTTTAAGGGTGAAATGAAACAGTAACAGCCTAATTGCTTGTTGAGAAACCCCATTAATTTTAATCAAACGTGTGCAATCAATGAAATTTTGTAAATGAGCATGAGGGTCCTCTTTGTCATCTCCGTAGAACGGAGTTTGTTGGACTAGTGAGACATGATTTGGAGAGATTAGCATGTTGTTGGCCGCGATGCCCGGAATCAACACGGGCCCGCCCACATCTTTGGCATTCGGGGCTCCGTATTCTCCGAGTGTCCTTTCACGGCCTTGGCCATCCTCATCATCAGAGTTGTGGACGCTAGCCTCGTCCTCTTGGGTCCAGTGGCGACGCTCGTCTTCTAATTCCCTTCGTTGTCCTGTGAGAGCGTCCCGCTCCGCTGCGAGTTGAGCCTCTCTTTGCTCGAGTTGGAGACGGAGGTTCTCCAGTTCTTGTGTGCGCTGGGCAATGGCCTCGGGAGTGAGTTGGTCGGCCATCGCAGTGTTTTCTTCTCGCTGTTCGGGGTGCTGGTCAGATCGAACAGAGCCCTGGTCGGTTCGAACAGGACTAAAGGAGGAGAATCTGGCTTCTTCGTTTATTCTTCGGAGAAAATCTTTGATCCTCGGAGGAGGGGACTTCTTCCTTTGTGTATTTTCTGCCAGTCCTGAAATTTAAGAGAGAAGAAAACGTACGTGTCAAAAGAAAAAGAAAAGATCTAGTCTCTCAATACTAAGACAAGGATCCAATATCAACACCGTCCCCGGCAACGGCGCCAATTTGATGAAGGAATTTAACCTAGGAATCAAATAAATTTGTAACCTATAGCTAACCTCACTAATCGTTCAGAATATAGCTTTAGGGTCGAACCCAAGGGACAGATCTATGAATACCAGACTTGTCTTTTCTTAAAATCTAGATGAAAATATTTTATGGAATTTTTAGTAATCAAATAATGCTTAAATTGTAAATGTTTTTGGTTATTTTTGGACTTGGAATAAAATGTTCAGACAAACTAAGTAAAATATTAAAGTAAAATCTTTTTTTGAGGTCTTAACAGAATTTAAGGCGCCTTAGGAATTGGATTTCATCTATGTTTGGCTGTTAAATTAGAAACTCAAAATACTTTCGCATTTGAATTTCTCAATTTAACTACAATCAACCCTCTGGTCAATTCGAACACCAATCTGTTCGATTCGAACAGTGTCCTGTTCGGTTCGACCAGAACTCTGTTCGGTTCGACCAGAGGGTAAGGGTGCGTTGGGTTTGTCTACTATGTTTACCAATGTTTTGAGATAGGTTTAAATGGACGAACCTAGCTAATCTAAACCTCAGCCTTCGCTTGTTGGAACAGATTCTGGTTTGTTCACAATCTAACCTAATTAACTTGATTGGTTCACAACTTTTGGTATAGAATTCAATTAGTTAAACCAGTCTATCAGAGTTCTTAGGAGTATTTAGAAGTCTTTTGTACTAATCTAAAAGTCGCACTTTTGATGCAGACTAACCTCCCCTTTCGGTTCTAAGATTTACTCCAATTACTTAAATCAATTAGACTTGCTATTCCTAACTTAGACTTACTAGAAGCAGCTGTTCAACTAGAAGGTAATTAGAGAATTCAACAAGTAATTAACTCAAGCAACTAATTAATTCATAATAGACTAGGTCTCAAAACATAGCAATTCATAGCATATCAAACTAACTTCATCCAAACATAGAGTTACTCTCCTAATCCTAAGGCTATAAAAGGGTCTAGCCTAACATAGTATCATAGCAAACAACAAGAGTTAAACAACAATAAAGATACAAGCCCATCAAATCACAAGATAAAAACATAAAGAAATAAAACCAAATACTCCTTATGCTTTTGATCACGATCTTCAAGGCGATGGAGTGATGCTAGATGGAGATGTCACGTGAAACACTGCTGCCGTCGTCAAAAGGATGATGATTCCCAAGGAGAAGAAAGTACTTGACCCTTAGAAAAGTGGAAGATGGTGTTGAGATGCGAATCCCCTTTTCTTCAGGCCTCCAGGATATATATAGACATTCCAGGACGCAAGGATGGAAGGCTAGGGCACCAAGGCGCAAGAAATTGCCATAGCGATCAATTTCCATACAAGAAATGCTACCATAAGTGATATGGCGGCAACCTGGTCGGATCGAACAAGTGGGCAGTCGAACCGAACAGGAGAGAGAGAAAGCAGCCACGCAAGCATGCCACTGTGAAGTCCAGTCGGATCGAACAGCCAGTCAGTCGGATCGAACAGGAGAGAGATGTCGCCTGATAGCCATGAGTCTAGGTCGATTCGAACAGAAATCTGTTTGGGTCGACCAGAAGAGAGAATAAAGCCTCCAATGCTAGGAATGAGTCATCTAGCGTGCGTAATACGTCGGGAATCCATCTATACGCTCCAAAGTCATCAGAAATCATCAAAAACCTGTACATAGAAGAGAAGAAACGACGGCAGAACCAAATCCTGGAAAAACATAGCAATTTATCAAATAATTTATTGGTTTGAGTCTATTTTAAGTGCTAAGTACGGTCCAAATAACAATAAATATTGACTATGTCAAATCCCCCCAAACTTAAACTTTGCTTGTCCTCAAGCATCGCCCTAAGCTTAGATTCTTAGACTGTACTTAAATCTAGATCAAGTCATATCTCAAACCAAGAAATCAACATAGAAATCAATTGCTCGTGCCTAAAATTTTCTCACACTTTCAACAAATGAGTCAAACAATAATTCTAACAATAAACCAAGTCAAGTGTTCACAACTTAATCAATACAACTCTTGAGCCTAAGTGAAATCTTTTCCCAAAATTAAGAACTCTAGCCCCTCTTTGATATTTCAAAAGCAATCTCAATTTCAATCACCCGTTCCTTTTCGTATTTCTCAAAAATTTTGTAAAAGCCTTTATCAACTCCAGAAATTCTATAATGAACTTTTCTTAAAACAATTTCAATTTTTCACCAATTTTTTTTTTTTTTTTTTTTTTTTTTTTTTTTATGCAAGTCGAGCAGTGGGGCTTTGCACCCTAGAGGATAATGCGGTATCATTGGCCTTAAGTTTGCTACTAGCACATGTCGCGCTAGGGAGGTTGGACGGGTGTTGCTCGACTATGGCCACGGTACACTTGGGCCATAATACTCAACAACTCCTTTACCAATGCTTTCGCACCGGGTCCGGTAGAAATTAATTACAAGCTCCCCAATTATACCTCGAAACTTTGAGTTATAATTCCTGACAGCTTGTAATTAACCCAATACCCTCCAATTTGTGGTTAAGTTAGTGGAGAAGGCCTCAGTGCGTCCTCGTTTTCACCGCTATTTGAATTAACTTCCCATTTATTGTTGCTCGTTGGTGATTCGAGCGATTAAAAAGCAATTTCAACAAGACAAAGTTCATCTTTTAATTTTCAAAGTCGATAAATTTCTTTCAAAAGTTTGTCAAATACAAATCAGTTCACTCGGTAAAAACTTGTGAGAATTGACTAAGTTTGAAATAACAATTCTAGGCATCCATCATCAAATTCAAATCTCAAAGAAAATACTTCAGTTTGGGTCCATTGGTGCAAGATCAAGTATGATATCAAAACATTCTAGGGTCATTTGAAAAATTTTTTGTTTGACTCAAGAACAAGTTCAAGCAGTGTGAGAGTTGTCATTTAAAATCCAAATCGAGAGAATAGGCAGAATCAACTTATTTCAAAGCCAAAATCATACTAAATTGTGCAGAATATAAGTTCTGGTCGAGTCGACCAAAGCTTTGTTCGAACCGAACGAAGAGTAGAACAGATTAAGTTTTTTTATGAACTGGTCGGATCGACCAGGTACCCGTTCGAACCGACCAGAGAAGACAATTATGCATAAAATCCAAATGAGAGGCGTTCGATTCGACCAGTGCTTGTTCGACTTGACCAGAGAAGAGAAAAATACGAGAAAAATTTGCCCATTTTCACAGAAAAACAACCTTTTCATCCCACAAATCGATTTATCTCCTATATGCCCCCCCCCAAACTTATCAAATGCTTGTCCCAAGCATACTTTCACACAGAAATAGCAAATAGGAGAGAAATTGATGGTTACCTTTTAGTAGGGAGGAGGGAGGCTCCTAGAGGAAGAGCCTTGGTTGAAACCACCATCAAAGCTTGGGAAGATGCCAAAGAAATCGCCTTGCTGCTCCTGCTGCTGCTGCTCCCCTCCTTGGTCGCCCAGAGATGGATAGTAGCTTGGGTCGGAATTTGCAGGGCGCCATTGTCCCTCAAAAGGTGGTGGCATGGGCTGCTGTGGTGGCTCTAGGACTTGCCCTCCAAGGTATGGGTAAAACCCATAGTCGGAGTGAGCGGAGAAGGTTTGCCGTGGAGAAGGAGGAAGCGGTGATGCTTGGCTATGAACCGATTGGGCTTCCGGGCTCATGATCGGATCTTCATCATCACGTGGCCAATACCCTCGTTGCAAATAGAAGCGACTCTCAAATGCCATGTCATAGGCCATGCTAACCTTCCTATTCAAACGATCAAGCTTCTTGTTGCAATCGGCCATACCCTTGCGCATCTCATCCCGTGTGTCCAAATGAAGTTGAGTGAGGTTGTCCACCATTTGGATGAGATTGTTGGCCCATTGTGGTTGTGGCTCACTCCCTTGAGGAAAGGGTACACGTGGTGGCGAGTTAGGCCTTGTTGATGGCCCCGCTTCATCGGTCTCCATGGGGATGATCCTAGGGATTGGGTGTTGCAATTCCTCCGCTGTCCTAGGAGTCACATAATCATGAGGAATTAGCCAAGAGAGAGAGTTAGAGAGATCTACCCGGTGAGGATATGGAAGAAAGAAGTTGCTCCCCTTGTCACGCACCCACAAATATCGCTCGGATATGTCCCGGCTCTCGCGGAAAATTTGCAAGAAGCGAGCGGCTCGGAACCTATCATCATCATAGACCATGTAGCCGGTGCAAAAGGTTTCCTCGGGTAAAGGTAGGCCCATGCGCTTGGCTAGGATTGTAACAAAGGAGCCCATAGTGATTTTGCCCCTAGCGTTTTCAATATCTCTTTGATAAATCCAGTGCTTCACCATTAACTTGATCCAATCCAATTTAGGGGGTTCGGGTTGAAGCACGTGCCATAGGATGCCAATCTCCTTGTCATTTGTGATATTCACCGTCTCCCCTCGTGCAAAAATTGTAGAGGCAATGGCACGTAGAACGATTCGAAGGGTAGGGTGCTGCACATGCCTAGATTGAAGCCTACCCGCAGTTGAGCCCGTGAGCCTTTCCCATACTTGTCTCCCGAAGACTTCATCATTAGGGTCCCTTGTCCAAGTAGTCTCCTCCACCTCCCCTCTTTCTAACTTGAAAACCACGGACAAGTCATCAAGCCATGCTTTATGAGTATTGTTTCCAAGCCGGAACCAAATGTAATCCCGGCCGTCTCGTTCCATGAGTCGTAGAGAAGAGAGAAACTCTTGGGTGTAGACTTGGTATGCCTTCTCTCGGAATTCCCAAAAGGCGGGGGTAATACCGGCATTGCTCGTGATCTCCAAAAATTGCTCCGCTACCCCAAAGGTTTCCAATGTCTCCATATCCATGAACCTCGTGTGCTCAAAGACCCTATCTCGCATCCTTAGATAGTTTTCAAACATATAGTTCCAAGGCATTTCAAAGTTGGCATCCCTTTCAAATGGTGCTGCAGCGGGGTTACGGACCAAGTCCGGATCGATCTCAGGCCCGATAGGGTGTTGCTGAGGTTGAGAAGAAGAAGCAGCGGCTGCTAGGCGTGCACTAGCACGGGTTCTTGGTTTGGGTGCCATAGGGAAGGGACAAGTGGTGAGGTGATTGCAGGGTTTGGGTGCTCTGGTCGAACCGAACAGGGGACTGTTTGAACCGAACAGAGTGGTTTAACAGAGGGTTGGCGCTATAAGATGTGCTCTGGTCGATCCGACCAAGGACTTGTTCGACCTGACCAGAGAGGGTAAAATGTTGGGTCTGACAGGTTCTGGCACGGGTTGACCCGTTTCACTGGTACACCTCAAAATTCGCTGGTACAAACTTGCAAAACCCTCAAACAAACCAATACAAGGCACAATTGAACAAAAGAAAAGGAAGTAGAAGTAATTGGACCTTTGTAAACCTCAATTTCCCAAACTTGCGGTGGTTGGAAATGGGGCAGCGGCAATAAGGGGTTCCCGGCACTCCTTGGGACTTTGTGGCGCAAAAGAAGTGTGCAAAGGTGCTCGGGAAGAAGAAAGAATGCAAGAGAAGCCGGAGTCGCGCCCAACAACGACGGAATGGTCCCGTAGTGGTGTCCCTTCGGCCAAACCTAACTTGAGTCCTTCAAGTGTGCACTTAGGGCAAGGAGAGGGCCCTGGAGTACTTCCCCACGAGAGAAATTGAGAGAATAGCAAAATCGGTTGAAACCTCGTGGAGCGTGCCTTGAAAAACCCGTCGCGAAGGAACTTCAATAGCAAAAACTAAGGACAGTAGTGAGAAGAGAGTAGAGAGGAGAGCAATTTGGGCTTTAGATCTCTTAAAATGGTGGAGAATTGAGGAAGTTGAGATTTTGGGAAAGGTGGTTCGGTTTGGAGAAGAAGAGAACGAGAGAGAAGAAAAATGGGACGAGTGGGAGAGGGAGGAAGAGAGGGGACGGTTTTGATTTTTAATGGGTTTAACGGGTTTGGATCGGGATTAACGGGTTGCGGGTCTAATGCAACGGCTAATTGCGCCTCTTGGGCGTCTCCCACGCGCATGAATGGAGGCGTCCCTTCAGGCAATGATAAAGGCGCCCCTTCAGAAAATGGAGGCGTCCATTGAAGCATAGTGGGCCCTGCATAAACAAAAACAAACAATCAGCCCAAAAACCAATGAAATGGGCCCAATTTATGCTCTGGTCGATCCGACCAGGCCACTAGTCGATCCGAACGGCGACTCAGTGTGGTCCCCTTTGCACTACTCCTTTCAGTCGATTCGACCAACAGTCTGTTCGCTTCGAACGGAGTCAATCCTTACATCAGTATCCAACCAGCTTCCGTTCGACTCGACCAGAAGTTTGTTCGACTCGACCAGAAAGTGATTTTCACTGATCCTCTTCATGTCATCATGCTGTTGAACTTCCTTGCTCTCTTGCTTCGTCCAGGATGGCATTTCTCCATTGCTTGAGGTGTTGTGCAATCCATATGAGGTCGATCGGGGTTAGTTGGCTCACGTAACCCAAGGTGCTCTTGCATGGAACGCATCCTTCTTCGTTTAGACTTCGTAATTTACCTACAACAAACAAATACAAATCATTAAACTCTATTTGTAAAATATCTCTTTTTATTTTTCGAATTTTCAAGGATTTTAGATTTTTTTGTGTTTTTTTTTTTTTTTTTTTTATGATAAAGTAAATAAATAGAGAAGAGAAAAGAGTTGAGAAATCCTTGGGTTGCCTCCCAAGAAGCGCTTGTTTATGGTCCCTAGCTTGACCATGCTCCTCTAGTCTTTGTGTAGAGTTGGCTCGCCTAGCTTGATGGTTTGAATCTCTTCTTGAACCTCACTAGCGATGTAGTGCTTCAAGCGTTGTCCGTTAACCTTGAATGGTTCCGAGTCTTTGTCACAAATGTCAATGGCACCAAAGGGGTAAACCTTAACGACTCGGAAAGGGCCGGACCATCTTGACTTTAATTTGCCCGGAAAAAGCTTGAGCCTAGAGTTGAATAGTAGCACCGAATCCCCTTCCTTGAATTCTCTCCTTGAGATCCTCCTATCATGCACAAATTTCGTCCTCTCCTTGTACAATTTGGCACTTTCATATGAGTTCAGGCGTATCTCATCCAACTCATGTAAGTCAAGTATGCGCTTTTCACCCGCCTTGAGGAGATCCATGTTGATTGCTCGGGTTGCCCAATATGCTTTGTGTTCTATTTCAACCGGGAGATGACACGGCTTCCCATAGATAAGCTTGAAAGGACTCATGCCAATGGGGGTCTTGAAGGCGGTGCGATAGGCCCACAATGCATCATCAAGCTTATTTGCCCAATCTTTTCGGGTTCGAGCGACCGTCTTCTCCAAAATACTCTTGATCTCCCTATTAGACACCTCTACTTGACCACTTGTTTGAGGATGATAAGGGGTTGCTACCTTGTGAATCACTCCATGCTTTTTCAAGAGGTTATCAAAGTTCCGGTTGATGAAGTGTTTTCCACCATCGCTAATTACCGATCTAGGCACCCCAAATCGCGGGAAAATCACCTTAGAAAAGAGTCTAATCACTGAGTTGGAATCCGCGGACTTGCATGGAATTGCTTCTACCCATTTAGAGACATAGTCGACGGCAACCAAGATATATTCATAACCATGGGAACTTGGGAACGGTCCCATAAAATCAACTCCCCATACATCAAAAATTTCAACCTCAAGAATCGGGTTAAGGGCCATCTCATTCCTCTTTGAAATATTGCCCGTTCTTTGACATTGATCACATGTCATAACAAAAGATCGTGCATCCTTAAAGAGAGAGGGCCAATAGAAGCCGGATTGGAGTACCTTGGCGGCTGTTTTGGAGAATGAGGCATGCCCACCATAGGCCGATGAGTGACAACTTGCTAGGATCGCCTTAACTTCATCGTATGGGACACATCTCCTATAAATGTCATCAATCCCAAGCTTAAAGAGGTACGGCTCATCCCAAAAGTAGTACTTGGCATCCGTCTTGAGCTTCTTCTTCTCCTGCCAACTCATTTCAGGAGGTAGGGCACCACTTGCAAGGTAATTGGCTAAATCAGCGTACCATGGGTGCTGATTCTGTGCCATCCTCCTGATCATTCGAGGCTCTGGTCGACTCGAACCAGCATCTGGTCGACTCGAACCAGCATCTGGTCGGTTCGAACCAGCATCTGGTCGGTTCGACCAATGCTCTATGGACAGCATTTCGTGGGCCAGGTCAAGCCAGAATTGGTCCTGCTCAGCTGGTCGGATCGACCAAGGTGCTGTTCGGTCCGAACAGGCATCAATTTTCATCAATTTCTCATGTGGGAAAGAGTCATCAATTGGGATTTTAGCATCTTGACCTTCCTCCCAGTGCAGCCTTGACAAATGGTCTGCGACGGAGTTCTCCGTGCCCTTTTTATCTCTAATCTCAAGGTCAAATTCTTGAAGGAGAAGAACCCATCGTATGAGACGCGGCTTGGCATCTTTCTTACTCAAAAGGTATCTAATGGCCGCATGATCAGTGTAGACAATCACCTTAGAACCCACTAAGTAAGGTCGGAATTTGTCCAGAGCAAAAACAATTGCAAGGAGCTCCTTCTCGGTGGTTGTGTAATTTGCTTGAGCCGGGTCTAACACCTTGCTTGCATAGTAGATGGCGACCGGCTTCTTGTCTTTCTTTTGCCCAAGCACCGCTCCAATCGCGAAGTCGCTCGCATCACACATGAGCTCAAACGGTTGGGACCAATCGGGCGGTTGCAAGATTGGGGCAGAGACAAGGGCTTCCTTCAATCTGTGAAACGCATTCAAACAATCCTCATCAATAATAAAATCATTGTCTTTAACGAGAAGATTACTTAATGGTTTGGCAATTTTAGAAAAATCTTTAATGAATCGGCGGTAGAATCCGGCATGGCCTAGGAAGCTTCGCACGTCCTTGACATTCTTTGGCACTCCAAGCTTCTCAATCACCTCGATTTTCGCTTTGTCAACTTCGATCCCTTGAGATGTCACCACATGCCCTAGTACTACACCTTTTTGCACCATAAAATGACATTTCTCCCAGTTCAAAACCAAGTTAACCTCTTCACATCTCTGCAAGACTTTAGATAGGTTAGCAAGACAAGAATCAAAACTAGTACCATACACAGAGAAATCGTCCATAAACACTTCCATTTCTTTTTCAATAAAATCAGAGAAAATTGCCATCATAGCACGTTGGAAGGTTGCGGGTGCATTACAAAGACCAAAAGGCATTCTTTTGTAGGCATAAGTGCCATATGGGCAAGTGAAAGTGGTCTTTTCTTGGTCATTTGGATGAATTGGTATTTGAAAGAAACCCGAATAACCGTCTAAGTAACAAAAATACGAGTGATTAGCTAATCTTTCAAGCATTTGGTCAACAAAAGGAAGAGGAAAATGGTCCTTGCGAGTCGCCGCATTGAGCTTGCGGTAATCGATGCACATCCTCCATCCGGTTGCTACTCGGGTTTGAATCATCTCGTCTTTGTCATTCTTGATCACCGTCGTGCCTCCTTTCTTTGGGACCACATGGACCGGGCTCACCCACTTGCTATCGGAGATTGCATAAATGATACCCGCATCAAGGAGCTTGAGAATCTCCTTCTTGACCACCTCCTTGAGGTTGGGATTGAGTCGCCTTTGTGCCTCTCGAGTCGGCTTATGATCATCTTCCATGAGAATTCGATGTGTGCAAAACGAGGGGTCAATGCCCTTCAAGTCCTCAATCGAGTAGCCAATTGCACCTCTATATGCTCTTAGCTCCATTAAAAGCTTCTCCGTTTGGCCTGCATCTAGCTCTGAGTTAACAATAACTGGGTATGTTTGACTTGGGCCAAGAAATTCGTACCTTAACGATGCGGGAAGAGGTTTCAACTCGACTGTTGGAGGCTCTGGTCGACTCGGACAGGCTCTGGTCGGATCGAACAGGTCGCCAGATTGGGGTTCCATGCCTGGTCGAGCCTCTGGTCGACTCGAACAGGAGTCTGGTCGACTCGAACAGGTGGTCGAACAGGCCATGTTGAGAGTGGCGTTGCTTTCTTCCTCGACTTCCATGATCTCTTCTACCCCTATTGCCTCTTGCATGTCACATAGGAAGGCTTGGTAAGTTTCTAGAGCTATTTGGTACTGGTCCTCTAGAGACTCTTCAATTTCAGGCATCTCTTGGATCATGAAACAAGTTTTCGCGGGGTCGGGGCATTTCATGGCATGATCTATTGAAAATAGGAGGCGTTCCCCCCCCACTCTGACCAAAATTGTCCCTTCCAGGGCATCCATCATTACACCGGCTGTTCTAAGAAAGGGTCGACCCAAGATTATTGGTACTTCTTTATCGACCTCCATTTCCATGACCACAAAATCGCCGGGTACTAGGAATTTGCCAACTTGCACAGGGACATCCTTTAAAACGCCCAAGGGTAACCGGGTTGTGGAATCGGCGAGCTTAAGGGTCATGCTCGTGGGTGTAAGCTCTCCAATTCCAATCGTTTCAAACACCGACTTCGGCATGAGGCTTATGCTTGCTCCCATATCACACAAGGCTTGCATAACAGTGGCTTTTCCAATAGTGCAAGGAAGGACGAACCTACCTGGATCCTCAAGCTTGGGTGGCATGCGGTTCTTCAAAGCCTCACTGCTCTTGTATGTTAATGCCACCGTTTTCAGCTCCTCCATGGACCGTTTGCCCGTGCAAAGCTCTTTCAAGAATTTGGCATAAATGGGCACGTGGGCAATTGCGTCGGTGAAAGGAATTGTAATCTGCATTTGCTTGAGTATCTCCCAAAAGATTCTGAACTGAGCGTCTTCTTTGGATTTTACCAAGCGCTGAGGGAAAGGTGCAGGTGGTTGGTAAGCAGGCACTGGTGTTTCAGCACTGCTTTTATCCTTAGGTTGTGCCTTTTTAGCCTCCTGGTCGGACCGAACGGTGGTCTGGTCGACCCGAACAGGCTCCTGGACTTCCACATGGCCTTGTGCAACTTGGTCGAGCTCCACTATGGGCTGGTCGGATCGAACAGGGGGCTGGTCGATCTGACCAGAGAGCTGGTGTTGCTCGTCAGCCGGCATAGGAGGGTCTTGATACTCTCGTCCGCTCCTTAAGACGTGCATGGCTTTGATTTCAGCATTTGGGTTAACTAGAGGCTGCCCTGGAAGCTTCCCTTGAGGTCTAGAAAATTGTTGCTCCATCATTCGCTCCAAGCGTTGCAAGGAAGCGGCACTACCCTTTAACTCATTTGTGGTCGCCTTGAGCTCATCCAACCCCTCGGCCATCATCAGGTTGAATTTGCCTTGCTGATGCATGAACTCTTGGACGACCGGAGGAACCCCGTCTGTATTATAGACTGATTTCCTAGGAAACGGTCCATTAGAGTTGTTAGGTTGCTGATCTCGCCTAGGGGGCTGCTGATTCTGTCCCTTGTAATTGTACTTGGGTTGGTAGGGCCGGTCGAGAGTGGATTTTTGCATTGTATTCTTCAGATTTGGGTCATTCATGTGCTCCCAATTTCTTTGCTCACCCTCATCCAGTGAATAGCTCCGGTTGAAAATATGTCTCGGGTAATAGGAAGGTTCGCTATTCAAAGAGTTCACTTGAGCCATGTCATCATTGATTTTAGCAAGGGGGCAATCAGGAGATTTATGCCCTTCTTCGCCACAAGCACCACATTCGTTTGAGTAGAGATGAGACCCTTGGGCGGATTGATAAGATGCTAGCTTGGCTTCCAATTCAGCAATCCTCTCATCTCTAGTAGTGATCTCATGCACTTGGTGCTTCGCATGGCCAGAGCGGCGGGGGCTGGGGATTGGATACCACGTATAGTTCCGTGCGCAGTGATCGAGTAGGTCTCGCCCTTGAGTCGCATCAAGCCGTTTGAATGCCCCACCTGAAAGTGAATCAATATTAATTTTGATATTGTCATATAGACCGCTATAAAAGTTTTTAATCAAAAGCCAGTCTTGAATGCCATGGTGTGGGCATGAGTTTTCAAGATCCCTAAATCGCTCCCAAGCGTCCCTCATTGTTTCATCATCTTTTTGGGCAAAGTTGTTCAATTCCCTCCTAATTGTATCAGACCTATCAGTTGAGAAATATCTTTCTAGAAAAACTTGTGCCATTTGATCCCAAGACCGAATTGAACCCTTTTTCAAAGTCTTATACCATTTGCGGGCACTATCTTTAAGGGTGAAATGAAACAGTAACAGCCTAATTGCTTGTTGAGAAACCCCATTAATTTTAATCAAACGTGTGCAATCAATGAAATTTTGTAAATGAGCATGAGGGTCCTCTTTGTCATCTCCGTAGAACGGAGTTTGTTGGACTAGTGAGACATGATTTGGAGAGATTAGCATGTTGTTGGCCGCGATGCCCGGAATCAACACGGGCCCGCCCACATCTTTGGCATTCGGGGCTCCGTATTCTCCGAGTGTCCTTTCACGGCCTTGGCCATCCTCATCATCAGAGTTGTGGACGCTAGCCTCGTCCTCTTGGGTCCAGCGGCGACGCTCGTCTTCTAATTCCCTTCGTTGTCCTGTGAGAGCGTCCCGCTCCGCTGCGAGTTGAGCCTCTCTTTGCTCGAGTTGGAGACGGAGGTTCTCCAGTTCTTGTGTGCGCTGGGCAATGGCCTCGGGAGTGAGTTGGTCGGCCATCGCAGTGTTTTCTTCTCGCTGTTCGGGGTGCTGGTCAGATCGAACAGAGCCCTGGTCGGTTCGAACAGGACTAAAGGAGGAGAATCTGGCTTCTTCGTTTATTCTTCGGAGAAAATCTTTGATCCTCGGAGGAGGGGACTTCTTCCTTTGTGTATTTTCTGCCAGTCCTGAAATTTAAGAGAGAAGAAAACGTACGTGTCAAAAGAAAAAGAAAAGATCTAGTCTCTCAATACTAAGACAAGGATCCAATATCAACACCGTCCCCGGCAACGGCGCCAATTTGATGAAGGAATTTAACCTAGGAATCAAATAAATTTGTAACCTATAGCTAACCTCACTAATCGTTCAGAATATAGCTTTAGGGTCGAACCCAAGGGACAGATCTATGAATACCAGACTTGTCTTTTCTTAAAATCTAGATGAAAATATTTTATGGAATTTTTAGTAATCAAATAATGCTTAAATTGTAAATGTTTTTGGTTATTTTTGGACTTGGAATAAAATGTTCAGACAAACTAAGTAAAATATTAAAGTAAAATCTTTTTTTGAGGTCTTAACAGAATTTAAGGCGCCTTAGGAATTGGATTTCATCTATGTTTGGCTGTTAAATTAGAAACTCAAAATACTTTCGCATTTGAATTTCTCAATTTAACTACAATCAACCCTCTGGTCAATTCGAACACCAATCTGTTCGATTCGAACAGTGTCCTGTTCGGTTCGACCAGAACTCTGTTCGGTTCGACCAGAGGGTAAGGGTGCGTTGGGTTTGTCTACTATGTTTACCAATGTTTTGAGATAGGTTTAAATGGACGAACCTAGCTAATCTAAACCTCAGCCTTCGCTTGTTGGAACAGATTCTGGTTTGTTCACAATCTAACCTAATTAACTTGATTGGTTCACAACTTTTGGTATAGAATTCAATTAGTTAAACCAGTCTATCAGAGTTCTTAGGAGTATTTAGAAGTCTTTTGTACTAATCTAAAAGTCGCACTTTTGATGCAGACTAACCTCCCCTTTCGGTTCTAAGATTTACTCCAATTACTTAAATCAATTAGACTTACTAGAAGCAGCTGTTCAACTAGAAGGTAATTAGAGAATTCAACAAGTAATTAACTCAAGCAACTAATTAATTCATAATAGACTAGGTCTCAAAACATAGCAATTCATAGCATATCAAACTAACTTCATCCAAACATAGAGTTACTCTCCTAATCCTAAGGCTATAAAAGGGTCTAGCCTAACATAGTATCATAGCAAACAACAAGAGTTAAACAACAATAAAGATACAAGCCCATCAAATCACAAGATAAAAACATAAAGAAATAAAACCAAATACTCCTTATGCTTTTGATCACGATCTTCAAGGCGATGGAGTGATGCTAGATGGAGATGTCACGTGAAACACTGCTGCCGTCGTCAAAAGGATGATGATTCCCAAGGAGAAGAAAGTACTTGACCCTTAGAAAAGTGGAAGATGGTGTTGAGATGCGAATCCCCTTTTCTTCAGGCCTCCAGGGTATATATAGACATTCCAGGACGCAAGGATGGAAGGCTAGGGCACCAAGGCGCAAGAAATTGCCATAGCGATCAATTTCCATACAAGTAATGCTACCATAAGTGATATGGCGGCAACCTGGTTGGATCGAACAAGTGGGCAGTCGAACCGAACAGGAGAGAGAGAAAGCAGCCACGCAAGCATGCCACTGTGAAGTCCAGTCGGATCGAACAGCCAGTCAGTCGGATCGAACAGGAGAGAGATGTCGCCTGATAGCCATGAGTCTAGGTCGATTCGAACAGAAATCTGTTTGGGTCGACCAGAAGAGAGAATAAAGCCTCCAATGCTAGGAATGAGTCATCTAGCGTGCGTAATACGTCGGGAATCCATCTATACGCTCCAAAGTCATCAGAAATCATCAAAAACCTGTACATAGAAGAGAAGAAACGACGGCAGAACCAAATCCTGGAAAAACATAGCAATTTATCAAATAATTTATTGGTTTGAGTCTATTTTAAGTGCTAAGTACGGTCCAAATAACAATAAATATTGACTATGTCAAATCCCCCCAAACTTAAACTTTGCTTGTCCTCAAGCATCGCCCTAAGCTTAGATTCTTAGACTGTACTTAAATCTAGATCAAGTCATATCTCAAACCAAGAAATCAACATAGAAATCAATTGCTCGTGCCTAAAATTTTCTCACACTTTCAACAAATGAGTCAAACAATAATTCTAACAATAAACCAAGTCAAGTGTTCACAACTTAATCAATACAACTCTTGAGCCTAAGTGAAATCTTTTCCCAAAATTAAGAACTCTAGCCCCTCTTTGATATTTCAAAAGCAATCTCAATTTCAATCACCCGTTCCTTTTCGTATTTCTCAAAAATTTTGTAAAAGCCTTTATCAACTCCAGAAATTCTATAATGAACTTTTCTTAAAACAATTTCAATTTTTCACCAATTTTTTTTTTTTTTTTTTTTTTTTTTTTTTTTTTTATGCAAGTCGAGCAGTGGGGCTTTGCACCCTAGAGGATAATGCGGTATCATTGGCCTTAAGTTTGCTACTAGCACATGTCGCGCTAGGGAGGTTGGACGGGTGTTGCTCGACTATGGCCACGGTACACTTGGGCCATAATACTCAACAACTCCTTTACCAATGCTTTCGCACCGGGTCCGGTAGAAATTAATTACAAGCTCCCCAATTATACTTCGAAACTTTGAGTTATAATCCCTGACAGCTTGTAATTAACCCAATACCCTCCAATTTGTGGTTAAGTTAGTGGAGAAGGCCTCAGTGCGTCCTCGTTTTCACCGCTATTTGAATTAACTTCCCATTTATTGTTGCTCGTTGGTGATTCGAGCGATTAAAAAGCAATTTCAACAAGACAAAGTTCATCTTTTAATTTTCAAAGTCGATAAATTTCTTTCAAAAGTTTGTCAAATACAAATCAGTTCACTCGGTAAAAACTTGTGAGAATTGACTAAGTTTGAAATAACAATTCTAGGCATCCATCATCAAATTCAAATCTCAAAGAAAATACTTCAGTTTGGGTCCATTGGTGCAAGATCAAGTATGATATCAAAACATTCTAGGGTCATTTGAAAAATTTTTTTGTTTGACTCAAGAACAAGTTCAAGCAGTGTGAGAGTTGTCATTTAAAATCCAAATCGAGAGAATAGGCAGAATCAACTTATTTCAAAGCCAAAATCATACTAAATTGTGCAGAATATAAGTTCTGGTCGAGTCGACCAAAGCTTTGTTCGAACCGAACGAAGAGTAGAACAGATCAAGTTTTTTTATGAACTGGTCGGATCGACCAGATACCCGTTCGAACCGACCAGAGAAGACAATTATGCATAAAATCCAAATGAGAGGCGTTCGATTCGACCAGTGCTTGTTCGACTTGACCAGAGAAGAGAAAAATACGAGAAAAATTTGCCCATTTTCACAGAAAAACAACCTTTTCATCCCACAAATCGATTTATCTCCTATATGCCCCCCCCCAAACTTATCAAATGCTTGTCCCAAGCATACTTTCACACAGAAATAGCAAATAGGAGAGAAATTGATGGTTACCTTTTAGTAGGGAGGAGGGAGGCTCCTAGAGGAAGAGCCTTGGTTGAAACCACCATCAAAGCTTGGGAAAATGCCAAAGAAATCGCCTTGCTGCTCCTGCTGCTGCTGCTCCCCTCCTTGGTCGCCCAGAGATGGATAGTAGCTTGGGTCGGAATTTGCAGGGCGCCATTGTCCCTCAAAAGGTGGTGGCATGGGCTGCTGTGGTGGCTCTAGGACTTGCCCTCCAAGGTATGGGTAAAACCCATAGTCGGAGTGAGCGGAGAAGGTTTGCCGTGGAGAAGGAGGAAGCGGTGATGCTTGGCTATGAACCGATTGGGCTTCCGGGCTCATGATCGGATCTTCATCATCACGTGGCCAATACCCTCGTTGCAAATAGAAGCGACTCTCAAATGCCATGTCATAGGCCATGCTAACCTTCCTATTCAAACGATCAAGCTTCTTGTTGCAATCGGCCATACCCTTGCGCATCTCATCCCGTGTGTCCAAATGAAGTTGAGTGAGGTTGTCCACCATTTGGATGAGATTGTTGGCCCATTGTGGTTGTGGCTCACTCCCTTGAGGAAATGGTACACGTGGTGGCGAGTTAGGCCTTGTTGATGGCCCCGCTTCATCGGTCTCCATGGGGATGATCCTAGGGATTGGGTGTTGCAATTCCTCCGCTGTCCTAGGAGTCACATAATCATGAGGAATTAGCCAAGAGAGAGAGTTAGAGAGATCTACCCGGTGAGGATATGGAAGAAAGAAGTTGCTCCCCTTGTCACGCACCCACAAATATCGCTCGGATATGTCCCGGCTCTCGCGGAAAATTTGCAAGAAGCGAGCGGCTCGGAACCTATCATCATCATAGACCATGTAGCCGGTGCAAAAGGTTTCCTCGGGTATAGGTAGGCCCATGCGCTTGGCTAGGATTGTAACAAAGGAGCCCATAGTGATTTTGCCCCTAGCGTTTTCCATATCTCTTTGATAAATCCAGTGCTTCACCATTAACTTGATCCAATCCAATTTAGGGGGTTCGGGTTGAAGCACGTGCCATAGGATGCCAATCTCCTTGTCATTTGTGATATTCACCGTCTCCCCTCGTGCAAAAATTGTAGAGGCAATGGCACGTAGAACGATTCGAAGGGTAGGGTGCTGCACATGCCTAGATTGAAGCCTACCCGCAGTTGAGCCCGTGAGCCTTTCCCATACTTGTCTCCCGAAGACTTCATCATTAGGGTCCCTTGTCCAAGTAGTCTCCTCCACCTCCCCTCTTTCTAACTTGAAAACCACGGACAAGTCATCAAGCCATGCTTTATGAGTATTGTTTCCAAGCCGGAACCAAATGTAATCCCGGCCGTCTCGTTCCATGAGTCGTAGAGAAGAGAGAAACTCTTGGGTGTAGACTTGGTATGCCTTCTCTCGGAATTCCCAAAAGGCGGGGGTAATACCGGCATTGCTCGTGATCTCCAAAAATTGCTCCGCTACCCCAAAGGTTTCCAATGTCTCCATATCCATGAACCTCGTGTGCTCAAAGACCCTATCTCGCATCCTTAGATAGTTTTCAAACATATAGTTCCAAGGCATTTCAAAGTTGGCATCCCTTTCAAATGGTGCTGCAGCGGGGTTACGGACCAAGTCCGGATCGATCTCAGGCCCGATAGGGTGTTGCTGAGGTTGAGAAGAAGAAGCAGCGGCTGCTAGGCGTGCACTAGCACGGGTTCTTGGTTTGGGTGCCATAGGGAAGGGACAAGTGGTGAGGTGATTGCAGGGTTTGGGTGCTCTGGTCGAACCGAACAGGGGACTGTTTGAACCGAACAGAGTGGTTTAACAGAGGGTTGGCGCTATAAGATGTGCTCTGGTCGATCCGACCAAGGACTTGTTCGACCTGACCAGAGAGGGTAAAATGTTGGGTCTGACAGGTTCTGGCACGGGTTGACCCGTTTCACTGGTACACCTCAAAATTCGCTGGTACAAACTTGCAAAACCCTCAAACAAACCAATACAAGGCACAATTGAACAAAAGAAAAGGAAGTAGAAGTAATTGGACCTTTGTAAACCTCAATTTCCCAAACTTGCGGTGGTTGGAAATGGGGCAGCGGCAATAAGGGGTTCCCGGCACTCCTTGGGACTTTGTGGCGCAAAAGAAGTGTGCAAAGGTGCTCGGGAAGAAGAAAGAATGCAAGAGAAGCCGGAGTCGCGCCCAACAACGACGGAATGGTCCCGTAGTGGTGTCCCTTCGGCCAAACCTAACTTGAGTCCTTCAAGTGTGCACTTAGGGCAAGGAGAGGGCCCTGGAGTACTTCCCCACGAGAGAAATTGAGAGAATAGCAAAATCGGTTGAAACCTCGTGGAGCGTGCCTTGAAAAACCCGTCGCGAAGGAACTTCAATAGCAAAAACTAAGGACAGTAGTGAGAAGAGAGTAGAGAGGAGAGCAATTTGGGCTTTAGATCTCTTAAAATGGTGGAGAATTGAGGAAGTTGAGATTTTGGGAAAGGTGGTTCGGTTTGGAGAAGAAGAGAACGAGAGAGAAGAAAAATGGGACGAGTGGGAGAGGGAGGAAGAGAGGGGACGGTTTTGATTTTTAATGGGTTTAACGGGTTTGGATCGGGATTAACGGGTTGCGGGTCTAATGTAACGGCTAATTGCGCCTCTTGGGCGTCTCCCACGCGCATGAATGGAGGCGTCCCTTCAGGCAATGATAAAGGCGCCCCTTCAGAAAATGGAGGCGTCCATTGAAGCATAGTGGGCCCTGCATAAACAAAAACAAACAATCAGCCCAAAAACCAATGAAATGGGCCCAATTTATGCTCTGGTCGATCCGACCAGGCCACTAGTCGATCCGAACGGCGACTCAGTGTGGTCCCCTTTGCACTACTCCTTTCAGTCGATTCGACCAACAGTCTGTTCGCTTCGAACGGAGTCAATCCTTACATCAGTATCCAACCAGCTTCCGTTCGACTCGACCAGAAGTTTGTTCGACTCGACCAGAAAGTGATTTTCACTGATCCTCTTCATGTCATCATGCTGTTGAACTTCCTTGCTCTCTTGCTTCGTCCAGGATGGCATTTCTCCATTGCTTGAGGTGTTGTGCAATCCATATGAGGTCGATCGGGGTTAGTTGGCTCACGTAACCCAAGGTGCTCTTGCATGGAACGCATCCTTCTTCGTTTAGACTTCGTAATTTACCTACAACAAACAAATACAAATCATTAAACTCTATTTGTAAAATATCTCTTTTTATTTTTCGAATTTTCAAGGATTTTAGATTTTTTTGTTTTTTTGTTTTTTTTTTTTTTTTTTATGATAAAGTAAATAAATAGAGAAGAGAAAAGAGTTGAGAAATCCTTGGGTTGCCTCCCAAGAAGCGCTTGTTTATGGTCCCTAGCTTGACCATGCTCCTCTAGTCTTTGTGTAGAGTTGGCTCGCCTAGCTTGATGGTTTGAATCTCTTCTTGAACCTCACTAGCGATGTAGTGCTTCAAGCGTTGTCCGTTAACCTTGAATGGTTCCGAGTCTTTGTCACAAATGTCAATGGCACCAAAGGGGTAAACCTTAACGACTCGGAAAGGGCCGGACCATCTTGACTTTAATTTGCCCGGAAAAAGCTTGAGCCTAGAGTTGAATAGTAGCACCGAATCCCCTTCCTTGAATTCTCTCCTTGAGATCCTCCTATCATGCACAAATTTCGTCCTCTCCTTGTACAATTTGGCACTTTCATATGAGTTCAGGCGTATCTCATCCAACTCATGTAAGTCAAGTATGCGCTTTTCACCCGCCTTGAGGAGATCCATGTTGATTGCTCGGGTTGCCCAATATGCTTTGTGTTCTATTTCAACCGGGAGATGACACGGCTTCCCATAGATAAGCTTGAAAGGACTCATGCCAATGGGGGTCTTGAAGGCGGTGCGATAGGCCCACAATGCATCATCAAGCTTATTTGCCCAATCTTTTCGGGTTCGAGCGACCGTCTTCTCCAAAATACTCTTGATCTCCCTATTAGACACCTCTACTTGACCACTTGTTTGAGGATGATAAGGGGTTGCTACCTTGTGAATCACTCCATGCTTTTTCAAGAGGTTATCAAAGTTCCGGTTGATGAAGTGTTTTCCACCATCGCTAATTACCGATCTAGGCACCCCAAATCGCGGGAAAATCACCTTAGAAAAGAGTCTAATCACTGAGTTGGAATCCGCGGACTTGCATGGAATTGCTTCTACCCATTTAGAGACATAGTCGACGGCAACCAAGATATATTCATAACCATGGGAACTTGGGAACGGTCCCATAAAATCAACTCCCCATACATCAAAAATTTCAACCTCAAGAATCGGGTTAAGGGCCATCTCATTCCTCTTTGAAATATTGCCCGTTCTTTGACATTGATCACATGTCATAACAAAAGATCGTGCATCCTTAAAGAGAGAGGGCCAATAGAAGCCGGATTGGAGTACCTTGGCGGCTGTTTTGGAGAATGAGGCATGCCCACCATAGGCCGATGAGTGACAACTTGCTAGGATCGCCTTAACTTCATCGTATGGGACACATCTCCTATAAATGTCATCAATCCCAAGCTTAAAGAGGTACGGCTCATCCCAAAAGTAGTACTTGGCATCCGTCTTGAGCTTCTTCTTCTCCTGCCAACTCATTTCAGGAGGTAGGGCACCACTTGCAAGGTAATTGGCTAAATCAGCGTACCATGGGTGCTGATTATGTGCCATCCTCCTGATCATTCGAGGCTCTGGTCGACTCGAACCAGCATCTGGTCGACTCGAACCAGCATCTGGTCGGTTCGAACCAGCATCTGGTCGGTTCGACCAATGCTCTATGGACAGCATTTCGTGGGCCAGGTCAAGCCAGAATTGGTCCTGCTCAGCTGGTCGGATCGACCAAGGTGCTGTTCGGTCCGAACAGGCATCAATTTTCATCAATTTCTCATGTGGGAAAGAGTCATCAATTGGGATTTTAGCATCTTGACCTTCCTCCCAGTGCAGCCTTGACAAATGGTCTGCAACGGAGTTCTCCGTGCCCTTTTTATCTCTAATCTCAAGGTCAAATTCTTGAAGGAGAAGAACCCATCGTATGAGACGCGGCTTGGCATCTTTCTTACTCAAAAGGTATCTAATGGCCGCATGATCAGTGTAGACAATCACCTTAGAACCCACTAAGTAAGGTCGGAATTTGTCCAGAGCAAAAACAATTGCAAGGAGCTCCTTCTCGGTGGTTGTGTAATTTGCTTGAGCCGGGTCTAACACCTTGCTTGCATAGTAGATGGCGACCGGCTTCTTGTCTTTCTTTTGCCCAAGCACCGCTCCAATCGCGAAGTCGCTCGCATCACACATGAGCTCAAACGGTTGGGACCAATCGGGCGGTTGCAAGATTGGGGCAGAGACAAGGGCTTCCTTCAATCTGTGAAACGCATTCAAACAATCCTCATCAATAATAAAATCATTGTCTTTAACGAGAAGATTACTTAATGGTTTGGCAATTTTAGAAAAATCTTTAATGAATCGGCGGTAGAATCCGGCATGGCCTAGGAAGCTTCGCACGTCCTTGACATTCTTTGGCACTCCAAGCTTCTCAATCACCTCGATTTTCGCTTTGTCAACTTCGATCCCTTGAGATGTCACCACATGCCCTAGTACTACACCTTTTTGCACCATAAAATGACATTTCTCTCAGTTCAAAACCAAGTTAACCTCTTCACATCTCTGCAAGACTTTAGATAGGTTAGCAAGACAAGAATCAAAACTAGTACCATACACAGAGAAATCGTCCATAAACACTTCCATTTCTTTTTCAATAAAATCAGAGAAAATTGCCATCATAGCACGTTGGAAGGTTGCGGGTGCATTACAAAGACCAAAAGGCATTCTTTTGTAGGCATAAGTGCCATATGGGCAAGTGAAAGTGGTCTTTTCTTGGTCATTTGGATGAATTGGTATTTGAAAGAAACCCGAATAACCGTCTAAGTAACAAAAATACGAGTGATTAGCTAATCTTTCAAGCATTTGGTCAACAAAAGGAAGAGGAAAATGGTCCTTGCGAGTCGCCGCATTGAGCTTGCGGTAATCGATGCACATCCTCCATCCGGTTGCTACTCGGGTTTGAATCATCTCGCCTTTGTCATTCTTGATCACCGTCGTGCCTCCTTTCTTTGGGACCACATGGACCGGGCTCACCCACTTGCTATCGGAGATTGCATAAATGATACCCGCATCAAGGAGCTTGAGAATCTCCTTCTTGACCACCTCCTTGAGGTTGGGATTGAGTCGCCTTTGTGCCTCTCGAGTCGGCTTATGATCATCTTCCATGAGAATTCGATGTGTGCAAAACGAGGGGTCAATGCCCTTCAAGTCCTCAATCGAGTAGCCAATTGCACCTCTATATGCTCTTAGCTCCATTAAAAGCTTCTCCGTTTGGCCTGCATCTAGCTCTGAGTTAACAATAACTGGGTATGTTTGACTTGGGCCAAGAAATTCGTACCTTAACGATGCGGGAAGAGGTTTCAACTCGACTGTTGGAGGCTCTGGTCGACTCGGACAGGCTCTGGTCGGATCGAACAGGTCGCCAGATTGGGGTTCCATGCCTGGTCGAGCCTCTGGTCGACTCGAACAGGAGTCTGGTCGACTCGAACAGGTGGTCGAACAGGCCATGTTGAGAGTGGCGTTGCTTTCTTCCTCGACTTCCATGATCTCTTCTACCCCTATTGCCTCTTGCATGTCACATAGGAAGGCTTGGTAAGTTTCTAGAGCTATTTGGTACTGGTCCTCTAGAGACTCTTCAATTTCAGGCATCTCTTGGATCACGAAACAAGTTTTCGCGGGGTCGGGGCATTTCATGGCATGATCTATTGAAAATAGGAGGCGTTCCCCCCCCACTCTGACCAAAATTGTCCCTTCCAGGGCATCCATCATTACACCGGCTGTTCTAAGAAAGGGTCGACCCAAGATTATTGGTACTTCTTTATCGACCTCCATTTCCATGACCACAAAATCGCCGGGTACTAGGAATTTTCCAACTTGCACAGGGACATCCTTTAAAACGCCCAAGGGTAACCGGGTTGTGGAATCGGCGAGCTTAAGGGTCATGCTCGTGGGTGTAAGCTCTCCAATTCCAATCGTTTCAAACACCGACTTCGGCATGAGGCTTATGCTTGCTCCCATATCACACAAGGCTTGCATAACAGTGGCTTTTCCAATAGTGCAAGGAAGGACGAACCTACCTGGATCCTCAAGCTTGGGTGGCATGCGGTTCTTCAAAGCCTCACTGCTCTTGTATGTTAATGCCACCGTTTTCAGCTCCTCCATGGACCGTTTGCCCGTGCAAAGCTCTTTCAAGAATTTGGCATAAATGGGCACGTGGGCAATTGCGTCGGTGAAAGGAATTGTAATCTGCATTTGCTTGAGTATCTCCCAAAAGATTCTGAACTGAGCGTCTTCTTTGGATTTTACCAAGCGCTGAGGGAAAGGTGCAGGTGGTTGGTAAGCAGGCACTGGTGTTTCAGCACTGCTTTTATCCTTAGGTTGTGCCTTTTTAGCCTCCTGGTCGGACCGAACGGTGGTCTGGTCGACCCGAACAGGCTCCTGGACTTCCACATGGCCTTGTGCAACTTGGTCGAGCTCCACTATGGGCTGGTCGGATCGAACAGGGGGCTGGTCGATCTGACCAGAGAGCTGGTGTTGCTCGTCAGCCGGCATAGGAGGGTCTTGATACTCTCGTCCGCTCCTTAAGACGTGCATGGCTTTGATTTCAGCATTTGGGTTAACTAGAGGCTGCCCTGGAAGCTTCCCTTGAGGTCTAGAAAATTGTTGCTCCATCATTCGCTCCAAGCGTTGCAAGGAAGCGGCACTACCCTTTAACTCATTTGTGGTCGCCTTGAGCTCATCCAACCCCTCGGCCATCATCAGGTTGAATTTGCCTTGCTGATGCATGAACTCTTGGACGACCGGAGGAACCCCGTCTGTATTATAGACTGATTTCCTAGGAAACGGTCCATTAGAGTTGTTAGGTTGCTGATCTCGCCTAGGGGGCTGCTGATTCTGTCCCTTGTAATTGTACTTGGGTTGGTAGGGCCGGTCGAGAGTGGATTTTTGCATTGTATTCTTCAGATTTGGGTCATTCATGTGCTCCCAATTTCTTTGCTCACCCTCATCCAGTGAATAGCTCCGGTTGAAAATATGTCTCGGGTAATAGGAAGGTTCGCTATTCAAAGAGTTCACTTGAGCCATGTCATCATTGATTTTAGCAAGGGGGCAATCAGGAGATTTATGCCCTTCTTCGCCACAAGCACCACATTCGTTTGAGTAGAGATGAGACCCTTGGGCGGATTGATAAGATGCTAGCTTGGCTTCCAATTCAGCAATCCTCTCATCTCTAGTAGTGATCTCATGCACTTGGTGCTTCGCATGGCCAGAGCGGCGGGGGCTGGGGATTGGATACCACGTATAGTTCCGTGCGCAGTGATCGAGTAGGTCTCGCCCTTGAGTCGCATCAAGCCGTTTGAATGCCCCACCTGAAAGTGAATCAATATTAATTTTGATATTGTCATATAGACCGCTATAAAAGTTTTTAATCAAAAGCCAGTCTTGAATGCCATGGTGTGGGCATGAGTTTTCAAGATCCCTAAATCGCTCCCAAGCGTCCCTCATTGTTTCATCATCTTTTTGGGCAAAGTTGTTCAATTCCCTCCTAATTGTATCAGACCTATCAGTTGAGAAATATCTTTCTAGAAAAACTTGTGCCATTTGATCCCAAGACCGAATTGAACCCTTTTTCAAAGTCTTATACCATTTGCGGGCACTATCTTTAAGGGTGAAATGAAACAGTAACAGCCTAATTGCTTGTTGAGAAACCCCATTAATTTTAATCAAACGTGTGCAATCAATGAAATTTTGTAAATGAGCATGAGGGTCCTCTTTGTCATCTCCGTAGAACGGAGTTTGTTGGACTAGTGAGACATGATTTGGAGAGATTAGCATGTTGTTGGCCGCGATGCCCGGAATCAACACGGGCCCGCCCACATCTTTGGCATTCGGGGCTCCGTATTCTCCGAGTGTCCTTTCACGGCCTTGGCCATCCTCATCATCAGAGTTGTGGACGCTAGCCTCGTCCTCTTGGGTCCAGCGGCGACGCTCGTCTTCTAATTCCCTTCGTTGTCCTGTGAGAGCGTCCCGCTCCGCTGCGAGTTGAGCCTCTCTTTGCTCGAGTTGGAGACGGAGGTTCTCCAGTTCTTGTGTGCGCTGGGCAATGGCCTCGGGAGTGAGTTGGTCGGCCATCGCAGTGTTTTCTTCTCGCTGTTCGGGGTGCTGGTCAGATCGAACAGAGCCCTGGTCGGTTCGAACAGGACTAAAGGAGGAGAATCTGGCTTCTTCGTTTATTCTTCGGAGAAAATCTTTGATCCTCGGAGGAGGGGACTTCTTCCTTTGTGTATTTTCTGCCAGTCCTGAAATTTAAGAGAGAAGAAAACGTACGTGTCAAAAGAAAAAGAAAAGATCTAGTCTCTCAATACTAAGACAAGGATCCAATATCAACACCGTCCCCGGCAACGGCGCCAATTTGATGAAGGAATTTAACCTAGGAATCAAATAAATTTGTAACCTATAGCTAACCTCACTAATCGTTCAGAATATAGCTTTAGGGTCGAACCCAAGGGACAGATCTATGAATACCAGACTTGTCTTTTCTTAAAATCTAGATGAAAATATTTTATGGAATTTTTAGTAATCAAATAATGCTTAAATTGTAAATGTTTTTGGTTATTTTTGGACTTGGAATAAAATGTTCAGACAAACTAAGTAAAATATTAAAGTAAAATCTTTTTTTGAGGTCTTAACAGAATTTAAGGCGCCTTAGGAATTGGATTTCATCTATGTTTGGCTGTTAAATTAGAAACTCAAAATACTTTCGCATTTGAATTTCTCAATTTAACTACAATCAACCCTCTGGTCAATTCGAACACCAATCTGTTCGATTCGAACAGTGTCCTGTTCGGTTCGACCAGAACTCTGTTCGGTTCGACCAGAGGGTAAGGGTGCGTTGGGTTTGTCTACTATGTTTACCAATGTTTTGAGATAGGTTTAAATGGACGAACCTAGCTAATCTAAACCTCAGCCTTCGCTTGTTGGAACAGATTCTGGTTTGTTCACAATCTAACCTAATTAACTTGATTGGTTCACAACTTTTGGTATAGAATTCAATTAGTTAAACCAGTCTATCAGAGTTCTTAGGAGTATTTAGAAGTCTTTTGTACTAATCTAAAAGTCGCACTTTTGATGCAGACTAACCTCCCCTTTCGGTTCTAAGATTTACTCCAATTACTTAAATCAATTAGACTTGCTATTCCTAACTTAGACTTACTAGAAGCAGCTGTTCAACTAGAAGGTAATTAGAGAATTCAACAAGTAATTAACTCAAGCAACTAATTAATTCATAATAGACTAGGTCTCAAAACATAGCAATTCATAGCATATCAAACTAACTTCATCCAAACATAGAGTTACTCTCCTAATCCTAAGGCTATAAAAGGGTCTAGCCTAACATAGTATCATAGCAAACAACAAGAGTTAAACAACAATAAAGATACAAGCCCATCAAATCACAAGATAAAAACATAAAGAAATAAAACCAAATACTCCTTATGCTTTTGATCACGATCTTCAAGGCGATGGAGTGATGCTAGATGGAGATGTCACGTGAAACACTGCTGCCGTCGTCAAAAGGATGATGATTCCCAAGGAGAAGAAAGTACTTGACCCTTAGAAAAGTGGAAGATGGTGTTGAGATGCGAATCCCCTTTTCTTCAGGCCTCCAGGGTATATATAGACATTCCAGGACGCAAGGATGGAAGGCTAGGGCACCAAGGCGCAAGAAATTGCCATAGCGATCAATTTCCATACAAGAAATGCTACCATAAGTGATATGGCGGCAACCTGGTCGGATCGAACAAGTGGGCAGTCGAACCGAACAGGAGAGAGAGAAAGCAGCCACGCAAGCATGCCACTGTGAAGTCCAGTCGGATCGAACAGCCAGTCAGTCGGATCGAACAGGAGAGAGATGTCGCCTGATAGCCATGAGTCTAGGTCGATTCGAACAGAAATCTGTTTGGGTCGACCAGAAGAGAGAATAAAGCCTCCAATGCTAGGAATGAGTCATCTAGCGTGCGTAATACGTCGGGAATCCATCTATACGCTCCAAAGTCATCAGAAATCATCAAAAACCTGTACATAGAAGAGAAGAAACGACGGCAGAACCAAATCCTGGAAAAACATAGCAATTTATCAAATAATTTATTGGTTTGAGTCTATTTTAAGTGCTAAGTACGGTCCAAATAACAATAAATATTGACTATGTCAAATCCCCCCAAACTTAAACTTTGCTTGTCCTCAAGCATCGCCCTAAGCTTAGATTCTTAGACTGTACTTAAATCTAGATCAAGTCATATCTCAAACCAAGAAATCAACATAGAAATCAATTGCTCGTGCCTAAAATTTTCTCACACTTTCAACAAATGAGTCAAACAAAAATTCTAACAATAAACCAAGTCAAGTGTTCACAACTTAATCAATACAACTCTTGAGCCTAAGTGAAATCTTTTCCCAAAATTAAGAACTCTAGCCCCTCTTTGATATTTCAAAAGCAATCTCAATTTCAATCACCCGTTCCTTTTCGTATTTCTCAAAAATTTTGTAAAAGCCTTTATCAACTCCAGAAATTCTATAATGAACTTTTCTTAAAACAATTTCAATTTTTCACCAATTTTTTTTTTTTTTTTTTTTTTTTTTTTTTTTTTTTTTTATGCAAGTCGAGCAGTGGGGCTTTGCACCCTAGAGGATAATGCGGTATCATTGGCCTTAAGTTTGCTACTAGCACATGTCGCGCTAGGGAGGTTGGACGGGTGTTGCTCGACTATGGCCACGGTACACTTGGGCCATAATACTCAACAACTCCTTTACCAATGCTTTCGCACCGGGTCCGGTAGAAATTAATTACAAGCTCCCCAATTATACCTCGAAACTTTGAGTTATAATTCCTGACAGCTTGTAATTAACCCAATACCCTCCAATTTGTGGTTAAGTTAGTGGAGAAGGCCTCAGTGCGTCCTCGTTTTCACCGCTATTTGAATTAACTTCCCATTTATTGTTGCTCGTTGGTGATTCGAGCGATTAAAAAGCAATTTCAACAAGACAAAGTTCATCTTTTAATTTTCAAAGTCGATAAATTTCTTTCAAAAGTTTGTCAAATACAAATCAGTTCACTCGGTAAAAACTTGTGAGAATTGACTAAGTTTGAAATAACAATTCTAGGCATCCATCATCAAATTCAAATCTCAAAGAAAATACTTCAGTTTGGGTCCATTGGTGCAAGATCAAGTATGATATCAAAACATTCTAGGGTCATTTGAAAAATTTTTTGTTTGACTCAAGAACAAGTTCAAGCAGTGTGAGAGTTGTCATTTAAAATCCAAATCGAGAGAATAGGCAGAATCAACTTATTTCAAAGCCAAAATCATACTAAATTGTGCAGAATATAAGTTCTGGTCGAGTCGACCAAAGCTTTGTTCGAACCGAACGAAGAGTAGAACAGATTAAGTTTTTTTATGAACTGGTCGGATCGACCAGGTACCCGTTCGAACCGACCAGAGAAGACAATTATGCATAAAATCCAAATGAGAGGCGTTCGATTCGACCAGTGCTTGTTCGACTTGACCAGAGAAGAGAAAAATACGAGAAAAATTTGCCCATTTTCACAGAAAAACAACCTTTTCATCCCACAAATCGTTTTATCTCCTATATGCCCCCCCCCAAACTTATCAAATGCTTGTCCCAAGCATACTTTCACACAGAAATAGCAAATAGGAGAGAAATTGATGGTTACCTTTTAGTAGGGAGGAGGGAGGCTCCTAGAGGAAGAGCCTTGGTTGAAACCACCATCAAAGCTTGGGAAGATGCCAAAGAAATCGCCTTGCTGCTCCTGCTGCTGCTGCTCCCCTCCTTGGTCGCCCAGAGATGGATAGTAGCTTGGGTCGGAATTTGCAGGGCGCCATTGTCCCTCAAAAGGTGGTGGCATGGGCTGCTGTGGTGGCTCTAGGACTTGCCCTCCAAGGTATGGGTAAAACCCATAGTCGGAGTGAGCGGAGAAGGTTTTAATGGAGCTAAGAGCATATAGAGGTGCAATTGGCTACTCGATTGAGGACTTGAAGGGCATTGACCCCTCGTTTTGCACACATCGAATTCTCATGGAAGATGATCATAAGCCGACTCGAGAGGCACAAAGGCGACTCAATCCCAACCTCAAGGAGGTGGTCAAGAAGGAGATTCTCAAGCTCCTTGATGCGGGTATCATTTATGCAATCTCCGATAGCAAGTGGGTGAGCCCGGTCCATGTGGTCCCAAAGAAAGGAGGCACGACGGTGATCAAGAATGACAAAGGCGAGATGATTCAAACCCGAGTAGCAACCGGATGGAGGATGTGCATCGATTACCGCAAGCTCAATGCGGCGACTCGCAAGGACCATTTTCCTCTTCCTTTTGTTGACCAAATGCTTGAAAGATTAGCTAATCACTCGTATTTTTGTTACTTAGACGGTTATTCGGGTTTCTTTCAAATACCAATTGTCCTCTTTGAATCACTCTCCAATTGTCCTCTTTGAATCCCGTTCGGTCCGAACAGGAGGAACCAGGGGAGATGCAACCAATTCTTGAGAAAGTTTTGGCATTCCCTCCACTCCATGAGGCATCCCAGACACAAGGCACCATTCCTGAGCCTGAACAAGCTGAAGAGGTGCCACTTGCATCCTCTGTTCGGTGCGACCAAGCTCCTGTTCGGTTCGAACAGAGCACAAAAGTGGTCCAAAGCAAGGGCAGAAGGAAGGCACAACAACCTGAGTCAACCTATAGGCCACCTGTCCCATTTCCTCAGCGACTTGTGAAGAAGAATGAGGAAGAACGATTTCGAACTTTTTGGGAGATTCTCAAGGAATTGAAGGTCAACATTCCATTCACAGATGTCATAGCTCAAGTGCCGATCTTTGCAAGATTCTTGAAGGAGTTATGCACGGGCAAGAGATCCATGGAAGAACTCAAAACAGTGGCCCTATCACACAAGAGTAGCGAGACTTTGAAAAGCAAGATGCCCCCAAAACTTGAGGATCCGGGTAGGTTTGCTCTTCCTTGCACTATTGGAAACGCAACAATCAAGCAAGCCTTGTGTGATATGGGGGCTAGTGTTAGTTTGATGCCCAAGTCCGTTTATGAAAAGATTGGAATTGGAGAATTGAGACCCACATGCATGACATTGAAGCTCGCTGATTCCTCAATGCGGTTGCCCTTGGGTGTTATTAAAGATGTGCCCGTTCAAGTGGATAAGTTTGTCATACCGGGCGATTTCGTGGTGATGGACATGGAAGAAGACAAGGAGGTGCCTATAATTTTAGGACGCTCCTTCCTTAGAACCGCCGGTGTGAAGATGGATGCTCGAGATGGGACGATTTTGGTTAGAGTGGGAGGAGAGAAACTCCGATTTTCAATAGATCATGCTTTGAAGTGCTCCAATCCCGCCAACAAGGGTCATGACAAATCGCTCGCCGTCTCGCTCTCCGGATCCGATCCGATCAAGACCTAGTGAAATATGGTCAAGCTAGGGACCTAAAACAAGCGCTTTTTGGGAGGCAACCCAAGGATTTCTCAACTCTTCTCTCTTTTATTTATTTTTTTTTTTCATTACAAATAGAAAATACAAAAAAAAAAAATCCATAAAAATTTGAAAAAAAAAATAGAATTTGATGTTTATATTTGTTTGTTTGTAGGGAAATTTTGAGGAACAAACGAAAGAAGATGCGATTCGTGCTAGAGCACCATGGGTTATGTGAACCAACTAACCCCGATCGACCTCATACGGATTGCATCAAAAGATCTAGAAAAATTAGAGCCGCCTTGGACAACGAGAGAACAAACTAGAAGCAAATCAACATGTGGAAAGCAAAAATTGGCTAAGTTCTCTTTTCCCTCCTATTTACTTTTCTATTCGATTGCATGCATTGAGGACAATGCTTGATCTAAGTTTGGGGGGAGGGAATAGGAGAAAAATCGAACTTTTGGTGGATTTTGGTAAATTTTTGCAATTTTTTCGAACTTTTTGCTTCTCTGGTCAGCTCGAACAGACATCTGGTCAATCCAACCAAAGCCTTGGAAACTTCTGTTTTTAACTTTCTCTTTGGTCGGTTCGAACAGACACCTGGTCAATCCGACCAGAACATGGAAATTGCATAAATTGGTATGATTTTGGCTTGGAAATAAGTTGGTTTGCCTATTCTCTCTCGATTTGGATTTTAAACGTTAAATCTCACACTGCTTAAACTTGTTTTTGAGTCAAACAAAAATTTTCTCAAAGAACCCTAGAATGTTTTGATATCACACTTGATCTTGCACCAATGGACTGAATTGGAGTATTTTCTTTAAAATTTGAACTTGATCTTGGATGCTTAGAATTGTTATGACAATCTTAGTCGATTCTCACAAATTTTTGCCGAGTGAACTGATTCGTATTTGACAAACTTTTGAAAAGAAATTTATCGACTTTGGAAATTGTAAAATGAACTTTGTCTTGTTGAAATTGTTTTTTTTAATCGCTTGAATCACCAACAAGCAAAAATAATGGGACAATAAATCAAAATAGCTGTGAAAACGAGGACGCACTGAGGCCTTTCTCCACCAACTTAGCCACAAATTGGAGGGTATTGGGTTAGGTATGAATTGTTAGGAATTACAACTCAAAGAAACCGAGAAATAATTGGACAACTCATGCTTAATTCTACCGGACCCGGTGCGAAAGCATTGGTAAAGGAGTTGTTGAGTATTATGGCCCAAGTGTACCGTGGCCATAGTCGAGCAACACCCGTCTAACCTCCCTAGCGCGACATGTGCTAGTAGCAAACTTAAGGCCAATGATACCGCATTATCCTCTAGGGTGTAAAGCCCCACGGCTCGACTTGCACGAAAAAAAAAGAAGAAAAAAAAAACATTGGTGAAAAATTGAAATTGCTTTTGAGAAAAGTTCATTATAAAATTTCTGAAGTTGATAAAGGCCTTTACAAATTTTTGTGGAATGTGAAAAGGAACGGGTAATTGAAATTGAGATCGCTTTTGAAATATCAAAGGGAAGCTAGAGTTCTAATTTTTGGGAAAAGACTTTACTTAGGGCCAAGAGTTGCATTAATTAAGTTGTGAACACTTAACTTGGTTTTTTATTTTGATTCTTGTTTGACTCATTTGATGAAAGTGTGAGAAATTTTAGGCATAGCAATTGATTTCACGATATTTATTGGTTTGAGATACAACTCAATGTTTAAAGTTTAAGTATAGTCCAAAACTCTAAGCTTAGGGTGTTGCTTGAGGACAAGCAAAGTTTAAGTTTGGGGGGATTTGACATCGTCATTATTTGTAGGCATTTGGACCATACTTGGCACTCAAATAACACTCAAACCATTGAATTATTCAATAGATTGCTATGATTTCGATGGAATTGGCTCTACCGTCGTTTCTTCTCTCATTTTACAGGATTTTGATGATTTCTGATGATTTTGGAGCATATAGATGGATTCCCGACGTAGCACGCACGCTAGACGACTCATTCCTAGCATTGGAGGCTCTTTTCTCTCTCCTGGTCGACCCGACCACAAGTCTGTTCGATCCGACCAGCACCTATGGCAGCCAGGCGTCATTTTCTCTCTCCTGGTCGACCCGACCAGGAGCCTGTTCGAGCCGACTGGGCATCACAACAGCAGACTTGTGCAGCTGTTCTTTCTCTCTCCTGTTCGGTTCGAACAAGGATCTGTTCGGTTTGACCAGGGTGCCGCCATATCACATAAGGCATTATTTTTTTACATAGAAACTGATGGAAATGGCAATTTCTTGCGCCCTGGTGCCCTAGCCTTCCATCCTTGCGACCTGGGACATCCATATATACACCTCTAGACCTGAAGGAAAGGGGACAACCTTTCATACCACAAAATTCCTCTTTCCATAGGCGTTTTTCTCTCTTCCACCATTGGAGATCATCAAAGCTTGGTTCTTTGAAGCGACGGCAGCAAGGAGACGAGTTTGGTGACCATCTTGCAACACACCACTACCTAGAGATCATAGTTCGAAAGCATAAAGGAGTATTCGGTTTATTCTTCTATGTTTTCTTCTCTATTTTCAATGGGCTTGTATCTTGTTATTTCTATGTTATTTGTTGTGTGTTTAAGTACTATGATAGGCTAAATTTATGTAGTCTTAGGGGTAAGGTAGTAACTTAGGTTTGGATGTTGTGATTTGACTTGATATGATATGATATGTTTTGTTGATTTGTTTTGTTGAGAATTATGTTAATTGCTTGTTTGAATTGCTTGTGATTTCCTAATCACCTTCTAGTTGTACGGCCGCATCTAGTCAAGTCTAAGTTAGGATAAACAAGATTAGTTCAAAGAAAGTATTTGGGATAAATCGTAGATCCGAAAGGGGAGATTAGTTGGCACCAAAAGTGTAACTTTTAGACAAGTCCAAAAGACCTCTAGATATCCTTATGAACTCCAACAAACAAGTTTAAGTTGATTAAATTCTATACCAAAAGTTGTGAACCAATCGAGTTAATTAGGTTAGGTTGTGATTAAACCAGTTTCTAGTCCAACAAGCGACAGCTGAGGTTTAGAATATCTAGGTTTGACCAACAAACCCTAGCACAAAGCATAAACTATCATAAAAGTTCAAAATCGCACACTTTTACCATCTGTTCGGATCGAACAGACTCCTGTTCGGATTGAACAGAGTCCTGTTCGGATTGAACAGACTCCTGTTCGGATTGAACAGATCCTTGTTCGAACCGAACAGAGAAGTAAACGCTTGAAAAACACCGTTCGATGCACGAAAGTGATAAGTTCTGTGTTCTAGAGTCCAAACCAAGGTGAAACCTGAACCCTAAGACGCTTTTTATACTGTTTGAAAACCCAAAAACCTTACTTTAGTTGTTTACTTTATTTTAATTGATAAAAACAACCAAAAATATTTACTTTATTGCACTTAGATTTATTTCAACTATTTTTCCACCAAAATATTCTTGTCTAGCTTTTGAGAAAGGATAAGTCCGGTAATCAATTGTACCGTCCCTTGGGTTCGACCCTAAAGCTGTACTCCAAAAGATTAGTGAGGTTAGCTCTAGGTCTATAAATTTATTTGATTCCTAGGTTTTAAGCCTTCATCAAATTGGCGCCTGTTGTCCTCTTTGAATCCCGTTCGAAAGAAACCCGAATAACTTGATGATTCCCAAGGAGCCTGTTCGGTTTGACTATGAGTCAATGATATCATACTTGATATCAAGTCTGTTCGGTTTGACTATGTTTCGACCCGAATATTGACTATGTCATTGACTAATTGTTATAGCTATCTACTATTGTTGTGTTTTAATTTCAATAACTGATTCGTGCAGAATATATTTGGACTTTAGATAGGATAGGAGGGTGCCCTATCACTAAGAGATAATAGTGCTGGCGCCACAATAAATTTAGGGTTTTTGCATTTGAATATCTGTTGCTTCATGGTCTAAATTTTAATTTGTAGTTTTTTTTCTTTGTCAAAGGAGAAAAGGGTGGGACGCTCCCTTACTCGTTTTTTTTTTTTAAAAAAAAAAACGTAATGGCAACCGGAATGGGTGTTCCGTGCCTTTTCGAGACATTAGACAGGCTTAGATGGAAGCCCTTAGTGTTTTATTTTATAGTATTTATGTTAGTTGACAGATAATAACAGATGGTAGATTTGGATGTGTGATATCCTTGTTTTTTTATGATAGGTGTGTAATGCTCTAAACAAATATTGTAATTTGTTTTGCTGCTTTCATTGGAAGTGGTGGGGACTTTTGCCATCCTCGAAGTAGCTAGCTAGGCTGTTTATTTATATATTGTCCAATCTTCGGCACCCCAAACACAAAAAGAAAAAAGGAAAAAGATTAAATGGAACTCACACTCCCCTCTCTTCCTTACCAATTAAGTGCTCTTCTTTTCTTTATACTAGCTCTGAAATTCCTCCATAAGAAAAAAGCCACAAACACTCAGTCTAAATTGAATCTCCCTCCTGGTCCATGGACTCTCCCATTTATTGGTTGTCTACACCACCTAGCAAATGGCAAATTGCCGCAACATGCCATGCGCGACCTTGCCCGGTCATATGGACCTGTCATGCTCCTTCGTGTTGGTCAAATTGACCAAGTTGTCATCACATCCAGAGAGGCCGCACAGGAGGTGTGTCTTTCTTTATTCATGATATTTTTCAATTGTATTATGAAAATTTTACAGTATACAATTAATTGATATGATTACAGCCTAAACATCTCTATTTTGTAGGTGATGAAAACACAGTATGCAAATTTTTCGGACCGCCCTCTGTTGTCAGTAGCCAAAGTGTCCAATTCAGGCTGCGATATCATCTTCTCGACTGGTGCCTATTGGCGCCTACTGCGTCGGACTTGCGTCAATGGGCTTCTCTCCCCAAAGAGGGTCAAATCTCTCTCATCAATCCGACACGAAGAGGTTCATTCCATGTTGGAATGGCTCTCTACCTTTTCTGACAAATCACCTGTTAAAATATTTGAAACGGTAAGTAAGGTATCGATCAACATTGTCACGCGTGCTGTATTTGGTGGACGATGTAAGAGGCAAGATATGTTCTTAAAAGCTCTAATGGAGTTAGTACAGCTCAGTTCTTGGTTTTGTCTATCTGATGTCTTTCCCTCCCTAAGCTGGTTGGACGTCAAGATGAGAAGAGAAATTTTACGGATTTACAGGTAAACAATTTAGTACTTATTTGTAAAACAATTTATTGCATGTGTTGACTATGTTTCCAGAAATAATTATGTTACAAAAATCCGTAAATGCATCATATTGTGTCATACTTTCAATACTCCAATATTAGGAGTACTGACAGAAAAGTTAAATGGTTGTGATTATTGGGCAAATGAAAAAAAGGAAATTCAAGAGCATATAACAATTACTTTTATTTTATTTCGTCACTTTGATAAGGTTTCCAAAAATATATGAGACATATTAATTTTGCTTTCTTTTTTAAGTTAGATTCCGCTATTTTGTGGAGCTCAGTGAGGGTTGGTATTGTTTTCTTTAATCCTCTTTTGGGAAATGTTTGGTAGAAATTAAATACAAGTTGGACATAAAGAATATTTTTGTTTGGTATAGTTTTTTCCATCAATGCGCCAAATTGTGTCAGACTTTCAAATAATCCAAGATATGCAAGTGGAGTTGGTACAGTCTTAGGGGTATTTTGGTATAATGCCATAAAGAATATTTTGATCATTGGGCATACGCATACATATCCATTACGTACCTCTAGCTGTTTCATAACGTTGATCGATTCACATAAAACTATGATCCAGCGATTGAGCTAATCTTTTTAAAACTATAACATGTATAATTCTTTGCATCAAAGAATTAATTAATAATAAATGCATCAACATTTTGATTAGAGTTTACTTTAGTTAGAAGAATTACTTTAAAATAAAAATTAAATAAAATAAAAAATAAGGATTAATTATAGAGGGAGATAAACTCTTCAATGTGACCTAAAATTGTTGTCGCTTTAATTTCCTCTGCTGACACCCACATGTTGGCTAACATATGCAGGGTTTTGGATTCCACAACGGAGGAGATAGTACAAGATCATTTGGAAAAGCAAAAGCAGCGTGAGAACAATGGAGACGAGGATGTTGAATACGATTTGGTTGATATTCTAATCAAGACAATGAAAGATGATAATGGAGGGGTTTCCATCACATTTGACAGTATAAAAACTGTTATCCTCGTAAGTCGAGATCGATTCGAAATTCATTCGGTCAATCCAAACCGTTCAAATTGATCAGCACATTGAAATACCATTGGACACCAAATTTTATATTTTTTTTGAATTTTTTTGGTATTTATTTTGATATTTCAAATTGGTGGGTCTGAAATACTCAAATTATAACGTTTTTTAAAAATATCATAATAAATAGCAAAAAAAAATCGAAAAAAATGTAAAATTTGGTCTCCAAGGGTATTTTAATGTGGTGAATAATTTTAACGGTTCGGATTGAGCATTTGGATTTTGAATCTCAAAAAACGACTCTATGGCACGAGACCCTCTGTGCCATCTATAGCACATTAGCCATCCTCTCTCTCTCTCTCTCTATATATATATATATATATATATATGTATGTATGTATATATATATTTCTTTAATCCGCGTAGCCAAATAATAACAATTAATATTTTGTTAGTCTGAATTAAGACATCGATCTGACCTCTAGTAAAGGTCACTGACTTATTGCTATATTAGAAAATTCACTTAAGTTAGTTATGGTGCTTATTCAGGATATGTTTGCTGGAGGAACAGACACAACAACAACCACAATAGAATGGACGATGGCAGAACTAATTAAGCATCCAGAGATATTGGCCAAGGTGCAAGCAGAAATAAGATCTGCTGCAAGTGAAAAGATTGATTTCAACGAGAACGATCTCATCAAACTCAGATATCTCAAATTAGTTATCAAAGAAGCAATGAGATTGCACCCACCGGCACCACTATTGCTTCCCCGACAATGCAAGGATACGTGTGAAGTACTTGGCTACTCGATCCCATCCGGAGCCCGAGTTCTGATCAATGCATGGGCGTTAGGAAGGGATCCTGAGTACTGGACTGACGCAGAGCAATTCATACCAGAGAGGTTTGAAGGGTCAAGTGTTGATTTTAAGGGGAATAACCTTGAGTTTGTACCGTTTGGAGCTGGTAAAAGAAGTTGCCCCGGAATGGATTTTGCTACTGCAGTCGTAGAGATAGTTCTTTTTAAACTCTTGCTTCATTTCGACTGGAAACTACCAGACGGACTCAAGCCGAACGAGTTGGACATGACAGAGGAGTTTGGTGCCTCGTGCCGTATGAAGAAGCCCCTTTCCTTAATACCAATATTGCGCGTTCCCTTCTCAGATGTCTAAAATCTACGGTTTTTTTTTTATGTCTAAATAAATGTCATCTTTGAACGTGAACGGGTTTATTATATCTTTAAAGTTCATCTTGTAGTAATTTGAGCTACAGGCTTGCAAAGCTTATAATATAAAGTTAGCTCGGGTTGCAATTGGCGTCATTTACTTGCATTTAGGTACCGTTTGGATGCGTTGAGAAGAAGTAGGAAGAAGAAAGAAGAGAAAAAATAAATTATAAACAATCTAAACTCTTCGTAAAGTTACACACTTTCCAATACTTCTTCCCTTCTTCTCTTCTTCCCACACCTATCCAAACGGAACCTTAGTTAAAAAAAAACCTGTATTATGTACCGAATAAGATGGAATGCATGCTGAACTTCCAAATCTAGAAAAATAAAACAAACCACCGTACATTATGTGGTTTTAACTTGAGAAATTAATTTTCTTATTAATAATAAAAATAAGAAATAATTTTTAGAAATGAATTACACTACTTAATGCACGCTAGAACTATTCATTAATTCAAACTAAATTCATAATTATAATATTTACAACATAATTTTTCATACTCCGAAACAAATTTGAACTATAAGATTTTCCCGTTTGTAAGTGTTCAGAACTAGTATAAACGGCTTAAATTATGATCGTTGGTTATTTTATTACTCACTTGTTATTATGCGACATTTTACAAATATAGTATTAGCGCTAACCTTGGGTTAGTGCGTTAGCCAAGGAGAAATCTAGCGACGGGAGGAGACGGGAGCTCGAGCGACACCAGGCGAAAGCGGTCGACGGTTCTTGGTTTTCTACTTTCTTTTCTATTTTCGCACAGCAAATGTATTAAGACGAAATTTGATCTAGATTGTTTATTTAATTTAAATTGACGGATCACGATCAGTGACATTTTAGATAACGAAAAAAATGTAGGCACTGGAACCGTGCTCTAAATAGATTCTTTTATGTCTAGTTTTTATGTAATTAATTAAGGATGTGTACTTATTTTGTTATTCATGTTTGATTATACAAAATGAAGAGGGCAACATAATTTATAATTTATTATAGGTTGTGGCACCGACAGAAAATAACACAAAAAAGTTTTTTTTTATTCGACGTGTAGTGTGTAGTTTCTGAAGTGCAATATATTGATTGCATATATAAGTAGCATGCAAATCGAATATTGAACTACTAGCTTGAACGCTGAATGTCGTCTGAGTTGGAAAGCAATTTTGTCAAAATGATCAAATAGAGATGTATAATAATAAATTTCATCTTAAATGAGAAAAAGTTATCTTTTCATTACATCTCTTCTATGTTTCACATTTCCATGAAATTTCATTAACTAAGCAACCAGATCTGGGACTGGGACCAATAAATAAAAGCGAAAGATCAGCTGCATGTCATGTGGCCTTTGACAAGTTGCCAACAAGCAATCCCACATATCATCATTACCAAAGGAGAATCTCTGCGAAAATTGCAGTAATTAATTCGCCATACGGATCAGTGACGGGTACCTGTAACGGGTGAAACTTAGCATAGTATGCAATCCTAGGTGTGACCTTCCTCTACTGTAATTGAAGGACTTCCTTTCAATTATTGGAGATTCCCACAAGGAAGAAAACTGTAAATCACAAAAACAATAGAAGGAACATGTGCGGATGTAAAAAATCATGAACTAGAACGTTCCATAAAAAAATAGGAAAGGAACACGATCAAGCTTTGAGGGGTCGGGAAAGATTCTTGCTGGTTTAAAAAAGCATGGCACAAATTTGTGGTTATATGTAACTGTTGTAAAGACAACCAGCACATGGAACAGGTATGCTATATATGAAATTTTCTCTGCACAGTTTGTGGAATATTGGATGGGCTCGTTTAATAATCACCCAACAGTGACTTGGCTACGTAGATAATAGTGCTGACTAATTAAGTGTCCTTTTCAACCAGCTGGAATACTTAGCATTATCTAAAATAATATCTAATATAATAATACCATGGTTTATAAATTGGAATTGAACCACCACATTTTTTATTCACCTGAACACAAAGAAAGTGCTAGACAAGCCTGTTTATCCGTTTTGATATCTCCAGCACCAAAAATCAGAGAGAGAGAGAGAGATGGAATTCACACTGCCCCCTATCCCTTACGAACTAGTTGCTCTCCTCCTTTTTGTATTGGCTCTGAAATTGTTCCACAAGAAAAAAGCCACAAAATATCAGTCTAAATTGAGACTTCCTCCTGGTCCATGGACCCTCCCGTTGATTGGCAGCCTACACCACCTAGTAAGTGGTAAATTGCCACACCGTGCCCTGCGTGATCTTGCCCGGTCACATGGACCCATCATGCTCCTTCGTGCTGGTCAGATTGACCTTGTCATCATCACATCCAGAGAGGCTGCACAGGAGGTGTCCTTTCTTACCCTTGAGTTATAGAAAATTTATGAATATACATATATCCAGAGAATAAATTTTACAAGTGTAAATGTGCTTCTTTTGATGTATCATATATAGTTACGGGTCTTGTAATTTGTTAATTGCTTGTGCCTTTGAATTACCTTCATCTATGACAATTTAATCCCACAACTATGACAAAAGATTGGAAACCAAAGACCAATGTTATCATTTTGATCAAGTACAAGTATGTTCATTACCCTCCACTGGAACAAAGAAAAGGGGACACACACACACACACATTTCTAGCTAGGTTTATTAAGTTCGTCCTTGTTTCATTAAAGGAGGGGCTAGGTTTATAACTTTTCATATGCTTAATTAATAATTATATATAGCATAGCATAGTTGGAGGTGTTTCCGATATATTTTTTCATTGACATATTGGTATGTCAGCCCTATAAAGTTCTCATAGCAGTTTCAACATTAAGTTCTGGTAACACAAGTAACAAATTTTATGATATTTGGTTCCTTCATAAGATACAACCTACATACATACACACTTGCAGGTGATGAGAACACAGGATGCAAATTTTTCAGACCGGCCTCTATTGTTTACAGCAAACATGTGCAATTCTGGAAGTGACATTGTCTTCTCAAAAGGTGCCTACTGGCGCCAGCTTCGCCGTGTCTGTCTTAATGGCCTCCTCTCTTCAAAGAAGGTTAAATTTCTCTCCTCAATTCGACATGAAGAGGTCAATCACATGTTGAAATTGCTATCCACCTTATCTGATGAAAAATCACCAGTCACATTAGTTAAGATGGTAAGTGATGTTGCAAACAATATTGTTGCTCGTGCTACATTTGGAGGAAATTGTAAAAGGCAAGACGTGTTTTTGAAAGCACTCAAGAATGTAATAGAGCAAATTTCTTGGTTTAGTCTATCTGATCTCTTCCCTTGGTTGAGCGGGTTGGAAGCGAAGATGAAAACAAAATCTTTACAAATCTACAGGTAACATCGATTACTTATGTGAGTTGGTTATGAGTCAATACAAAATTTTTAACAAAATTTGCTTTGGCAGGATTCTTTCAAAACATAATCCACATTTAAAAAATAGGAGATTGTTTGACCTCATGATCTACTATCAACGAGCTTAAAATATTATAAAATTAGTAAAATTTCATCCCTTACAAACTGGTACAAGATCAACAGTTCAGGTCTTATGGTTAAATTTTAATGTTGAAATATATAAATATTTTTAACATTTTCAAGAAGAAATTTATTTGTGTGAAACATTTGCTAAATGCAGTTTTTAAATTATCACATTTTAATTTATTTCTCCAATAGATATTTAGTTTTCAGGAATACAGTCCTCTGTTTGAGAAAATGCTGTTAATACAGCCCCTGGTGTAGATAGTCTTTCAAAATAGAATGTCAAATAAACAAATGCAATTACTTCTTTCTCAGCTTATATCCAAATATTGACTAAAACATGTAGGAATTTGGATACACTAATGGACGAGATAATACAAGAGCACTTGGAAATGCAAAAGCAACTTCAGAAAAATGGAGACGAGGAGATTGAATACACTTTCATTGACGTTTTAATGAACGCAATGGGACAAGATAATGGAGGAATGCCCATCACATTTGACAGTGTGAAAGCTGTTATCCTTGTAAGTCCATGAAACTTTATCTTGCCGACGGTTTTATATGAATTCATATTAAGATTTTTAATGGGTAGATGGATTAAAACAAGTTTACAAATAGTGAGTCTGATCCATATTAGGTAAATCAAAAACACTGATTCTTATAAAAGTATATATAATATAGGTGGCATTTTCTAGCTACAGTTATGTTGTATTCAAATAGATTTCTTATCAACCAAATATGTGCCCATACAAATTATGTGGGATGAGACGAGGACTTAAAAAATAGTGAGCCATATAAATTCAATTTTATTCTAATTAGGACTAAACCATATTTTATTAAATATCTAATTTATAACCCATGTTTTAATTGTGAGGAATAAATTCTAAAACCATGCCATAATATCTATCCATCATGCCAATCTACAGTATGATAGCATGAGAAAGAAATAGAAATTTATGGAGTCTCAGAATAACATAATAAAGTACTACGGGAGATGAAAACCCCCACCTCTATGCATGCAGCATCCTGATAAGAAATGCTTCCTATATTACTATTTTATGCATCATGCAATTTTTTTTTTATGACATGCCGGACATTAAAATAAATATGGATGCAGATTTACAAAGAAACAGCTAAAGGGAATTAATATCCGAACATGTCAGGGTCCCTAAGAGATAACAAAATTATTTTTACCGACACCCCTCCAACTAGCGAAATCTACAGAGCTTACATTTCAGCCCTTCAGACAGAATTAGATAAAAAATTACAGCTAGTTCCTGAGATAAACCAGAGACGTGCCAGTAAAGGAGAATGCCAGGTACTGAACTGGTACCTAACAAGATACATCTTGAATGAACAAGGAACATCATGAAACTCAAGGATAAGGGAAGTTTTGGGGGATTCCTTGAAACTGTAATGAATTTTCCTTCAAAAATTGAGCTTAATATGAAACGATACATAAACCTTTCTTTAGTATATTTTTGAGTTGTGATTCATATCCATCCGATCTTAACAAAATATGACGCATTTTCTTATTACAATTTGGTGCCAAATAATTGGATAAAACATTAACATAAAATCTCTTTCATTTTTAGTTTTTCAAAACGGCATTCTTAACTTAACTTAAAACTCACCATGCTTAATTCATTTTTAAAATAAAGTTTAAACAGCCTATGTGAATATATATATACATCCTTGTAGTATATATACTTCATATACATGTAGCATTTTGTAACAGAAAATACTTTTTATATTTCAAGCTTTTATTTAAATCCATACTATGCCAACTCAATATTTATCAATTCTAGAGAACCTGCCCTTGGTCTAGTGGCAAAGAACAATGCATCTCAATTGAGAGGTCGCAGGTTCGAAACCCGGCTGGGAATTCTTTTATAGACATTTAATTTAAAAATAAGTTGGGAGGCTTGACTCCCAATTTATCTTCAAAAAAACATTTATGAATTCCAAATAATTGATTTGGCCTTTTTGAATACAATGTAACCCTTAACTGCAGCAATTTTTTTCTAACTTCTACAAAATATATTATTTGTTCAAGGAATCAATTTCTCATTTCTCAATCAATTTAAGGACTCCCCAAATTCATCATGTAAACAATTTCTCCACAGCAAATATTGATTAAATTATTAATTAATTAACAACTAGCACACAACTAGAATATAACATCTCAACATTAACTCAGCCATAAATAATACCAGATTCAATTAGTATTTCATAATTTCAACAAGATCAGAAAAGTTTCAAAGACCCATACCACCGCAATTTGCATATTTGCAAAATGGTCAAGACGAGACAGCACTGCCTCCTTGCCTTTCTTTTCTCCTTCCATCATCACCACAACTCACGGATAAGAAAGAGGAGTTGAGTTCGGTCAGGGATGGAAAGGCGAGATGTGTGTGTGTGAGAGAGATAGAGAGAGAGGTGAGGTGGCATTGCAAGGGAGATGGAGAGAGAGCGAAGAGTAGACAGAGCAAGGAGTAAGGGAGGGTTTTGTCGGGATCATGTATATCGATTTGAAAAGGAATGAAGTGAGGAAAACTGTGTAGCGAATAAAAAATAACCAATCCAAAAGCAAGGAAAATTGAGGATACAGTCAATCGATCAAACGGTCAGAGTTTGACAGTACTTTTATCCTTTTATTATCCTTCCAACAACAGTGAAATTTTATCCTTGTATTGAAGTCTGTTTTAATAAATATAATACTTTTTTTTTTACTTAGATCTATTATCATTATGATAGAAAATTAGAATATAAAATATTATAAGTTAAAAGAACAAGAAATTTAATAACTTATTATGTATATTTTCTAACATCTAACATTAAAATTCATTTGCAATTTTTTCCTTTTTAAGGTGAATCATTGAGTCTTCACTACTAAATTTTGTTCATTTTATTAGTTATAATTAATAAATTTGTTCTTACGTGTTACATTTTAAGGTTTTCACTTCTCACAAGTATATTTATTATCAATTTTCGTAGTTTAATGCGATCGTCTAGTTTAAAATTTCCAAAGATACCAAATAAAATAAATAAGGCATGATTAAAAGGATATATTTATAAGGCATGATTCAAATTTATAGGTCGAATAAGGCATTGACGTCTAGTTTAATTTTAAGGAGAGTTTCAAACGTTCAATTACTGTTCTTGTACGCTTGTTCAAATTACTCTTAAATGTTAACACTTTATTTGAATCAATTATTTAGTATAGGATTAATGCAAGAACACTTGAAAACATATTTCTGGCAATTTATATACCACTCTGTTAATATCTACCTTAATTATGTTGTTTTAATTATTTAGGACATGTTTTCTGGAGGAATAGACACAACAGCAACAATAATAGAATGGACAATGGCAGAACTAATGAAGCATCCAGAGAAAATGGCCAAGGTACAAGCAGAAATAAGACAGGCTGCTTGTGAAAACATGGACTTCAACGAAAATGATCTCTTCAAACTCAACTATCTCAAATGTGTTGTCAAAGAAAGCGTCCGTTTGCACCCTCCTTTACCACTATTACTACCACGCCAATGCAACGAGATGCGCGAAGTACTCGGCTACTCGATTCCATCTGGAGCCCGAGTACTGATCAATGGATGGGCTTTAGGAACGGATCCTAATTACTGGAGTGACGCGGAGAAATTCATACCGGAGAGGTTCGAAGGATCTAGTATTGATTTCAAGGGGAATAATTTTGAGTTCGTACAGTTTGGAGCTGGTAGAAGAAGCTGCCCTGGTGCAGAGTTCGGCATGGCAATCATTGAGATAATATTAGCTAGGCTTCTGTTACATTTTGATTGGAAACTATCAGACGACGGCATTAAGCCGAATGATCTCGACATGGCAGAGGAGTTTGCTGCAGTTCTCCGTAAGAAAGCTCCTTTGTCTTTGGTACCAGTATTGCGTGTTTCCTTGTCGAATGTTTAGAAATTCTTATGCTTTGTGACGTAACTATTGAAAGTCTCAATAGTTAGTGTTGTTATTCACATTAGTGTAATATTGGATCTTTCCAATAATTGAGGAGGATCTCCTCTTCAATACGCCTAATGAAAGGGAAACGTTTGAAATAAACATTTATTCGATGTATGTAATGTCTTATTATGTCTAGTTTATGCATGAGGTGCGCTATATTGATTAATTGCATGCATAAGCAACATTCAAATTGCATTTTGAAATGCAAATTGCAATTTGAAATACTAGCTTGAACGTCAAAACATCTGGAATGGAAAGCATCAAAAGGTACTTTTTGGACGAGGCTATATGTTTGTCAAAATGATCAAGTAGCGATTTAGAACAATAAAATTCATCAGAATCAGAATACTAAATACATATGTGTGTGTCGAGTTTCACGTGTTAAATTACAAAGGGACACGACAAATGTATTAGAGATGATACTTGCGGTGGAAAATTTTCAAACATTGTAATTGTAGTATGTAGAAAATTGTGGGGCGGCATATATCGTCAGTCGGATTGACCCGTTTCAACAGTTAATTGACATTTTCATGGCTAAATTAATGTGGTTTTAATTAGACCAAACTATTTTTTTTGAAGGACAATTAGACCAAACTATTAGTTGGACGTTATTACAACCGGCCCCACATGGACCAAGGTGCAATTCCTAATAACCAGGAGTAATTAATTTGAATCAGGTATCAGCCGCTTCATTGGAGCATGGGAGGAGCTATCATAGTCCCGTTTGATTATGCTGCTGCTTTCCATTCGGCTGATTAAAATACCATGAAGGTACATTAATAATAACATTAAAATTTAGGTTATTTTTTATTTAAAAGAGAAGAGAAGAGATATGGCAGGCAGAGCAATAGGACATGCCAACTTGGGGTATTTCAACGTTAAAATTTAGATTATTTTTATTTGAAATTTATGAATAAAATACTGAAGATTACAAAGTTTTACTTCCAAATTGATAGGATTGCAGATTTCTCTCAATAATTGAAGCTTCCTGGTCGAAAGAAGTGGCCTGCGAAGTATGAACTAGTCCACTGTTAAAGATTCTGAAATGGTCTCATAATACAAGGGGAACAGAGCCATAAAAAAAATGGTGAGAATTGGACCTGACATTCAACTTTTGACAAACCACTGATGAAAACAAATTAAATGTTGTACAGATATATCTCTATTCAGTCTGAGAACATAGTGCTACCTACCTTTTAAAGTTTTAATCAGGAAAAAAAAGGACATACACTTAATTGCTGCAATTTTCGGGAGAAATCATTTCCTAGCTATTTAATTGCTGGTCTGAGTTGTTCATACCGTCACAAAAGCCTCCCCCAAAAAATGAGCACTCCTCATGCCCTTGTGCTTCCTTGGCCGAGGGTTGGCCACATTGTCCCCATCATGCACCTCTCTCATGTCCTAGCCGACAACGGTTTCAAGATCACCTTCGTCAACACAGAGGACAGTCACAATCGCATTGCCTCTGCTGGGTCTCTTGCTGAAAGGTTACACATGGTCTCAATCCCGGATGGGCTAGGCCCAGAAGAATCACCCTTCGACTCTAGACTCTTCGACGCGATGGAGTATAACATGCCGTCCCAACTGGAGAATCTGATACAAAAGATCAACGGAGAGGGGAAGGAGAAGATCACATGCGTGATCGCCGATGGAGGGATGGGTTGGGCCGTGGAGATTGCAGAGAGGCTGGGGCTGAGATTTGTGGTGTTCTGTCCGGCCTCAGCCACATTTCTCGCCACCTGGCTTAGTATTCCTAAGCTCAGGAAAGCCGGCGTGATTGACGATAATGGTGAGATCAAAGTTACTTTGCTTTTTATCTGTTTGCCAAAATAAAGAACACGTAATCTTTGCAATTTGCATAATTAATTGTCTGTAACTGCAATCCTCCATTTGTCAAATTGCTTCTGCCAATTAAGTTCGCATTCACTTTACTAAAATTGTTGAACTAATTTTGTCGACTTGTCATCAGTTACCACTTTGTAGTAAGTCCCTTTGTGCATATGTATAGTAGTTTACCATACAATTAAAATTGTTTCAACGCCTCTTTCCAGCGATGAGATAGATTAGCGTCTACTGTAGCATGGCCCATGACTCAAGCCTGAAAATATCACGAATTGCAGTATAGCAGTATATATAGGGTGTGTTTGGATGAGCATGAAATAAGGAATAAGAATAAGGAATTTCAGTATGCGTGTTTATCTAAATTTCTTATTCTTATACTATGGTTTTGTTAGTATAGGAATAAGGGTCCAAATTCTTTATTCTTGTGTTATTTGGATTGCACAAGAATAAGAATAAACACACATATCGAAATTCCTTATTCTTATTCCTTATTCCATGCTCATCCAAACACACCCATAGTGTTTACTGCTTACAGATAAGAACGAAAAAATTTCACTACATAAATTAGTTAATTGATTTGTACTCCAAATATGAACCTTACATACTCATTGTGGATGTTAAACCATGTCCAAAACGAGTAAATGCATTTTCCAAATCTGCAAATAGGAACTCTAACTGTAAAAAAATAATAATAAAATAAAATACTATTAGCTTTCTTCAAAAAAAAAAAAATACTATTAGCTAATGTGAATGTTGAAATTTTCATTGAATTCTAAACTAGTCAAATGTGAATAACATGGTTAAAATGAATCATAAGCTAGTGAAAAATATTAATTACATATTCAAAGTTTAAAGTGCAGACTAAAGAAATTGTTTGTACAAATGTTTGGGCCAAACTTGAAGTTATGTTCATAGTAGCTAAAGAACGTCGGTAATAACGATATTAATATTTTTTTAGGATCAAATGGCAATTACCACACCGTCAATTTTCATTAATAAAATAAAAAAATATTACAAAAAGGTTAAAAAATAAAATAATAGAGAAATAAAAGGAGACTAATCCTAAAACTGTACAAAATTAGAAAAAATAGGAAATCTCGGCTTGCTCGGTCAAGCCATGGAAGTCTGTAGCGGGACTGTAATAGGGACCACATATTTAATGCACAAATCACATTGTAGGAAAAGATGGTCCCTTGATTCCAAAATCAAGCTATCACAAGTTCACAACTCGGAAGTCGGACGAGAACAGCGGAACAGCCATTTTCATTTAATGTTCCGTTTCGGTAACGGAACGAAATGGCTGTTTCATTTCCGTTCCGTTTCGACAAACGTAACAAATTTCTGTTCCATTTAACATTCCGCCTCACATTTCCTATTGATTTCAGCCCATTTCCGTATTCCGTTCCATTTACGTTAACAAATTTCGGTTCCGTTTCCGTTCCGTTTCTGAAAACGGAATTCATTTCAGCTTTCATTTAACGTTCCGTTTCGACGGAACGGAACAGAACAGCGGAACAGATGTTAATATTGACAGGTATACTACCAAGAACGAGTAGATTCTATTGAGTTAAAAAAATAAACATATTATTTGTTTATTACATCAACTCTCTGTCTTATAGCCTCCGTTTGGATGTGTTGAGAAGTAGGAAGAAGGAAGAAGGGAAGAAAAAAAATTATAAATAATCCAAACTCTTCACAAAATTACACACTTTCCAATACTTCTTCCCTTCTTTCCTTCTTCCCACACCTATCCAAACGGAGCCATAGTTCATAAACAACTAAAGAAACCCCAAAAAGAAGTTCTAGATATGTGTAAGTCAAGCCTGTTCCTCATATTTGACGGTTTAATGTATCAACTCTCCATCTTATATAGATACTATCAAATATTTGAAAAAAAAAACTCTTTATATTATATAAAGACTAAAGAAATTAACCCAAAGCAAGTTCTAAATATGCTTGTTGATGAAAATTCTGTTGCGTCATTCTTTGGGGAAAAAATATATAATTTGATCTCTAAGGAGATTTCAATATGGAGAACAATTTGAACGGTTCGAATTGATTATTGAAAATGAGTCTAGTGTGCGAGGGACAATCCGTACACCAGAATGCACTATAGCCAACCTCTATATGCATATATTTCAACTCGTTTATTAATATTATATAAATATATAAATTATTTTTTTTTCTTGCAGGATCTGTTAAAAATAGAGAGAGGTTTAAATTGGCCCCAACAGTAACATACATTGATGAAACTTATTTTATATGGAATTTTATGCAAAATTCTGAGACAGAGCAAAGAATGTTTCGCTACTTTGAGAATAATGTACAATCTATTTTGAAGGCACAATTCATTGTATGCAACTCCTTCCAAGATTTTGAGCTCCCAATTTTCACCAGTTTTCCTAACATAATTCCAATTGGACCACTTCCATTAGGGAATGCAACCAATGCAACTGGCCATTTTTGGTCTCATGACCCAACCTGTATTGATTGGCTCGACCAACAGCCCGTCAACTCTGTTGTCTATGCCGCCTTTGGAAGCGTAGCGATACTAGACCAAAACCAACTTGAGGAGTTTGCATTTGCGTTCGAGTCATCTCAAATGCGATTCCTTTGGGTCATACGTCCTAATCAAACCATGGGCGAACATCATAATTTTTTTAAACAATTCCAAGAGTCGATCAACGAAAGAGGAGAAGGAAAGATTGTGAACTGGTGCAACCAAGAAAAGGTGCTGGCTCATCCATCAATTGCATGTTTTGTATCACATTGTGGCTGGAACTCTGCCATGGATGGTGTCAAAAATGGGGTACCTTTTCTATGTTTACCGTTTTTTGTAGACCAGTTTGCAGTTCGAGATTATTTATGCAATGAAGTGAAAGTTGGTTTGAGTTTACTAAGAAATGAGAACGGAGTAGTCACAAGAGAGGAAATCAAGTCAAAATTGGTTGAGCTGCTACAAAGTGAAGAGATCAAGGTAAGAGCAGGAAGAATGAAAGAATTGGCACAGGGAAGTATTTCTCCAGGAGGTTCTTCTTTCCAAAATTCCTACAACCTGGTTGAAGCTTTGAAAAAGTTAGATAATGTTATTGGCTAATTAAGACCAGCAAATACCATCATATATTGCGTGGATTTAAATTTAATCATGTAATGCCAATCAGGTCTTGACAGGTGTTGTAGCATTTTTAATGGTACGAATTTAAATTGTGGAGTTTCCTTTCTTAACATAATTAAATATATTTTCTTTAATATCAAGCGGAGTGCATATGGATTGATGTTTATCGTTTACCACATTTTTCCCATTTTTTGAAAACTGGACAGAAACGGCTATTTCAACTGGAACTGAAGGTCCAGAAGCTCAGCCAATTTCATGGTTTTTCTGAACTGGCCTCTCTCTGTCCTCCGCCATCTCCGACCATCCTCCACCCTCCCTCCATGCTTTCAGCCTTCTTTTGCCATGCTTTGGCCACCAATTGGGGCTGATCTAGCCCTTTGAAACATTTTTTATTGTTATTTACTTGTTGCAGCTTGGTTAAAGAAAAAAATATATAAAAAGGTTGACATGTCAAAACAATGAACACAAAACTAAAATTTTTTTTGTTCATATCTATAAATTAAATCGTATAGTTAAATTCCTGATAGTAGGTGTTTCCGATATATTTTTTCATTGACATATTGGTATGTCAGCCCTATAGAGTTCTCATAGCAGTTTCAACAATAAATTCTGGTAACACAAGTAACGAATTTTATGATGTTTGGTTCCTTCATATATACAACCTACATAAATATACACTTGCAGGTGATGAGGACACAGGATGCAAATTTTTCAGACCGGCCTCTATTGTTTACAGCAAACATGTGCATTTCTGGCAGTGACATTGTCTTCTCAAAAGGTGCCTACTGGCGCCAGCTTCGCCGTGTCTGTCTTAAGGGCCTCCTCTCTTCGAAGAAGGTTAAATCTATCTCCTCAATTCGACATGAAGAGGTCAATCACATGTTGAAATTGCTATCCACCTTATCTGATGAAAAATCACCAGTCACATTAGTTAAGATGGTAAGTGATGTTGCAAACAATATTGTTGCTCGTGCTACATTTGGAGGAAATTGTAAAAGGCAAGATGTGTTTTTGAAAGCACTCAAGAATGTAATAGAGCAAATTTCTTGGTTTAGTCTGTCTAATCTCTTCCCTTGGTTGAGCGGGTTGGAAGCAAAGATGAAAACAAAATCTTTTCAAATCTACAGGTAATCCACATTTCAAAATAGAAGATTGTTTGACCTTCATGATCCTACTGTCAAACGAGCTTAAAATATTATAAAATTAGTAAAAATACATCTCTTGCAAAATGGTACAAGATCAACGGTTCAGGTCTTATGGTTAAATTTAAAATTTGAAATATATAAATATTTTTAGCATTTCGAAGAAGATATTGTGTAAAAATTTGCTAAGTATAGTTTTTAAATTATCACATTTTAATTTATTTCTCCAATAGATATTTAATTTTCAGGAACAAAGTCCGGAATACAGTCCTCTGTTTGAGCAAATGCTATTAATACTCTTCAATTGGGATTTACACACGGATGATATGCATGCCCCTAGTGTTGATAGTCTTTCCAAATAGAATGTCAAATAAACAAACTCAATTACTTGTTTCTCAGCTGATATCCAAATATTGAGTAAAACATGTAGGAATTTGTATACACTAATGGATGAGATGATACAAGAGCACTTTGGAAATGCAAAAGCAACATCAGAAAAATGGAGACGAGGAGATTTAATACACTTTCATTGACGTTTTAATTAACGCAATGGGACAAAATAATGGAGGGATGTTAGGGATGTCAAACATGGTATGTGGCAATGGAACACTATGTTCCGTTTGCTGTGCCGTAAGGAAAACGAAACTCATTTCAATGCCGTTAACTGTACCACTGCATTAAGGAAACGATTTCGCTAAACGGCATGTACAAAAACACGTTAACCAAATAAATTTCGCTGTCACTTGCTGTTCCGTTAAGAAAATAAAATAAATTTCAATACCGTTAACCGTTCCACTTACCGTGACGGCATAATATATTTTTTTTCTGCCGATGATTGGCCTAGGGATGATGCTCATCACATTAGACAGTGTGAAAGCTGTTATCCTTGTGAGTCCATGAAACTTTTATCTTGCCGACGGTTTTATTTAAATTCATATTAAGATTTTAATGGGTAGATGGATTAAAACAAGTTTACAAATAGTTAGTCTGATCCATATTAGGTAAATTTTAAACACTGATTCTTATTAAAAGTATACATAATATAGGTGGCATTTTCTAGCTACAGTTATTAGGTATTCAAAATGGATTTCTTACCAACCAAATATGTGCCCATACAAATTAATAAATTATATGGGATGAGATGAGGACTTAAATAAGAGTGAGCCTAATAAAATTATTTTTTCTAATTAGAACTAAACCATATTTTATTAAATATCTAATTTATAATCCATGTTTTCATTGTGAGAAATAAATTCTAAAACCATGCCATAATATCCATCGTGCCAATCTACAGTACGATAACATGTGAAAGAAATAGAAATTTATGGAGTCTCATAATAGTCCCCCAGCACTATGCATGCAGCATCCTGATAAGAAATGCTTCCTATATTACTATTTTATGTATCAAGCATTTTCTGTTATGACATGCCGGACGTAAAAATAAATATGGATGCAGATTTACAAAGAAACAGCCTAAAGGGAATTAATTCCCGAACATGTCAGTGTCCCTAAAAGAGATGAGAAAATTATTTTTACCGACACCCCTCCAACTAGAGAAATTTACAGAGCTTACATTTCAGCCCTCCAGACAAAATTAGATAAATTACAGCTAGTTCCTGAGATAAACCAGAGACATGCTAGTAACCGGATACATCTCGAATGGACAAAGGAACATCATGAAACTGAAGGATAAGGGAAATTTCGGGGGATTCCTTTAAAATGTAATGAATTTTCCTTCAAAAATTCAGCTTAATATGAAACAATGCATAAACTTTTCTTTAGTTTTTTTTTTCTTTTAGTTGCGATTCATATTCATCCAATCTTATCAAAATATGACGCATTTATTACAATTTGGTGCCAAATAATAGGATAAAACATTAACATAAAATCTCTTCATTTTTAGTTTTTCAAAACTGCATTCTTAACTTAACATAAAACTCACCATTCTTATTTATTAAACCCCACAATTCCTAATTCATTTTTAAAATAGAGTTTAAACAGCCTATGTGAATACATCCTTGTATTATATATACTTCATATGCATGTGGCATTTTGTAACAGAAAATACTTTCTTATATTTAAAGCTTTTATTTAATTATTTAAATCCATACTATGCCAACTCAACATTTATCACTTTTAAATAGTTGATTTGGCATTTTTGAACACAATGTAACCCTTAACTGCAGCAATTTTTCTAACTTCCACAAATGTATTATTTGTTCAACGAATCAATATCTCATTTCTCCACAACAGATCTTGATTAAATTATTAATTAATCAACAACCAGCACATAACTAGAATATAACGTCTCAACTTTAAGTCAGCCATAAATAATACCAGATTCAATTAGTATTTCATAATTTCAACAGGTTCAGAAAAGTTTCAAAGACGCATACCACTGTATTGCAATTTGCATATTTGCAAAATGGTCAAGATGAGATAGAACAGAGGAGTTCATCACGGTCCTTCGTGAGAAAGATCCTTTGTCTTTGGTACCAGTATTGCGTGTTTCCTTGTTGAATGTCTAGAAATTCTTACGCTTTGTGACGTAACTATTGAAAGTCTCAATGGTTAGCGTTGTTATTCACATGATCATTCCAATAATTGAGGAGGATCTCCTTTTCAATACGCCTAATAAAAGGGAAACATTTGAAAGAAACATTTATTCGATTTACTTGTAATGTCTAGTTTATGAGGTGCGCTACATTGATTGCATGCATAAGTAACATGCAAATTGCATTTTGAAATACTAGCTTGAACGTCAAAACGTTTGGAATGGAAAGCATCAAGATGCACTTTTTGGATGAGGCTATGTTTGTCAAAATAGTGACTTAATCGGTTTTCTACATGGCGCCTTTATTCATCCTACTATAACTTGTTTACATAAAGAATTGATGTAGTGACCCACTATTTATACAATGACTCTTAATTATAAATTCGTGATCATGCTAAAATGAATTATTAGCTTATAAATACTCGAGCTCCACAGTTTTGTTTTTTCACACGAACACAATCAAACTGCCAGAACAGAAAAGCAAAAAAGAAAGAAAGAAAAAAGGGAAGGAAATGGAATTCACACTCGCCTCTGTTCCTTACCATCTAGGTGCTCTTCTCCTCTTTGCACTGGCTCTGAAACTGCTTCATAAGAAAAAAGCAACAAATACTAGATCCAAATTGAGAATCCCTCCTGGTCCATGGACCCTCCCAATTATTGGCAGCCTGCACCACCTAGTAAGAAGTAAACTGCCACACCGTACCCTGTATAACCTTGCCCGGTCTCATGGACCTGTCATGCTTCTTCGTGCTGGTCAAACTGACCTCGTCGTCATCACATCTAGAGAGGCAGCCGAGGAGGTAACTTTTCCTAGCTAGCATTAAATGAAGAGAGGACATGTCTTTCGGTCTTTCCTATAACATCTCACAGTTGTTTGTTGTTTCAATAATAAACTATATTACAATGTTGTTGTTTAATTAATAACTTCATCTTTTCACCGAATCAGGTTATAAATGTTATTGAATAGCATAATATAAGTCTTTATACAATAAATATACAATTTAATAATTCATTCAATTGTATAAATAAATTATATAGTTGATTGGATTGAAAAATTGATAGTACTTTTAGGTAATTATCTAACTGTTAGTTTGAAAAACATTTAGATAGTCGATGTTTGTCATGATTAAATATTTTGAAAATATTTATCCCTTTTAGGTTTTGATATTAAGATCTATTGTAGGTGTGGTAAGTGAAACCTGAAGAATTAAATGCTCGTAACACAATTGAAGAATTTTATTACACTTTGTTCCTTCATAAAATACAATTACATACATACACTTGCAGGTCATGAAAACACATGATGCAAATTTTTCAGACCGGCCCCTATTGTTTACAGCAAACATGTGCAACTCTGGCTGTGACATTGTTTTCTCAAATGGTCCATACTGGCGCCAGCTCCGCCGAATCTGTGTCAATGGTCTTCTCTCTTCAAAGAAGGTCAAATCTCTTTCTTCAATTCAACATGAAGAGGTCAGTCACATGTTGAAATCGCTGTCCACCTTTTCTGATAAAAAATCGCCAGTCAAATTAATTGAAAAGGTAAGTGATGTTTCAAACAACATTGTCGCTCGTGTTACATTTGGAGGAAGATTTACAAGGAAAGAGGTGTTTTTGAAAGCACTCAAGGAGGTAACTGAGCAAGTTTCTTGGTTTAGTCTGTCTGATTTCTTCCCTTCATTGAGTCAGATGGATGTGAAGATGAAAACAAAATCTTTACAAACCTACAGGTAACAACTGATTACTTAATTATTCCAAGTGTTTTGTAAGTATGTGATAATGAGTTTGCAAAATCTTCACCAACTGTTCAATTGTCTGTTGCCTTCATACAGGATTTTGGATACACTGACGGAGGAGATAGTACAAGAACATTTGGAAATGCAAAAGCAACAACAGATTAACAGAGAGGAGGATATTGAATACAATTTGGTTTATGATTTAATCAAGGCGATGGAAGATGGCAATGGAGGGTTACCCATCACATTTGACAGTGTAAAAGCTGTTATCCTTGTAAGTCTGTCAATGTTTTATACATTTCTTAATTACGTGAATTCAAAAAGTTTTAAATATTTAACAACATATAAAGTGATGAAAATATTATTTAAATGAGGGTTTCACAATACTCGAGTTATCTAGTACACTTGTTCTAAATAATCTACAATATTGTTGGCATCATATATATTTGAACCAACTAATTGCAACTGGCATTGATGCAAAAACATTTGTAGAACATATTTCTGATAATACCTCTGTATTACAACTAATAGCAAATGGCCTGCTTATATTCTGTTTATCCATGCTGCTTATTTAGGACATGTTTGCCGGAGGAACAGACACAACAACCACCACAGTGGAGTGGACAATGGCAGAACTAGTAAAACACCCAGAGATAATGGCCAAGGTACAAGCAGAAATAAGACATGTTGTTGGTGAAAAAACTGACATCGATGATAACGACATCATCAAGCTCAACTACCTCAAATTAGTTATCAAAGAAACTCTGCGTTTGCATCCACCTTTACCACTATTGATTCCACGACAATGCAACGAGACAAGCCAAATACTCGGTTACTCGATTTCATCTGGAGCCCGAGTGATAATAAATGGATGGGCTCTTGGAAGGGATCCTGAGAACTGGAGCGATGCAGATAAATTTATACCGGAGAGGTTTGAAGGGTCTAGAGTTGATCTCAAGGGGAATAACTTTGAGTTTGTACCATTTGGAGCAGGTCGAAGAAGCTGTCCTGGTATGGGATTTGGTATGGCGGTCATTGAGATAACTTTATCTAGGCTTCTGTTACATTTTGATTGGAAATTACCAGACGGCATCAAACCAAATGATCTGGACATGACAGAGGAGTTTGGTGTAGTCTGTCATAAGAAAAGCCCCTTATCTTTGATACCAGTATTGCGTGTTTCCTTGTCAGATGTTTAGAAACTGTGTTTTCGTGATGTATGCAACTATACATAATTCTATATCTCGAAAAGTGAAGGATTGAAATTGAAACTATGTTGTAAGAAGTTGGAATTGATCACTGAGTTGTAACTTGTAACTACAGGCTGTTGGCCTTAGGCCCTGATCGGAACCAAAATTCTCCATTGGAATCGGAATTCCGATTCTCGTATCCGTACAATTTTCTGATCGGAACGAAGGAGAAAGCAAAAAAGGAATCGGAGTTGGTGGGAGTTTTTGGCGTTGAAATCCCGTCGCCAAATTCTCTCCAAAACAAAGAAATTTGGTGGGATTTCGTCTCCGTGCTCGTGCGTCCCTTCGATCGGAACGACGGAGAGCCAAGATCAACTCCGCCCAAATTATTTTCACCCCTTCTTCTCCTCTTTCCGATCAGTGAATTAATTTGCTTTTCGAGATAATATGTTGATAGCTACTGTTGGTGTCTTTCCTATTATGGGAGCCGTTTGGATGTGGCCGGAATTGCAAATTTCGGTCATTTTCTATGCCAAATTTATTATAAACAATTCAAATTCTTCACAAAATTACACACTTCTCAATAAATTTATGTCTTGGAATTGTAAATTCTCCAAATTTCCCAAATTCCTACAACATCCAAACGGCCCCATGGTGTAGCAACTGCAACCAAATAAAAGCCATTGATTATATTAGGGAAAAATTTTTTCTGTACCCTTCAAAATTGAAAAAATAAAAAATTTGTCCCCCAAAAATTTAAACTGCTGAAATGCTTCCTTATTTACCCCTCTGGCCTTTTTTGTAATATAAATAACATTAAAATAGTAAAATAGATAATCTGTGACTTTTTTGCCCTTGTTCGAAATTAAACATATGTCTCAGATGAACCCAATCGAACTAGTTTTCTTCTCTCTTGCGCACGTAGAAAACAGTAGAAAGATTAATCCTGAAACTTCTCTTCTCTTCTTCTTCTACCGCAGGTCTCACCAAATCGCTTAATCCCTTTGCTCTCCTCTCTCGCACAATCTAATTCACCTTCATCGTACGAATTCCCCTCTCTCACTGTCAATGGATCGATGAACACTAAACCTTCTTTCCCTTCCGATCCGCACAATCCAATTCACCTTGTCAGAAATAATCAGGATATGCATGAAATTTTGCAAATTTATATGTTGTTTCTCTGAACTCGTAATGCAGACCTTTGTTTATTGGATTGTAAAACACATCCCATCCAATTTAGATATATTGAAATCCTATATTAATGAATAACGATCACATATAGCTGAGGTATATCGAGCTAATTGTTTTAAAATAAAAAATCGAAAGAGTAACTTGATCCGCTTATACAATTGCGAAATATAAGCCTAATCAAAAGAGTAACTCCACCTGTCCACCATCTTTCCATTACAAACAGAACCCAACAGTTTATGCGATTTGCTCCATTTGGTGAGTTCAGAAAACTTATTTTATCGGACAGGCATGGGACGAGATTGGGTGGGAACCCAACTCTTCTCTTCGACTTGGCTGGGACTTACAGTCGACAACCCTAAGTACAAGAGGGATTGTGATCTGCCCTAACGACAAAGCATTGCGAATCGTTGAATCGTGAAGACGGAGGCAATGGAAGCTCCACTGGTGGTAAATTGAGAGAGGAAGATAGATTGGATAAGGCGGAGAGAGATGGGTTAGACTAGCAAGAGGGCGGGAGCTTTCTATGGTATAAATCGAGAAAAGCTTTCTAAGGTTCATGAGAGAGAGAGAGGGGGGGGAGGGGGGAGGAGGAGCTCGTCAGGGTTCTAATTCGATCATACTCGTTCCATGTTTCGACTGGGTTCCGACTCGAACAAAGGGAAAAGGCCACAGATTATATGTTTTATTATTTTAATGTTATTTCTATTATAAACAAGGCCAGAGGGGCAAATAAGGAAACATTTCAATATTTTAGAGGGCAAAATCAGCAGTTTGAACTTTTGGAGGACAAATTCTTCATTTTCTCTGTTTTGAGGGGTATAGAAAAAATTTTCCCTTATATTAGAGATTGTTGAGTTATACTTTACTATGTTTAATTTATGGTATTATATTATTTATACAAGTTTAAGATCCGAAATTATTTTATATAGAATTTTTGACACAAAAAATTTTAATAGAAAGAATTATTTATTTATTTTTTTAATAAGAAGAAAGTTCGAACGCGTTTTATAAAAGCGTACAGTCTCTCTCCTTCGTACCCGTTTATAAAACGCGCTCGAAGGCTTCGAGCGCGTTTTATAAACGCGTAAGAGGAGAGAGCTTCAATTACGCCTGAAGAGGCTGGTCAGACCTTCGTACGCGTTTATAAAACGCGTTCGGAGCCTTCGAGCGCGTTTTATAAACGTGTTATTAGTTTTTCATATTTACAATAAGGTCCCTGCATGTTTCATATTTACAAAATTCTCAAAATTTTATTTCCAATTAAAGTTTGAATAAATAGATGTATCAAAATTTTATTTCCAAATAAAGATGCATTTAATTGCACATATTTTTTTTTTGAACATGTGTATAATAGCATTTTGTTTGAATAATTATTCACCGACGACCCTGTAATTTTACATACTTATCTTTTGAATTGTAGTCTCTTCTCTTTTTTTTTTTATTTTATGTTAGCCATATATATAATCAAATAATATATAATATGGAAATAATTAAAATATAAATTTTTAAAACAATTTTGAACATTAAAACTTTAAACAGGCTTAACTTTTGATAGGAATGTCCGTTTGGGGTGATCGAGGACAATCCGGAAAGCTCGCGACGAGATCTACACATGTTACAGGACCCCGTAACGACCATTTTCGGAGCCAAAAAACGCTCTCTAGACCTCCAAAATTCACTTTGAAAGTTTGCAAACCTAAAAACCACTCTAAACTACTAAAAAAGTTTTTAAAATCATAAATTAATCATTAAAAAGAGAAATGCAGTAAATTAAGTGACTTTCTTGATAGTTATTCAAACAAAATGATATTAATGTCAAAATTAATATTCTAATGTCATTTTTAAATAAGATTAAATTTAAAAATAAATTTAACTTAAATTTTCACATTAATTTTTCTATTAATTTTGAAAAAAATGGTAATAACTCAATTTCGAAAAATTTACGCCTTCCTACCCGTTTATAAAACGCGCTCGAAGGCTCCGAACGCGTTTTATAAACGCGTACGAAAGTCTGACCAGCCTTTCAGGCGTATCTGAAGCTCTCTCCTCTTACGCGTTTATAAAACGCGCTCGAAGCCTTCGAGCGCATTTTATAAACGGGTACGAAGGAGAGAGACTGTACGCTTTTATAAAACGCGTTCGAACTTTCTTCTTATTAAAAAAAATAAATAATTCTTTCTATTAAAATTTTTTGTGTCAAAAATTCTATATAAAATAATTTCGGTTTTATTTATAAAGAACAATTTTTGTTTAATACCTTCATTCATCTACGGTGCTTCTTTAACAAATTCGTTGAAAATACTCTAAAGAAGCGCATAACAAAATAAATTTAAATGTAGCATTACAAATTTAATTTATGTTACATTTTTTAAAACTTCATTAATTGCATGCATCTTTTACGTATTACAAATAAATTACGCATAACAAAATAAATTTAAATGTAGCATTGTAACACTTTTGAAGTTGTACAGCCTTGCAAGATCTTTAATTGAAAAATGAACACGACATGAAGAAAATATTACTAAACATTTTCCTCTGCACACTATTATAATTGCAGGGTCAGTATATTAGATGGATTAAATTACATGAAGCGGGTTAGCTCTCTATTTGTGCTCAAATATTACTTGAGCACGACATGAAGGTCCGTACATTTATGCTCGAATATTGCTGAATTAATATTTATTTCAGAAATTATCTCTTGTAAAATAATTTAATTTTTAATAGCTCTTTAACAAACGAAGTCTGAAATACAACAAATAAAATCTCCTGATTTGAGGGAAATTATGCGAAGCTTAAACTAGTACCCAGGATAGTAAAATAAGCTTCAGAAAGAAATTGGAAGCCCTTTGGAAGCCACCGATTCCTTTAAAGGCAAAATTGGATATAACCCCATGTAAACTTCTCAATCTGGATATAACCCCTGCAATCTTTAAAATCGGATATAACTCCCTCAAATCATGTTTAATAAGAATATAACCCCTTACTATTAAATTTAATTATTTTATAATTAAAAGAAATCAACTGCATGTTTTATTGACCAAACTACCCTCGTCTCTTCCAAATAACGTTTCACCTTCCTTCTTTCTGAAATTTAACGATGTGGCAATGGAATCTTTCATTGTTGTTGCTAAACAAGTGTACTTAAGTTGTTACTTTCAATGGTTAAGAACTTAAGATTAGTACATAAGGAAGAGATAGAGTCAGAGAGATAGATAGAGGATGTTGTTTTTAGATCTGAAAAATCATCTTTCCTTACTTTCTCGCATTTCCAGTTGCAATATCGCAAATTTGAATCTCACTTATTAGTTGTTATATTCCTTCCGATTTTTTAATCAATTACATCATTTTGACCATCTTTGGTAGTTCCCTTTATCAATTTTATCCCACGGTAAAAAATTTCTCATAATTTCTTTTTTCTTTATGTTGTGGTCTAACAAGTCAGAGACTAATTCATGAAAATTAGCAGAAACGATAATCTTATTGTTACATAAACTGTCGAATTTCCCCCAATCTCCATTCTTGTTCGGTAGAGAGAGGGAGGAAAAGATAGAGAGAGATAAGTGTTAACCAGTGAACCACAATAGAATTTGGTATTGTTAAATTTCAGAAAGAAGGTGAAACATTATTTGAAAGGGATGAGGGTAGTTTGGTCAATAAAATATGTTGCTGAGTTCTTTTAATTAAAAAATAATTAAATTTAATAGTAAGGGGTTATATTCTTATCAAATATGATTTGAGGGGTTATATCCGATTTGAAAGATTGTAGGGGTTATATCCAGATTGAGAAGTTTGTAGGGGTTATATCCAATTTTGCCTTCTTTAATTGGTTTTTGCTTGGCGTGCTGCCCCTAACGCTTAACGGGTGCATTAAATTCGATAGTTACTCCTCCTGTTGAGTGTTATATAAAGGTATCATCAATTCATCCAAAAAAAAATAAATTGTATAGATATCACAATTTTCAAAGTCCCAAATCCTTCATGAATACAGTGAATATATGGATACGAAACTATTGATTACAAATTAATTCAAAATTTTTAACTATAATTAGAATTATTATTTTATTTTTTCATGTTTGAGAGTTGAATATATACATCCAATGCTAAAAAAATATAAAAAAAAAACAATTCGCGTCTTTAAAACAACTTAAATTATAACTTTTCGGATTGAACTACTACCAGAAAAACATTGAATAAAATTAAAAATATACAAATTTTGATGGGAATCAATCTATTGGACTTATAATATAAAATGTTATATTAATATATAAAACCTTGCAAAATGAAACTTTAACGAAATAAAGGCTAGTTGAAGAAATAATTCGAACAAAAGGCTAACCAGCCACTTTAGATATATTATCTAGCCTAAAAAATGTTGAGAGTTCAAAAATTAGGAATTTATTATATATTAAAAATAAAATTAAATAATGTTAGCCGAGTACTGCGCCACAGCTTCTCAATTTCTAATGATGATTCGAATTAAATCGCTAGAGAGACGGAGCAGAGGGTAGAGTGGGATCGTATCCTATCCGGGAACATCTTTCAATTCGAGCCGTCTGATTTAATCTCAACGGTTAGATTTTTTCAAACCTATTAATTATGGTATTATGCACGGGGCATCTATAATCATTGAGATTAAATCAGACGGCCCAGATCGAAACCATCCACTGACCATCCAGAGGATGTATGCGAAGTCAGGATAGAGTGGCCGAGTGGGGACGTACGGGATTGGAGGATCTTTTGCAACGGAATTTCATGAAGCATTACTACACTTTACAGCCAATCAAGAGCTATGTAGAACAATTAAAAAAAAAAAATAGCTATGTAGAACAGCAATTGGCAAGCCAAGGACAGCGTCGCCGCTGGAAAAGTGTAGCATTGTCGTTAGTTATTTTTGTTTTCTCTGACATATAGGATATTTGGTCCAAAATTTTAATTTCAGCATAAGCACAAAAAGATGATATGAATTCTATTATCTTTTTTTGCTTTGCTCTTTTCTAATATGGGAAATTATCAGAACGTGTACTTCAGCATATATGGTCAGTAGTTCCGTCATTATCTTAGAAATAATGGGTTCAATTCCTGTTAGATGCGGAAGAAGAATAAACTCTAATTTATAGAGTGGGCTAAAGTCTCTATAAATAAGTAACCTCTTATTTCAAAAACATGAAAAATTATCATTCAACCATTTTGTGGATTTGCCTTTTCTTTTCTTTCAAACTAATTTTGATTGTTATTCCCGTTATTAGATATTAGATATTTGTTATCTGATTTGCCACGATTGTTGCCAGTCGCATGTGCAAATATATTTAGGCATGTCTAACGTGTAAAACGATAATGAAATTATGCCTATACGTTTTCGTTTCGTTCTAAGAACGATACATAATTTTTTTTCCGTTTACCGTTCTGTTTAATGAATGGCAGAAATTTTCTTCTGTTTTCATCAACGTTCAATACCGGCTTACTTGACTTAGAGCTTGAGAGCTACCTGAACATGGCGTAGTGCCAGGTGCTGCCGGGGCTTTCAACCAGCACTTGAAGCTGCACGAAGAGAATCGGATTTTGGTTAGCCACCACCAAACCATATGTCAGGCCTCGAATCGTTGCGAGGTACTCGAATGCTTGGCCCCCTAGAACCCTCGTCGCCATGTCCTTTCTTCTTTAGAGCATTTATTATACGATTTGGAAAATAATTAATGGGGTTGATTTGGTGTCAATCATAGATTGTTTTAGAGAGAATAGGGTTTAGAGAAAAGAAGGAAGAGGGGTCTGAGTACAGAGTAAAGAGATGAAGGTCACGGTTGCAAGGATGGGAGAGTGGGAGAGGCGACAATGGCAAATCGACATAGATCTAATTTGAGAGGACAGAGGAAAAAAGGAGAGGCAGGACGAAGGAGGAGGAAAACCTAGATTTTCTTTGTGATAATCTCATCTGTAATCCAATATATTCTAAATTTGTACAATCCAAGATGGAACGAGTTGAAACGAATACGGAACGAGACCATTTCGTTTACGTTCCGTATATACCAACGTTACTGTCATCCTTTCCGTTACATTCGACGAAATGCCAAACTATTCTGCCACTCGTTCCGTCAGAACGAAACATGCACGGAATCACGTTGACGAATGCTCTGTCGGCCGGTATAAATATATTATCTAACTTTTTGTGTATATACACTATTTTTTTTTATCTCTGTCATTTTTTTTTTTGGGATAAACTAGACAGTGCTATCTAGTGATTATCGCTGTCATTTTTCATGTACAATTTTTGTTGGACTTTCGGCCACCAACTTGAGCATAGCTCAAAGCAAATTGTTGCGTGAATCATATACTAACGAAAATGTAAATAGAACAAGGTTCATTTGTTCAGCCTGACGAAGTATGATTTAATTTTAAATCTCTAATTGATATATCCATTTAAAAATTTCACTAACTGAAACACATAATTTATACAGATTAGTTGTCCATTTTCAAGTAGAAGAAGCAAGTTTAAAATTAAGTACAGACAACTAAAATTGATTTGAGGACGCTGAGTTCCTTATTAATATTTGTAAAAATATGGCATGAAAAAAAATTGGAATTATCGAAAAATAAAAGTGATTGGAAAAAGATTGTTTAGCAATTTAAATTGCAAATTATCAAGGAAATTGTAACATGAAAATTGAAAGTGGAAAGAGAAGTCAGAGATTTTTTTTTTTAGGGCCGACAAATGCCGGCAATTCTCATTAATAAAAAAAAAAGTGTACAAAAGGTTTCATAACAAAAAAGAAAACAATACTAAGCTTCAAACATAGCTTGTCTTACCTAATCGGTACTAGCTTTTAACCCCAGCAAATGACCTAATAGCCTAATACCCATTCAGAGATTTCAAAAGTCGCAAGTAACAAGCAATTTCACTTGACATCACTAAAATGGATAAAAGAATGACAAGATACTCAATGACTGGCTGAGAAATCTTCCCTCAGCAACCTCAACCAATAGAAAGAAAATCTAATCTCTCAATTTTCTGGATTACCACCTTCTGTAAGACATTAACAAAAATGGATGAAACATTAACCAATCAAGCGAAGGCGATTTTTACTTGTCCAAACCAAAAGCAAACACGTAATATAATTCTTCCATTTTCAAATTCCCTAGTTTTTTTACGTAAAAGAGTCATATAAAAATGACAAGAAAAAACATGTAAATTGAAAAAGAAAATAATAAATGCACATTTTCTAACCATTTTTTCAAAGAAGAAATTGTGAAAGAGGAAAAGTACAGGTAAGTCCGACACAACCGGTATTGAATTAGAGACAAATTGATTTTTGGATAAGTTAAGCCTAATTTTAAAATAACATATATGGTTAAAAGACAAAAAATTTAATTAAAAATCAAATCTTTTGATATATTTTGTATTTCTAATGACATTCGGCCACCTTAATATCATCTTCTAGCTCCACTGCTATTAAAATATATGAAATTTTATGAAAGGTATTTACTATGAGAGTTCATAGAGAGTAATTAAATGAATTATCAACAATAAAACCTTTTAATATATACACTATCACTATCACTATCAGATAATTTGTGATCATGTAGTTTTTTCTTTTTATGTCATTTGTAATAACCAAAATTTATAGGGTTATTTATGTAAATGTTGTAAACATTAATATAGGCATAATGGAAAAAATCGGGTAGCACTCGCAGCCCACCAAAAAAACGCTTTCTTTTCTTCTCTGTGTTCCGGGCGGAGCCCCTGGGTGCGAAAAACAGAAACCAAAAATTCATCTCCCCTCTTCACTGATCTCTGTACCGATCTTTCTCTGTACCACTCTCTCTCCTCTCTAATCTCAACAACTGGTATCAGAGCGCAAGGTTCGTCGCTGCTAAGTCGCTATTGCGGAAACCCTAGCCGTCGAGTCACCGCCGTCAAACCCTAGCCGCTGCCGAGCCGCAGCCCTTGATCACCTCTGTTTCCGACATCGATCGGGTTGTTGCCATCGAGTTGCGAGTGGCCGTTGCTCCGCCGTATTGAGGTGAGGTTCTCTTTGACCGGTGTATTGCATTTGGGATCTAGGGTTTGTGTCCAAAATGGAAGAGAGTAATAGTAGTACCATGGTTAAGCTTACATATTCCAATTACTCCATTTGGAAGTCTCGTATGGAAGATTTGTTGTATTGCAAGGATGCATATGTACCCCTTTCGGGTACCAAACCCGCTAATACCACCGATGATGCTTGGAAAGTGTCTAATAGAAAGACAATAGTCATAATTAGACAATGGGTTGATGATTCTGTCTATCACCATATCTCATCCGAAATCGATGCCAAGGTGTTGCGGGAAAAGCTTGAAAGCTTGTATGAGCGCAAGACCGCTCAAAATAAGGCCTTCTATATTAGGAAGTTGGTAAACATGAAATACCAAGAAGGTTCCTCGGTGTCAGATCATTTGAATCGGTTCCGAGATTGTGTTAATCGTTTATCTACCATGAAAATGGCGTTGAATGAGGAGTTGCAAGCATTGATTTTGTTGAGTTCCTTACCCGATAGTTGAGAGACTTTAGTGGTGTCATTGAGTAATTCGACACCCGATGGTGTTGTGACCCTAGCCATGGTTAAAGATAGCATGTTCAATGAGGAGTTGAGGCGTAAGAAGTTAGGGATCACTAGTGAGTCTTCGGCTATTGTCACCGAAAATCGTGAAAGGAGTACTCAAAGGAATGCTCATGGTGATGATGATAGGGATAAGTCAAAGGGGAGGTCCAAGTCAAGAAAGGGAATTACATGCTATTATTGCAAGAAGCCCGACCACAAGAGAAGTGAATGCCGAAAGTTGAAAGCCAAGAATGATGGCTCCAAGAGAGATCAATCTAGGGGAAGAAGAGAAGATGATGAGAAAGAAAGTACCACCGCAATTGTTACAAATGATGAAATGTTCATAGCTTGCGATGAGGGTTTTGTGAACCTTACTAGTCAAGATTCCACTTGGGTGGTTGATTCCGTCGCCTCATTCCATGTCACATCTAGACGTGACTTGTTCACTTCCTATAAGGAATGTGATTTTGGTGTTGTTAGAATGGGAAATGATGGAGTTTGCAAAATCTTTGGCATTGGAGATGTTTGTGTGGAAACTAGTTTAGGATGCAAGTTTACTCTCAAGAATGTTCGGCATGTGTCGGATATGAGGCTCCATTTAATTTCGGTGGGTGCCCTTGATGATGAGGGGTATCAAAGTTGCTTTCTTGGTGGGAAGTGAAAGTTGTTGAAGGGTCATTTGGTTGTTGCTCGAGGAACCAAATTAGGTTCGCTCTATGTTACTCAAGTAAAGGTGTGTGGTGAGGTGAATGCCGATGAGTGTAACTCAACCGATTTATGGCATTTGCGGTTGGGTCACATGAGTGAGAAGGGCATTGAGATTCTTTCTAAAAAGAAGTATGTGCCTATTGATGGTACTTCACTTACCTCATGCACACATTGTTTGGCGGGCAAACAACATCGTGTAGCCTTCAAAAGAAATCCAACAAATAAGAGGCCGGGTGTGCTTGATTTAGTTCATACCGATCTATGTTCTATGGGAGATAGAACTCTTGGCGGCGCTCCTTACTTTGTTACTTTTGTGGATGATCATTCAAGAAAGTTGTGGGCATACTCTTTGAAAACGAAGGATCAAGTCTTGGAGGTGTTCAAGCAATGGGTTGTGGAGGTTGAAAGAGAGACCGGTCGGAAGTTGAAGTGCATCCGATCGGATAATGGCGGAGAATATCGTGGTTCGTTTGAGTTGTTTTGCAAGACCAATGGTATTAAACTTGAGAAGATCGTGCCCAAAACTCCACAACAAAATGGTGTGGCCGAGAGGATGAATCGCACCATTTGTGAGAGAATTCGTTGCCTGCTCTCTCATTCCAAGCTTTCCAAAGGATTTTGGGGTGAAGTTTTGAACACCGCGGTTCATTTGATCAACCGCTCTCCTTCACATGCATTGGATGGTGACATAACCGAGAGGGTTTGGAAAGGTAAAGATATTTTTTATGACCATCTAAGAGTGTTTGGTTGTAGGACTTTTGTGCATATACTCAAGAATGAAAGGTCAAAGCTTGATAACAAGACTAAAGAGTGTGTTTTCTTGGGGTATGGAAATGGTGAGTTTGGATATAGGTTGTGGGATCTGATTGAAAATAAGTTAGTGAGAAGTCGAGATGTGGTGTTCTTTGAACAAGAAACCATTGAAAATTTGAGCAACCTCGACAAGGCCAAAACTGCTTCAAGTAGTCATGTTGACCTAACTCCTATTTCAAGAAACAACCTAAGAACTGAAACCAATCACCCAAATCCTAGCCAATCAACTGAAACCAATGTCCCACAAAATGAAGAGAATGATTCTCAAACCGAAACCTATTCAAGTGATAGTTCTCAAGTGCAAGAACTAAGGAGGTCAAGTCGGGAAAAACGGGCCAATACAAGGTACTCTTCTAATGAGTTTGTGTTACTTGTAGATGGTGGTGAGCCCGAATGCTATGAAGAAGCTATGTTGTCGGAGCACAAAAAAAAGTGGTTGGAAGCCATGCAATATGAGATGAATCCTTGCATGAGAATAACACTTTTGAATTGGTGAAGTTGCCAAAAGGCAAGAAAGTGCTCAAGAACAAATGGGTGTATCGAGTGAAATCCGAGGGTCAAGAGGCAAAGCCAAGATATAAAACTCGGCTAGTTGTGAAAGAATTTGACCAAAAGAAGGGAATTGATTTTGAAGAAATTTTTTCGCCGGTGGTCAAGATGTCCTCAATTCGAGTTGTGTTCGATTTGGCCGCTAGTTTGAATTTGGAGATTGAACAACTAGATGTCAAAACCGCATTCCTCCATGGCGATTTGGAGGAGGAGCTCTACATAAAACAACCGGAAGGGTTTGTGATGAAAGGGCAAGAGCACTTGGTATGCAAATTGAGGAGGAGCCTCTATGGCTTGAAGCAAGCACCTCGGAATTGGTATAAAAGGTTTGAAACTTTTATGTGTGACAACAATTTTGAGAGAACCATCTCGGATAATTGTGTTTTTGTGAAGAAATTCTCTAATGGTGATTTCATCATTCTCTTGCTCTATGTTGACGACATGTTGGTCATTGGAAGGGATCTAGAAAAGATCAAAGAGTTGAAAGAGAGTCTTGAAAAAGAATTTGCCATGAAAGACTTAGGTGCGGCAAAGTAAATTCTTGGCATGAAAATCACTAGAGATCGTGGAGAACACAAACTTTGGTTGTCGCAAGAGAAGTACATTGAGAAGGTACTTGAAAGATTCAACATGAGCAAGTGCAAATCGATTTCCTCTCCTCTTGCTAACCATTTTAGGTTGTCACATAATGGTTGTCCTAAGAGTGGCAAAGAGAAGGAGGAGATGAGAGATGTACCATATGCATCGGTTGTTGGTTCTTTGATGTATGCTATGGTATGCACAAGACCGGATATTGCTCAAGCGGTTGGTGTGGTAAGTCGCTTTCTTTCTAACTCCGGCAAAGAGCATTGGAATGCCGTCAAGTTGATACTTCGGTATTTGAGGGGTACAACCAACCGTTGTCTTTGTTTTGGTGGCAGGAACCCAACTTTAGCGGCATATACGGATGCCGATTGGGCCGGTGACATAGACTCGAGGAAGTCTACATCCGGTTATTTGATGTGTTTTGGAAATGGAGCCGTGTCATGGCAATCTAAGTTGCAAAAGTGTATTGCACTTTCTACTACCGAAATCGAGTACATAGTCATTACGGAGGCATGCAAGGAGCTAATTTGGTTGAAGAAGTTCTTACATGAGCTAGGCGTTCGGCAAGAGAGGTATATGTTGTTTTGTGATAGTCAAAGTGCAATTCATTTGAGCAAGAATCCGACATTTCACTCTAAGTCCAAGCATATAGATTTGAGGTATCATTGGATACGCGATGTGCTTGAGAACAAGAAATTGGTGTTGGAGAAGATCCACACAAGTGAGAATGGGTCGGATATGTTGACAAAGCCGGTACCGTCTTTGAAGCTTGAAACTTATTGTGAAAAGGCGGGTTTAATTGATGGATGCGCTCCATGAGTCGGGAGGAGGAGTTTGTTGGGTTCCCTCCTCATGTAGTTTTTTCTTTTTATGTCATTTGTAATAACCAAATTTTATAGGGTTATTTGTGTAAATATTGTAAATATTAATATAGGCATAATGGAAAAAATCGGGTAGCACTCGCAGCCCACCAAAAAAACACTTTTTTTTCTTCTCTGTGTTCCGTGCGGAGCCCCTGGATGCGAAAAACAGAAACCAAAAATTCATCTCCCCTCTTCACTGATCTCTGTATTGATCTTTCTCTGTACCACTCTCTCTCTTCTCTAATCTCAACATTCAAGATAGTAAGAAAAGTTGCTCACATGTTCTCATCAAATATCTGCCAAAAATATTCTTCTTAGTCCTTTCTCGTCCAGGGTGAAAATATCGTTTTTTTTATTATTTTTTTAAGGAAACAGTACAAACGTAGTTATACTTTTAAAGCGGTTCGATACTTCGATTGTGATACAACTTTTTCATTTCGAATGAGTATTTTCCAACTTCCAACCAAGCAAGGCATTTATGTTAATCCGACATTTATACAAAGGATAATAATTAATAGAGCACAAAAGAGCTGGAATTGGGTAAAATTGTTTTACATTTGCCTTTTGGTTAGCTTAATGCTTTGATTCTGTTTAATCTCTGTAGGATGGTTGTCAAGTTGCAGGGTGCTTCCGATAAAGACTAATTGAAAGTGCTCTGGTGTGTTTCGTAAAATGTTGAATAAACTTTATTTCGAATAAGACTTATTCGGGATGAAACCAAACATGTTTTGAATAAGTTTTATTCTGAATAAGAATTTATTTAACTCCTTATTCTAATACCATCTATATGGTGGAATTAAAATAAGGGGTTGAATAAGTTCTTATTCAGAATAAAATTTACTCAAAACACGTTTAGTTTCATTCCGAATAAGTCTTATTCAGAATAAAACTTATTCAAACTCCATAATTTCACAATTTTTATTAGATATATCTGTTGGATGGATGTTTATTCTGACCTGTGCTTTAGTTTAGGTTTTCGCTGCTCAGCGTTTTGTTCGAGTCCTTTTAGCTTGTGACCATGTGTAGGTTGTAATCTGACTTCGCATTTAAAATGCTGGCTATCCTGCTGATTGGATAGCTTTAATAAAAAAATGAAAAAAAAAAACATCAACCCCTTTGCTTGACCGTGTACGCTTGTTTCAGCCACTTGTTGAAGTTATGTGGCATGACGCATATTGGATTAGCCGAAACATATCGGTTGCTGGCAGGGGCGGATCCAGCGGGTGGGGCTAGAGCCCCACCTACCGCCGTCGAGCTCTGAAGCCCCTCTTTAGCCTCAATGAATTTTTTCAACTATTGGAGCACTCAAAGGTGGGGCTGAAGAATAGAAGAAGAGAAACCGTTCGATCAAATGATTCATATCTAGTACTCAGCCCCACCTAAATATTTTTGCTAGATCCGCCACTGGTTGCTGGAACAGTTCCCAGCCAACCTCCCGTCCCCCCATCATACACGAATAAGGTATTCTTTTTTCGCTAAACTACAATTTCCAACTATTTATCATCTCAAATTACAATTAAATTTATTGCCCAAGGCATCAAATGCAAAAGAAAACGATTAGTAGGAGATGAGACAGTGGAGTAAATAGTTGCAAGTTCGAAATTCGACTAGAAATTTTTTATAGACATGTAATTTAAAATAAGTTGAAAAGCTTGATCTCAATTTATCTTTATTTTTTTTAAAAAAAAACAGAGATGAGACGGTGATTTGCTCCATTACAGCATCAATAAATCGGAAGTCGGATTTGGATAGGATTAACATTATTTTGTTACTTTTAGGTTGGGATTTTCTTTTTTTTTTTTTTTGACATGTCTTTGTCTATCGGGAATATTTTTGACATAATGATCTCAACAGATAACGGATTGATCAGCTCAAGTTTAAACGGGTTACGGGTTTACTTGTTTATAATTCATTTTTTATTTATTTATGCTACTAAAATTTTTTAATGAATAAGAAATCTAATTAAAATTTGAATGGTGTAATAAATTTTTGGGGCCATTTGGATCGCTTAGGAATAAGAGGAATAGTTTTTTTCTAAGCGAAAATTTATTTTTAATATTTTTCACCTAGGAATAGGCTATTCCTCTCAATCCGACTCTGCTGTTGCGCGACACAGCGTGTAGCGCACTACGAGCCGTCTGATCTTGATCGGACGGTTCACTTTTTACGGGCCTATCAATCTAGGTTACATGCACGGGGCTCCCTTGTCCATTAGATCTTAATCAGACGGCCAGCGTACCGCGCGACACGCTGTGTCGCGCGGCAGCGGATCTGAATTTCTATTCCTCTTATTCCTAAGCGATCCAAACGACCCCTTTTGTGCTAAACTTGAAATACATTAATCAATTATAATTAAATCAAGAATGATAAATATCATCATATGAGTTTATCATCCTTATCATAACGTGCTTTCTTTTTTTTATTTTTGGAATACTTGTTTAGCGCTTTAGCTCATCCCTATCGTTGATTTCTATCATCTAGGATGTGCCCATCCCTCCCCTCATGGCATCAATGTTTTGATATTTCCATCCCTCTCATCTCATGCACCTCCCACCTCCACCCCTCCCTCCTCCCACAAATTATTTTCTAGAACAATTAAGATGTATATGAAAATAATTAGTATTATTTTTCAGCCCAATTAAATTTTTTCATGACGATTAATATGTTTTCTCATGACAATTAATATTTTTTCAAGACAATTAACATTTTTTTAAGTACAATTAACTTTTTTCCAAGACAGTTTGTATTATTGTTTTGGGATAATTAATATTTTTTCGAAAAATTATTTTTTTCAGGGCAGTAGTATTATTTTTCAGGACAATTAATTTTTTTTCATGATAGTCAATATTTCTATGAGAACAATTAATATTTTTTTCAAAATAATTAATATTTTTTCTAAGACAATTAAATATATGCCAGGGTGGGGTCGACATGAGGTGAGGGAAATGAGGGAAGCACATGTGTCAGAAGAGGAGGGGTGGTTACGCATTTGGCTGCAGGGAATGGGGTCCAGAGACAAAAATGTAAAATGATGATAAAAACGTTGGACAAGTATTTCGAAAATAAAAAAAAAAAAACACGTGATGATAGAAACCACGTTGAGGAGGTGATGTTGTTAAGCAATTCTATAATTAAATGGATCATGGATGTAATAGAATCGAATCCTAAGTCAAGAAAGACATGACACAAGTAAACTATTTTAGCTTCATCCCCGAGCCCGACCCATTCAGTCATCAAGTCACGCACATTATATTCCTGTACATCTCCAGCTGAATAAATATTGTTACTCTATCTTTGCACGCTTTTCTAACACCATATCTTTCTAACGCATTAATTATACGAGTTTTTTTTTTCCCCTTGACCGACGTAATGCGAGTTTTTTTTCCTCCGGCCCCTTGACCGACGTCCTGTCAGTTCTTCCTAATTATGTACAAAGTTTTAGATTTTGCATTATATAAATTACCACAATCATTGTCATACTTTCATAGTAAACCTTTCGGATTTTTTATATTCGTCTCACCTAGAAATTTTTTTATAAATATATTATGTGTAGATCTTGAATTAAGAGAGAAAGATAATGATTTTATTAATTCTCTAAATTGTTCAATACAATGGACCTCTTTATTTATAGTGAACACAGTCACTCTCTTACATGTGGGACCCAGCTACTCTAATGATTAACAGACTAACTACACTAACTAATTCTGTTTATCTCCACTGTCCTGTCCATTCTTCTGTGCACTGGATTCCTCCAGTTCTCTGTTTGAGACTTCTTCTACAGCCCCCCGCAAGCTGAACAGACCTGGAGAAATGTGAAGCTTGTCCCTGAGTAATTGAAAACGAGCCTTAGGAAGGCTCTTAGTGAATATATCTCCCAACTGATCATCTGAGCAAATGAATTTTACCAGCAGCCTCTTATTCTGAATTTTCTCTCTCACAAAATGAAAATCAAGCTCAATGTGTTTTGTTCGTGCATGAAACACTGGATTTGATGCCAGAAACGTTGCACCCAGGTTATCACACCACAGAGTTGGTTTCATTGGAGTGTCATACTTGAGTTCAGAGAGAAGATAGGTAAGCCACAGTATTTCTGAAGCTGTTACTGCCAAGCTTCTATATTCTGCCTCAGTTGAAGACTTTGATAATGTGGCTTGCTTCTTGGATGACCAGGAGATTAGATTGGGACCAAGATAGATGGCAAAACCAGTTGTTGACCTCCTGTCATCTGGATCACCAGCCCAGTCTGCATCACAGTACCCATGAAGGGATAAATGTTGAGCTGATTTTAGAACAAGGCCATATTGGAGTGTACCCTGGATGTACCTTAATATTCTCTTCACTAGTTGCCAATGGTCCTCGGTTGGTGTGGCCATAAATTGTGAAGCTTTGTTGACTGCAAAGGTCAGGTCAGGTCTAGTTATGGTTGCATACTGAAGTGCTCCCACAATAGACCTATATTGTTGAGGATCTGACAGTTTTGCCCCTGCATATTTTGAGATTTGTTTGCCTGACTGCATTGGTGTGGTACAGGATTTTGCATGCTGCATGTTTGCTCTTTTTAAGATATCTGACAAGTACCTTGTTTGAGAGAGATGCATCTCTGAGGACTGATAGGTAACTTGAATTCCTAGAAAATGATTCAGGTTGTCCAGGTTTTTGAGAGAGAATTTATGATCAAGAGATTGCATAAGTGCATGGACAGCAGAAGGATCATTCCCTGTGATGAGAATGTCATCAACATACACTAAAAGATAGATGAGTGTATTTCCTTTGCGAAGAATGAATAGAGAATTGTCAGCTTGAGAGCAGTTGAATTGATGAGACAGAAGAAAGTTCTTCAATTTTGAGAACCATGCTCTAGGGGCCTGCTTTAGACCATAGATTGCCTTGTTCAGTTTACAAACATAATGTGGGAAATTGTGATCAGAGAAACCAGGTGGTTGAGTCATGAACACAGTTTCATCCAATGTGCCATGTAAGAAGGCATTGTTAACATCTAACTGATGACATGGCCAATGATTTGACAATGCTATGGTAAGAACTGTCCTTATTGTAGTTGGTTTGACTACAGGACTGAAAGTTTCTTCATAATCTATGCCCTCTTCTTGTGTGTAGCCTTTTGCTACTAATCTGGCTTTGTGTCTCTCAATTGACCCATCTGGTTTGTACTTGATTTTAAAAATCCACTTGGAACCTACTATATGAGCATTTGGTGGTGGCATAACCAGTTCCCAGGTGTTGTTGTGAGCTAAAGCTGACAACTCAGCTGCCATAGCTGAGCGCCATACAGCACTTTTAACTGCTTGTGTGTAACAAGTTGGCTCAACATTGTTTTGACAACTGTCATGTACAACAGCTGTATGAGCTTGGTGGTTTGGAAAAGTTCTGGGTTTAAGAGATTTTGTTTGTGATCTTGTAACCATGGCATGTCTGGGAATGGATGGATGAGTAGCAGGAAGTGGAGTTTGAGGAATTGTAGGTTGAGGTATTGTAGAAGGGGTAGCAAATGAAGATTGATTTGGGACTGCTGCTGCAGCTGTTTCAGTTTCAGGTGTAACAAGTGATGGTCTTGACACAGGCAAGATGTTGAGTGTTGTGGTGACTCCTGTGTCATTTGTTGGCAGTTGTAGTTGATGTTGCTGACACTTAAAAGGGAAGGTTTGCTCAACAAACTTGACATGCCTTGAGACATACATTCTGTCTGTGGGCAAGTGTAGAAAATAATACCCCTTGTGAAGTGAAGAATAGCCTAAGAAGACACACTCTTCAGATCTTGCATCAAGTTTGTGGTTTGTGTATGGTTTTAACCAAGGATAACAAGAGCAAGCCAGCACATGTAAAAGGTCATAGTTTGGTTGCTGATTGAAGAGCATTTCAAAAGGAGAGACTGCATTGTGCTTATGAGAGGGCAATCTATTGATAACATACACAGTACTCTCAAAGATGACATCCCAATACTTCAATGGTATAGAAGCTTGAAACATGCTAGCCAACCCCAGTTCAACAATGTGCATGTGTTTGCGCTCAGCAACCCCATTTTGCTCAGGAGTGTAGGGGCATGACACACTAAAGGTGATTTCTGGGTACTGTGTCATAAGGGGTTTGTATTCACTGCCTCCATCACACTGTAGAGTTTTAATTTTTGCAGCTAGCAGATTTTCAACCTTAGCTTTGAAGTGAGCAAACAACACAGAAACCTCAGATTTAGAAGCACAAGTATAAATACAGCTGAACTTTGTGAAATCATCAGTAAAATGTACATAATATCTGTGCCCTTTATGTGACAACACTGGGGCTGGACCCCACAAATCAGAATGAACAACCTCTAAAGGTTGAGAAGTTATTCTAAGAGATGGCTGAAAAGGCAACTTATGTGCCTTGGCCTTATTACATCCCATACAAGTAAACAAAGAAGGAGAATGTTTCATTTTGATTACATTTGACTTCCTAAGTTTGTCAATAACATCCATAGAACAATGAGCTAATCTTGAATGCCACACATCAGCAGAAAGTTGTGACACATGAAGAACATGTTGTTGTTGAGAAGGAAGAACCAACTTGTAGAGACCATTATTCAAAATTCCATGCAGAAGAACCTTGTTGGTTGTGCATTCCTTAACAAAACAAGAATTGGATGAGAATTCAACTACCACATTGTTGTCAGCAGTTAACTGAGAGACACTCAGCAAGCTCTTAGTAATTGATGGCACACACAGCACATTGGTCAGTTTGAGAGTTGTAGCACCAATTGACAGAAAAGAAGTGCCTTTGTGGGAAATCAACAAACCTGTGCCATTGCCGATGTGAACAGCATCTGAGCCATTGTATGGAAGAGAGGATGACAAATTGTTGATATCAGGAGTGACATGTGTTGTTGCTCCTGAATCAATGAACCAACTGGCCTGAGGAGTAGATGAAGGCTCAGCAACTAGTGCCTGTGGAGTAGGAGAGCTGGAGCTGGCTGAGTACCTAATATCAAAGCGATGGTAGCACTCTATAGCTTCATGACCCCACTTCTGACAAATCTGACACTTGGAGTTGGAGGTGTCCTGATTGTTCTCTGCATTTGAGCTGATCTGACGACCTCTTCCTCTCCCTCTCTGAGCACCTCTACCTCTTGTATTGTAGCCACGACCTCGATTTGATCTCCCTCTACTAGTATAGAACACATTTTGAGAGGAAGGATTGTTGTTATTCTGACTCTGTGAATCAGTAGTGAGATGAGCAGTAGAGGTGGTGTTTGATTTCAAGTTTGTCAGAATACGAGATTCATGAGTGAGAAGAAGATTATTGAACTCAAACCAGGATGGTGAGTGTTCCCTCAAAGAGATTGCAGTAACAAATGCCTCATACTCCGATCCCAAGCCTTGTAAAGCATGGAGAATCAATTCTTGATCTGTAACGACTGAGCCAATGCTTCTAAGTCGATCAGCAATTGCTTGCAACTGCTGAATAAACTGAGAACAAGTGGATCCAGCTTTCTTGAGAGTTTGAAGTTGCAATTTTAGATCTAGAGTTTTGGCAACAGATTGAGAGACATGAATCTGTGTAAGAGTTTGCCAGAGATCAGCTGAGGTCTGACAATTTATGACTTGTGCCAGAATCGATGGAGCAATGGAGCTGAACATCCATGCTAAGATCAGCTGATCTTGTTGTTGCCACAAGGAGAAATCAGAGTTGCTGACCTGAACTCCAGTAGAGTTGAGAACGAATTGACCTGGAGCTTGCTTGGAGCCATCGATAAAGCCCTCTAAGCCATGGCCTCGCAGCACTGGAAGAATCTGCGACTTCCAGAGAAGATAGTTATCTTGATCAAGCGTGGTGCGGATCTGATGAATCACTTGCATCGGAGAAGACGATGGAGCCGTTTGGCTGCTCGAAGCACCAGTTTCCGCCATGGATCTAAGCGTGAGCTTTTCTTGTACCGTCTGATACCATGTAGATCTTGAATTAAGAGAGAAAGATAATGATTTTATTAATTCTCTAAACTGTTCAATACAATGGACCTCTTTATTTATAGTGAACACAGTCACTCTCTTACATGTGGGACCCAGCTACTCTAATGATTAACAGACTAACTACACTAACTAATTCTGTTTATCTCCACTGTCCTGTCCATTCTTCTGTGCACTGGATTCCTCCAGTTCTCTGTTTGAGACTTCTTCTACATTATGTTATTACATTTTTCTTGTATTCGTGCGCTATCACTATCGACCCCTGATAGTGTTTAGAGTATAGACTTTATACTATAAAATTTATCTGACTTCCATCAACTTTTTAAGTACTGTTGGTATAGCTGCGACTAAAATTCTACATCTGCAAACCAAAGAAAAAGATCAGGGGAAAACGCCTATTTAAACAAAATAATAAAAATTAAATTGTGCGACTATTTGTTGTTAAAAGATATTATAATTTTTTTTTAATGTCTTCGTTAGCTGTAGACTCCTCATGTATTAACTATTATTGTTGCGTAACCTGTTACCTATGGGTGTGTTTGGATGGGTGTGGGAAGAAGGAAAGAAAGGAAGAAGTGGGAAGAAGTATTGGAAAGTGTGTAATTCTGTGAAGAGTTTGGATTGTTTATAATTTTTTTTCTTCTTCTTCTTTCTTCTTCTTCTTTCTTCCAACAATCCAAACACACCCTATGTGAACCCAAGATTTTGCGGCGCCTCGGCAAGTATTAAGTACTCGCTGGCCGTACGTGCTGATCCATGCAGAGGAGCAAATATTGTCAATTTTTTTTAATTTTGAGAAATGTCCGTATCTAATATATTGGACGGATGGACCTATATGATAAAAGTTATTTCTATTTGTCTAATGTCAATGTCTAATATATTGGACGGATGGGCCTATGTATTAAGTATTTTTGTCTTCGAATTTGTTTGCGGACCAAATTTTCAGTATCCGTGTACGTATCACGTCCAGATTTTTATTTGAAAGTAATGTGATATCTATTATGTTTGTCTTTTATTATAAATGTGAAATGGTTGATAAAAACTTAAAAATGAGGTATTATTTATAGATAAAATATTGGCACTCTTTGGTGAAAGAGATATCCACTCGATTGCATCCTTTAGCAATGTACCTTTTAAATCGCACCATTTGAGGCATCAACTTGATTGCATCCTTTGGAAAGACATATATTAATTGAAACCCTATGAAATATTTTTATATGTTAAAAAGACACACTTTCATTCGCACGCATTCATTGAATAAGACTACATACTCACACCCTTTTATTTGTTAACATTTAATTAACCTATTTATAGTTTTTTTTTCAAAATAATATAGAATAAAAAAAATGACACTTTATCATACACAATCACACATTTCATTTGTTATCATTTAATTAATCTAATTATAATTTCTCAATAATAATTTAAAATAAAAAGTACACTTTATGATATATTATCCCACCATTTCATTTATTAGCATTTAAGTAACATAATAATGATCTTTTAATATTTATTTAAAATAAAAAGAATACTTTATTATATTTTTCAACTATACATATGAGCTTTAAGAAGGAGATGAAACAATTATCTACTTGGTGAAATGCATCTTTTGTGATCCATTCATTCAATATAGACTACATGAACACACCCTTTCGTTTGTCAACATTTAATTAATCTCAATATGATATATTAATAATAATTTAAAATAAAAAGTAAAACTATTTTTTTTTTTAGAATACAATTAGTTTTAATGACTACAAAAGCTTTAGATTGTTTACAAATAAAAGTATTACGAAATATTAAAAATTGAATTGAATAAAAAATAATATATCAAAAATATCAAATAAATTGTAATTAAGAATTATAAATTTTAATTTATAAGATTATAGTAATTAAACAATAGGTGTGTCTACAGATTGTGTGAAGTTAATAATTTTTGTTCTGATATTTTCAAAAGACTTGAAATCAGGTAACACATGAATATGGTAAGAAGATTTGATGTCAAAATAGTAACATAAGTGTTTGCGGAAAAAATCCATACAAAATTTGTAGGGAACCGTACGATAATCTTCTCTAATATGTTCTACATTGAACCGTATAATCTTGCACATGGCGTCCTGTGTAAAATCATTTTGGGTCCGTTGATAATATCCAATATCAAAATAAAAAATATTCTAGTAAAAAATATATAATATTTTAAGCCAATATTATTGTTAATTTTAAAAATTTGAATATTTTTAAATTCATATATGTCCATTAAGTTGTTAGCCCAAATGCATAAATATGGAAAAAAATTATTGAAAATAAATTATTGTTAAATATTAAAATCGACATGATATAGGAAAAAAGATGTATTGCATAAAAAAAAAATTACCTTACTATCTAGTAGAACAAAATTCATGTTCCATGTATTTTTCGTCTTCCAATCAGTTGCAAGTCAAAATTTTCGTGGCCCGTGCACGTATCACTTCTTGATTTCTTTTTTATAGTGATGTGATTATCTATTATGTTTGTCATTTTGTAAATGTGAAATGGTTAATGAAGACTCGAAAAAAGGAGTACTATTTATAAATAAAATATTAGCACTCTTTGGTGGATGAGACACCTTTTGGTGGAGGAGACATCCACTCGATTACATCCTTTGGCGAGACACTTTTTAAATCGCATTTTTTAATACATTTTTTGATAGACACCTTTTCATTCACACCTCCTAGGACCATACACGAATCTTTATTATATGTAAGATTTTGTTGATTACTACCTTAATATATTTAGTACACTGTCCATCTTTATTAAACTGATATGATTTCTTTGTTCAGTATTCTCCTCTATATAAATATTGATATGATCAAAATTAATATTTGTCGAGTTTCATCAATTGATTACCTTTTTTTTTTAGCTAAGAGCTCCCCAAGCAGGGAAACCGAATTTCATTGATCAATTAAGTTTTCAGATTACAACCACACAAAAGCTGAAAGATCTTTAAGAGATCAATTCAGATCTACCAAGTTCAAACTCACAGGATAACAGGAACCAATAACAACAATCAGTCAGAAGCAACTAAAATTCTAAATATCAGCCTGACAGAAATAACAAGTAGAAGAGCATCTAAGCAGAAGGCGTATCATCAGTGGATGCATCACTTTTCTTTGCCCCCTCTTGTTTCTTTGCCAGGTCCAAGAAGTTTCTTTCCATATCTGTTGTCAAACCAGTCCAGTTAGTAAAGAGATTGAAGGTGTTAAAATAAAGAGTAAAAAGAGAAGCCTGAGTTCTGTCATTAAAAATTATACTATTCCAACACCAAGCAGCAAGTAAAGTTTTGGTAAAGCTTCTGTTGTTTGAATTCAAGTTGTTTATGTTTGCCCATAAGGACTCTATATTGGTGCAGTCAAGACAGATATTCTTTTGATTAAACAAGTTGAAGCCTGACCAAAAACATTTTGCTAAGGGACACTTTAGGAAGAGGTGTTCTACATATTCACAATTTTTACAGAAGACACATTTGTTAAGACCTTGCCACCCCCTTTTTTGGAGGTTGTCAAAAATTAATTCAATTGATTACTTATAAATACATAAAAAGAAATAGGGTTAATTATTTTTATCATTTCTCTAATTTTAAATTTTTACATTGACATGATAAATTATTTTTATACCATCAATAAATGATAAAATTACATTTATGGCGTCGGATAATTAATTTGACCATTATACTCTTTTAAATATGTCACTATAAAATAATAAAATTAGAAAATATACCAAGTAAATAAGTGATTTTACACCATCAACAAAAGAAATAAAATTTCAAATTTTAAATTTTAAAATTTATAAATTTATAAATTTATAAATTTAAAATCTCAAAAGTTGAAATCTTAAAATGTTAAATTCAAATTTTCAAATTTTAATATTCGAAAATTTTGAATTTGAAAGTTCGAAATTTTTAAAATTCAAAATTTGAAAATTAAAAATTTGTTAATCTTAAATTTCAAATTTTGAAATTTAAAATTTAATTCTTGTCCATAAATTTATTTTTCACCTCTTATTGAGAGGGTATTTTGGACATTTTTAAAAAGTTAGAGTGGCGTTTCTCTAATTTGAGTGATATATCTCTAATTTTGTCTGAAAATAATGGCATAAAACTAATTTTAGCCATTTTATGGTGGCATAAAACTAATTTACAATTTAAGAGTGGCATATCTCTAATTATCAATTTTTTATAGTGGCATATATCTAATTATTCCAAAGAAATAAGATTTTCAATTCTTTTTTGTCATGCCATTTTTGTCTTCGATTTTCTAATCTTGTTTCCTTTGAAGTTAGGTCTCATCGAAAGACCAATGTATCTTTTTTTCCTTCTCATTTAAATTACGTGTTTATGATATGCTTAATTGATGAAGGCTTAAAACCTAAGAATCAAATAAATTTATAAACCTAGAGCTAACCTCACTAGTCGTTTTAGTTAAGCTTTAGGGTCGAACCCAAGGGACGGATTAATGAGTACCGGACTTTACTTCCTCACGAAAGCTAGACAATTAAATTTTTATAGAGTTTTTGGTTGATTAAATCTAAAGGTGCAAGTAAATAAATATTTTTGGATATTTTAATTATCTAAAAAAAATCTAAATGCTTAAAGAGATGTTTTTGGTGTTTTAACAATATAAAAGTCGTCTTAGGTTCAGGTTTCACATCGGTTTGGACTCTAGAACATAGAACTTATCACTTCCGTGCATCAAACGGTGTTTTTCAAGCATATACCGCACTGTTCGATCCGAACAGATGGTATAAGTGTGTGGTTTTGACTCTTTATGAAATTTTATGCTTTGTGCTAGGGTTTGTTGGTCAAACCTAGATACTCTAAACCTCAGCTTTCGCTTGTTGGACTAGACACTGGTTCAATCACAACCTAACCTAATTAACTCGATTGGTTCACAACTTTTGGTATAGAATTCAATCAACTTAAACTTGTTTGTTGGAGTTCATAAGGATATCTAGAGGTCTTTTGGACTTGTCTAAAAGTTACACTTTTGGTGTTAACTAATCTCCCCTTTCGGATCTACGATTTATCCCAAATACTTATCTAAATTGTCTTGATTATCCTAACTTTAGAACTTAACTAAATGCGGCCGTACATCTAGAAGTTAATTAGACTTAATCAAGCAATTCAAACAGGCAATTAACATAATTCTCAACAAAACAAATCAACAAAACATATCATATCATATCAAGTCAAATCACAACACATCGAAACCTAAATTACTTCCCTACTCCTAAGACAACATAAATCTAGCCTAACATGAAAGCAAAATAAGATACAAGCTCCATCAAATCAAAATATCAAGAGAATGGAAGAAATAAACCAAATATCACTTCTAACTCAAGATACCGAACGTCTAGAGCTGTGGTTGGGTTGTATCTGTCGTCGTCGCGCCTAGAATTGCTCCAAAGATGATGCCATGGTCGTGCTATGATGAAAGAGGTCGAATCCCACGCCTTTCGGCGTGAGAACGGTGGTGGAAAGGTGCCAAAACGTGGTAGGAGGTGGAATTTCGTGTATGGTGGCTTTTTCCCCTTTTTCTTCTGGCCTAGGGGAGCATAAATAGTGATCTTCTGGACTTGGAAAGGAGGCTAGGGCGTCATGACAAGAATTCATACCAAAATATTGAGTTTCCATGCTTGAAAACTTGCCAAATGCACTATGTCGGCTCTCAACTCGGACCGAGTTGGCTCAAACTCGGACCGAGATGGCAATTTAGCAGTTTTCTGACTTTCAACTCGGACCGAGATGGATCCAACTCGGACCGAGTTGACTCCAGACTGAGGAGAGGTAGTATTTCGGCCATAATTCCTTCACCCGAACTCCGATTGAGGCGATTCAATAGGCGTTGGAAAGCTTAGAATGAGCTCTTCAATGCTATTGATTCCATTTGACCAATTGTTTCTCTTAAATCCACCATTTTATGCATTAATTGAGTTTGATCCACCGAGTTCCTGCAATTCAATACAAAAACCACAACAATACCCAATTCTAGACAAATATAGCACGAAGCACAATGAATATAGGGGTTTGAGTTACCATTTAAGTGTAAAGTCCGGTCAAAAAGCACATATAAATATGAGATATCATTAATGTAGTAAAGTTCTTAAACTAATACAATGCTTTATATTTTTTTATTTTATAAGTCTTTGTTGACTAATAAAAGATTATTCCTGCACAAAAATATTTAATTTAATTTTTTTTATAGAAAGTGCATTTTCCAACGGAAATTGCAAATGTTCATAGACTATATATTAGTCTATAAAATTAAGTTCTCTATGGCAAGTGTCGGGAAACTAAAATCATAGACTCGATCTGAATAAGATTTTCTAGTGATAGTGGTCGGTTTTCTTTTGGTGGTGGGAATGGTGGTATAGATCGGACCACAAAACCACCTTTTGAAATTGCTCCTCTTTTCCTTTGCTAAATGCATCTCTAATCAGTCATCACTCAGCTTCAGAATTGCTCCCAAATCGATGCTCCATGAGTTGGAAATCGCTATGGCATCGATCGGTTACTTCGTCAGTTAATACTTCAATTCTAAGAATGATAAACAACAGTACCCGACTAATCGCGACAACTTAATTGGAACATCGTACATATATATATCAAATCGAAGTTAGCTTATGCTATGCAAGGCCTGAAGCGTGTGTACTGTATTGGTATATATTTAGCAAAATTATTGAATGTGCATGTTAGTGATAATCAGAGCATACACCAAGTTTAGGGATTAACTTAGGTTTTGACCGTTAGTTAAGTGTATTAGGAAGATAATTGTTGTATTGGATGTCATACTGAGATAAGGACGTCTGTCGCCTATATATACCTCAGAGCAGTACCTTCTGAAATTACTATTAACACAATACAATCATTTACAAGCTCTCTTCTCTTTTACACATAATTACATCAAACATCTTTAATTAGTACACAGTATAAATATAGTATATCTAAACCCATTTTCTTAACTATATTGCTATTTTGTTCCAATTTTTAATAAGTAACATTATAAAGTATTAAAATTTCAGTGACCCGTACAAGAATCTTAAGGTTCCGATGCCTTATGCTTTGGCGTCCTAAATGCCCAAACTCACTTCATGATTACTGTTTTAAAGTTTTAAAATTCAAACGTCGAAATTATATTCGATTTAACAAACGATGCATCAATATATAATTTTCTAAATTTTGCATTTCATTTGATACTCGATCAAGAGGTAAAAAAATTATCTTTTACACAAATTGTGTTTAACTATGATTAATTAATTCTAAAATATTCATGTTTTGGTCCCTTGATCTATCAAATGAACTATTAAATATATAAAAATTATCACTCGTTAAATTGAGCAATATCGACTGTTTAAATTTTATGTTTGAATTTTAAATTTTGAAAAGTAATAATAAAAACTTGGAGCATTTAGGAGATACCCTAAATATGGAGCATTATAATCCTCCTCGTTTCATTTTATTTACAATAGAATAGAAACACCCCTTCAATCAACTTTTTAGGTAGATATCATGGGACTCCTAGCAAATTAAGCATTTATATGGCATCTTAACATTTTTGTTGATTGGATATTTCGTTTACCAAACTTTAGCTTGTACTTCTTTCCCGTATAACTAACTTCGCCACACGGACAAATTAAATACAAATTAGGCGGTAGTTTTTTTTTTTAAAAAAATTCTAGCTACTTTCTTTTGATATTCATTACTGCCTCGTCAACCCATTTTTTTTTTCTTCCTAATCTCTCTTTAAAGCTCTGAAATAAAAAAAAAATTAAAGAGATGACTTTAAATTGACCGGACCAAGATTACTCGGTCCGTAGGAAACTAAGGGTGCGTTTGGATCGTTGGAAGAAAGAAGAAGAAGAAAAAAAATTATAAACAATTCAAACTCTTCACAAAGTTACACACTTCCCAATACTTCTTCCCTTCTTCCCTTCTTACCTTCTTCCCACACCTATCCAAACGCACCCTAAGGTGGTACAACTTGTAGGCCTATCAAACGTTGAAACAAAACACAAAACAGTTCCGTTTCCGTTTGTTGTTCCGTTTTCAATAACGAAACAAAATTATTGTTTCGTTTTCGTTTCGTTTCGTCAAACGAAACAAATTTATGTTTCGTTTAATGTTCCGTTCTTCATTTATCATTGATTTCAGCCAATTTTCGTTTTTCGTTTCGGTAACGTTTACAAATTTCAATTTCATTTTCGTTTCATTTTCAGAAACGAAATTGATTTCTCTTTCGTTTAACGTTTCATTTGGACAAAATAGAACGGAACACGTTGCGGAATGTTAATATTGACAGGTCTAACAACTTGGTATGGGGTAAATTGTATCATCATTAATTCATTATATATATACAATCTCAAAATGCCTTTTTCCCCACACCACAGCCCCTGCCCCCTTTAATTTGTTCCACAACTACCTATCAACCTGCTGTCTCTTTTTTCACCTTCTCTCTCTTGAAATTCCTCCCTCTCTCTAAAACTAATCCAGTCCTTGGGAATGGTAATGATGGAGCTGAAAAGGAGTCTCGTTGCTATATTACTAATACTGTGTACAACACAAAGAGGCTCAGCACAGAGCACAGACCTAAGCAGAAAAAGTTTTCCGGAAGGCTTTGTGTTTGGAACAGCTTCTTCTTCATACCAGGTTTTGTGCCTTCTAACTCAAATACTTCTCAGAGAACTATAGACCCATTTTCAAATTATTTAATATAATACTGCTGTAATTGAGGACATATTGTTGTTTAGTGATATTTTCATAAGACAATCGACCCATATGTTCCTTACCACCTTTTGAAGTAATATTCATTGGCATGTTAATTAAAAGACATAGCTTGTGACGAGGATTTATTGGATTGCTTATGTCGAAAGACATATTTCCAATGAGGCATTCAATGAAAAAGGATGTTTTTGAAATCTCGTAAGGATTTAAAGAGGATGAACTATTATGAACATATTTACTAAAAGAGGGGGTGTTTTAACTTTTAAGATTCCAAAATAGCAAAGTTGTTTTGCTTTTTTATCTATTCTTGTATGATGTCATTTCTATTTCATTTTGAACTTTTGCATTTTTATTTTCCATATTTAGATATTTTTCTTTAATTGAGTATCTAATAATTTGGGAAATAGACCAATGAAGAAAATGTTTTTTTTTGGTGGGGTGGGGGGGGGGAGAGAGAGAGAATTAAATTGAGGTGGGATAGAAAGATTTGACACATATGCTCTTAGCTTCAAGCCTTCAAGCACTAAACATGTTACTGTTTGTTTGAGACGGGCACAACAACCAAGTAGATTTGTCCGCAGTAAAAGTTCTTTTGAAGCATTATACGATTCTTTAAATGATTAAGGGTTCCATATAATATGTTTGAAAGATTGAAAATATACATATGAAACTAAAATAGTATATTGAAAGGCAATAGATGATCTTTATATATTTTTATTTTTTTCTAAACTTAATCTTATGTTCTTTAAGCGTTGCCTGCCATATATCCATATATATATAGCCAGTAATTTTTCATTTATCTAATCATAATTGGATTTATTTTCATGCGACATTTCGTGAACATCCGTTTTTTGTGCCTTTCATTGGTTAAAATTAAAATTTAAGAAATAGTTTTGTCAATTTAATCAACGGCACAAAAAAAGAAATTAATCCGCATTAATAAGCAGTTATTATCCATAATGTACACAGAAGTGGAGCCTGTCAGAAGTATCCATAATAAATTAACTTATATTATGCAACGTACATATGCACATTGCACAATTAAAAATAAATCTAGGAAATATGGAAATATCAAGTGATAAATGTTTAAAAAAATTTTATCAGATCATTCTTTTAAACACATTCAACCAATGAACTCTCTAATTGATATATATCAATTGTTGCTACAAAATGCCATCTTCCAATTGTACTAATGAAAATTTCTCAGATATCTACAATTAATATTTTTCCGTTTGATTATATTGCTATATTATTATGGCAGGATTTTTAACTGTTTTGACTTGTAAGTTGTAACATTACATAATAAAAACTTTGAGGATGTCTTTTTTTTTTAATCACACGGTAATTAGTTGACCACAAATATGTACATGGGATTATAAGAAAAGACATGTCATGTCCCTGTATATCACCGCCTCTCTGCATCATGTTTTAAAGCTCTTTTCAATATTTCTGCACATGTAGTGTTTGTTCCATTTTTCTCTATCCAATATTCTTACCTTCTGAGACGTGTTTCCATACCTCTGAGAACAAGTCGGTGTCCTTAAAGATTCGCGCTTAGATGGGCTAAACGGCTGGATTTCTCAAGTTGAGCGCCGAAAACATTCCTTCCACTTCAAGTGTTATATATGGAGTATGGACTTGCTGTTGAGGCTAGAAAATGAAATGCTATCACGTGCTTTGTCTTTTTCGAAGTATGATGTGGTTTTGCTGAGAAATGGGCCACTAATCATTTCCAGCACTTAACACCTTTTCACACTCAAATTTTGTCTCTTTATTATCTCTGAGGTGTTATAGAAGCCTCTGAAAATAAACAGGTGGTCCAATAATATGAACTTTTTGAAAAATGCACCACCTAGTGTGGCACGGTAGCACCGTGGCGTTGATAGATATACATCTTTTTGGGTTGCATTACCAATATATTCAATGAAAAGAGAAGTCATCAAACATTCTGTACTGACAAATTAGCTAGCATGCTATCAATAGGAGGCTATATAAATTATTTGGTATGGTAGTGTGTATTATATATTACATATATGCTAGCTAGTTCCCTTTTAAGGTATTAATTGTATGTGTTTTAGGTAGTGCTCCATGAGACCATGACAATCCAAAATGGTTAACTCATAACTTAATTGTTCATGATGAGAAGATAAGATTATTTAGCTTAGAATGTACTATAACTTATAAGTGCACCGTGCACGAATCAACAAATATATACATAAAAAGCTCAATTGGCCCATCAAATATTTAATGCTTTCAGCCCCATAACCTTATATTAATTAATTGACGCGTTATGTACAATTGGTAATGCATTAATGCAGTATGAAGGAGCTGTGAAGGCGGATGGCAGAGGACTGACTGTCTGGGATAAATTTGCACACTCCTTCGGTACATATTTCAAGAAAAAAAATGAAAATACTTTTATTTATTAGTAATATAATGGTGGGATTACTTGTGGCCGGTATATATCATCTCTTTTTACAGGAAAGGTGATTGATTTCAGCAATGCCGACGTCGCAGTAGATCAGTACGACCGTTTTGAGGTGAATTACCTAAAAAGAACCTAGAAATATTAACTTACATGAAAAAATAAATTTCTAATATATACCTCACATAATTCATTTTTTTATTACAGTTTTATTACACTATCTAATTTACTAAACTACCTTTTGTAGGATGACATACAACTTATGGTAGACATGGGAATGGATGCATATAGATTCTCCATCGCATGGTCGCGGATTTACGCAAGTATAATTTTAAATTCATTAAAATTAAAACATATATAGTGTACTTGTTGAATTTAAGATACTTATCTCTCAATTAATTCCAATAAAAATGATTTTTTTTTTTATGTCTCTCTTTTGGTCACCTTAGATGGTACTGGTGAAATTAATCAAGCTGGAATCAACCACTACAACAAATTAATCGATGCATTGCTTGCAAAAGGTCTAGATTTATTTGTACAATCCATTTAAATCTTAATATATTATCCCGTTTTACTCTACACTTGTCAATCTAATCATTTTATTTAAATTGGGTAAAATTCTAGGAATCGAGCCGTATGTAACTCTTTACCACTGGGACCTTCCTCAAGCCTTAGACGACAAGTACAATGGATGGCTAGATAGGCAAATTGTGTGAGTTTTATGATTGTTTATTCACATGCTCTTTGTGTGCCTAGGCCTATTGTTTTGTGCTAAAATGTATCACTGACATCATGGCAGAGACGACTTTGCAAATTATGCTGAGACATGCTTCAAAGCATTTGGAGATCGGGTCAAGCATTGGATAACATTTAACGAACCACACACATTTGCGATACAAGGCTATGATGTGGGGCTCCAGGCCCCCGGTCGCTGCTCTATTCTTCTCCATCTATTTTGCAGAGCAGGGAACTCAGCAACTGAGCCATACATTGTTGCCCATAATACCCTTCTGGCACATGCCACTGTCTCAGACATATACAGGAGGAAATACAAGGTAATATTTTACTTCATGCATTTTTATTTTAATTGGTCCTGCTGCAGCTTTTTATTCTAAAAAAAATGACGTTTTTAAATCAATATCCTAGTAATGGTGTATAGAGAGAATTATTCCGATTGCATCTTTTGTTACAAAATGATTTAATAGACATAAAAATATATATATAGTCTGTATAGTAATGAGCAAGATCTTTATTGATATATATTTGACTAAAAAATATAATATCGCAAGCTGAAAGTCAAAGGGACAAAGATTAGGAATGAAAAGCATTTTTCACAATGCTTGACTGCTTGTGCCTTGTGGTTCATATTATGAAATACATTCTGTTATTCTGTCAGGAGCAATTGGTAAAATGTGTTTACATAATGGAAATTCGATTAAGGACCACTTTCATCTATAGATTCTAAAACCCTGTTTCCATATTTGTCTATCACATGCCTTCAATATAGCCTACACAAGGTGGAATTGTCGGGATAGCATTTGATGTTATGTGGTATGTACCGATGACAAATTCTACAGAGGACATCGCAGCTACACAGAGAGCTCAAGACTTTCAGTTTGGATGGTAAAAGAAGAAAATCTATTTTCTTGCTGTCTTAACTTAATTGGAATGGAAAAATCTAACATATTATTATTATTATATATAATAGGTTTATGGACCCTTTGTTTTTTGGTGATTATCCAAATTCAATGAGAACAAGGGTTGGGGATAGATTACCGAAATTTTCAGCTGATGAGGCTGCACTGGTTAAGGGATCATTGGACTTTGTTGGTATAAATCACTATACCACATGGTACGCAAAGAACAATTCAACAAATATAATTGGCCAACTGCTTCACGACACACTTGCCGATTCTGGTGCCACCACACTACGTAAGTTCATCATATTTCTGAATTCTATTCATATTGTTAGATACCAGCCAATTTTCCTTTTAACAGAGCCTCAAGCTCACTCAAGTACAATAGTATTAGCATATACCAGGTTTGTGTATATCAGTAAGGTCACGACTTGAGCATGTTCTAGGAAGAGTTATCCCAATAAATAATCTCAATTTCTTTCATTAACCAAGTAAAATAAAAATTCTAATATGCAGCATTCAAGAATGACAAGGCAATCGGAGAAAAGGTAAGAATTATAAAAGACTTTCCTTAAAAATATATATACACGATACTATTACTTCAAAAGGAAGAATTATAAGATTGAATAGATAATGTTTTCAAATTGAGCACTTAAATGATTTCTTAATACAGGCCCATTCTATATGGTTATACATTGTGCCTGAAGGGATGAGAAGCTTAATGAACTACATCAGAGAAAAATACAACAATCCTCCAGTTGTGATAACTGAAAATGGTTCACATTTCTCATTCCAATTTTTGTTTCAACTCCATGTTATGTTTCTCATTATGTGATGATGAAATAGTTTTGAAGCAAATATTTATGTTTTTTGTGCAGGAATGGATGATAAGAACAGCATTTTTACTTCAATCAAAGACGCTCTAAAGGATAATAAAAGAATCAGATACCACCATGATTATCTGGCAAGCCTGTCTGCTGCTATCTGGTAACTTTTGTCAGATTATCATTAGTTTAGAAGCATGGGATCCTTGGTTCAAGGCACCGGAAATTGACAGCTGAAATAAATTGAGAATTGAGAATTTTCAATAATCTATCCAGAATTTTAGAGAAGACACCTTATTAAAAAAATTACAAACTCATTAATGAAGATTAAAATAAATTACTGATGCTATGCAGGGAAGATGGTTGTGACGTGAGAGGATACTTTGCGTGGTCTCTGCTCGACAACTGGGAGTGGGCAGCAGGTTACACTTCACGATTCGGACTGTACTTTGTCGACTACAAAGATAACCTTAAAAGATACCCAAAGAACTCAGTTCAATGGTTCAAGAACCTCTTGACCTCAGCTTAAAACACTTGAAGCTCAATTCCTTTCATTAGTTCTTAGGAAGATGCGGAAGATACATTATTAGATTTCTTTTATTTATAGTGCTATATTGTTACTAGCTAGCAAACAAGATGCTACATTTATTTATGATTTGTCAATAACCTGTACATAAACTCATTGTTTGATAAATTAATAATAAGCATGCACGAAATTAAAAGCCTAATGCGTATTTGCTGAAACACTTTCATAATCTGCATCTTTTTTTCTTTTTTTCTTTTTTTTTTCTTTTTTCTTTTTTTTTTCTTTTTTTTTCATTTGCATTTGCTTAAAGTTCATGGCCGAAAATTGAAGGATCGATTCACGAGTGGTCCTCTAGAATAATACAATTATAACAAGAACACCATTTTGAATTGTGTACAAAATGTTGTTTAGAAAACTAACTCAGAGCATATTAACCTTTTTCTCTCTTCACGGAAGGAATAAAAAATTAAGAAATGCACCAACTGAAAACACTAAATAACAACTTCTGCTTTGGTACTGAAATGGTTCGATTAATATAGTTTAAAAGCCAAACCACACTATTTTGCTTGAACTGGTTTTTTTAATTTGTTTTATTTGATTTGATCCGGTTTAAAATTCGCAATAATTTGTTTTTGGTTGGTTTATGAGTCTATAGTCTGATTTTGACTATTAAAAATCAATCAAAATGAACTATTATTGGATGTTGTATTATTTTAGTTATATTACTACTTATTAATATATACTTTAATCAATTAAAATGGCCCCAGTTGGTATTTATCTTATTTTTTGCGTTTTGGTTTTTGCTATTATACTCTTGGATACCATTCATGTATCTGAACTGTACTGGGCGCGGGCGCGCCCAGACAATCATCTCTTGCTTGCTTTTTCTCAAAAATAAAAGTACTCATATTATGAATTATGGAGTGAAAACGTACTAATTCAAATATATTGTAAAATGTTGATGTAACTATGATTAGCTGGCAAACCTTTATGCCATAATTACATTTCGAAGTAATTTTCCAAATAGACGATAATATGAGGCATTCTTCATTTATTTACGTTTCATTTTCAAAGGATTGTTCGTTGCGACCTGCATGTAATAAAGGCTCCGTTTGGATGCGTTGAGAATAAAGTAGGAAGAAGAAAAAAGGGAATAAATTTATTGAGAAAGGGTAAATTTATTGGAAAGTGTATAACTTTTGTGAAGAGTTTGGATGGTTAGAACTAAATTTATTGGTAAAAAATGATTATTCCTTATTTTTTATTCTGGAAAGAAACCATCCAAACGGAGCCAAAGTAAAATAGCGCAAGCCCGGAGATGCATAATAATGAACAAATATCTCTAGGGCTGTTTGGATTCCTTAGGAAATTTAAAAAATTTCATATTCCTAGCATAAATTTATTATAAACAATCCAAACTCTTCACAAAGTTACACATTCTCAATAAATTTATGCCTAGAAATAGAAAATTCCCTAAATTCCTGAACAATCCAAACGGCCCCCTAGTATCCCGCACCATCCAACAAGCACAAATAAAAAAAAATTTAAAACAAATAGTAACAATATAGCAATTATAAGTTCTTGGTAGAGCTAGTTTGACAAATTTCACCAACAACACTTTCTTTATGAAACGTGAATAAAATCATTTGGAAACATCAGTAAATAACTCTTATTAACAGAAATTGCAAGATTCAAATTAAGAAAAATAGCAAGTAAAAAAAAAAGTGCACCAAAATTTTAACAAAAAAGATCATGGTATACCAGGACATGCCAAACTTATGTATGGCATAAGCTGTCCCATCGAATGCTAGACAAGTGATATTTATTAAATAAAAAAACAAAAGATATCTAATAGCGTAGCATGTAGGTCCTGCGCCTGAACCAGTTGTAGTCGGGCAAATTCTGGACTGGTCCCAAAGCAGCTATTGCAACATCCTGTAAAAGAATAAAAAAAAAAAAGGTTAAAACAGATAACCAAATAAATGTTGATCTTCGAAATAGAACCATCCTAGCCTGAAACAGCAAATCTAACAATCTCGGGGAAAGAGTTAGTTTTTGCTACAGCACTTTGCACTGTTAAAATTTAAAGTAATCCTAGTGCGACACTCAAGGCAACCATATATCATTTTGTTCTCTACTACAAGTGAACGTATACTTGTGCTACACCCATGACTCGAAGTTGAGTGGGAGGGCAAGTGAGGGGTGATATGCCCATAATGTTTTCTCATGGGCACAGCCTTAGGGGAACATTGCAAATCACACCTGGTCAAAGATGAAGCGGTTGGCCACGCGCTTCACTGCATTTGCATCAACTGCATCAATCCTAGCAAAAAGCTCTGCAGCCGGAATTCTTCGGCCATAGGTCAGTATCTTCACAACAGAAGCAAATTATTAGAAATTAGTCAGTAAACAAACCCTAAAGAGATTTTCAATTTAGCAAAATATAACAAGCAAAAGTAGAATGGCAAAGTCGGGCAGGTACCTGACGACCAATATCCTCAGCAACTGGAGTGCTACCATCGAGGTGGAGCTGAAGAGAAGATTTCAGCTGAAAAAAATACAGCCAAAATATGTATCTCAGAAATCCACAATAACAATAATAATATTTATAGTAAAACAATTTTGAAGTGAGAGTAGACAGCAATTGAGAGAAGATACAACTGCCTACCTGATTGCGGGCTCGAGTAACATCATCATCTGTGACACGGTAAGATAACTTGCTGATCGAGTGCATAATTGCATACGATAGATCATCCAAGCAATCAGGCTGCAATAAAAATAAGTCAAATGACCATGAAAAGGACGTGCCATAGAACCACATTAGTTACAAGTAGAACTGTAAGCAGTGAAACTCTTCAATACCTTAGCTACAGCATATACACCAAAAAGACCAGTATCCTTATAATTTGTGTTGAATGCCATCACACTCTCAGCTATATCATTGATTGCAACCCTCTGCACAAGCTCTGACCTGAAAATTATATCATTTGTATTGACTAATGTTAATATAAGTTCTGACCATACAAGTGCAATCAATAATGTTAATATAAGTTCCGACCAACGTATACTTGTGCTAACACTCAAGGCAACCATATATCATTTTGTTCTCTACTACTAGCATGGTTAACACTCAAGGCAACCATATATCATTTTGTTCTCTAATAACAGGTGGTGATCCTCAAAACCAAAGCAAAAAATTCAATCTAACATATCTCATTTAGGAATTCAGCAAGCTTTAGCAACATGGACTTCAGAGGCTGATCTGACAAACCAAATGTTAAAAGCCAACCATTGGCTTTCATGTATCAAAACCAATTGACCTGCTAAGGGTCTGTTACTATGTTTTTGACACAGGTCCACACATTTTACAATTAAAATAAAATTATAACAGAATAGGGGTTAAGACAGACCCAGTATGCTTGCCTCCACCAGAGCTCTTATTCCAGGAGCCGAGCATGGTCTGCATAACCATCAAAGCTATGGAATCTGGATCCGTAGCAGCTGCACCCTCAAATGCAACTGCAAATTGAGCAAGCTTGATGTCATCATCTATCATACGGACCTGGATCAAAACAAGTAGACTTAAAGCTCACAGATGAATATATTGTTTACATGTGTATAAGGATATTATTGCTGGTATAGCATGAAAAAAAGTCATTGTCTATCATACAGACCTGGATCAAAACAAGTAAACTTAAGATCAAAGATGAATATATTGTTTACATGTGTATAAGGATATTATTGCTGGTATAGCGTGAAAAAAAAGTCAAGGAGACTTTAAAGAAAATAGAACATACAAAGCCAATTAGAATACCAAAAATAAAAACAGAGAAAGGAAATTTTTAAAAAATGGCAGTCAATAAAGACGTTACCAGTAAATTCACTGAGAGTATATTACTTAAAAAATGGCAGTCAATATAGACATTACCAGTAAATTCACTGAGAGTATATTACCAGTGTTATACTAGTGAAATCTACATCGGCACTAACAAATTGTTTTGTTCATGACTCACATAACAACAATTTCTGAGGTTTTGGGCAGCCATGTGACAGGACATCCAATAATTCTACCGAAGAAGAATTGATGAGGTTGACCTATGTTACCTCTGAACCGGTAAAAGAAGCAGGCGCTTTGGCCACCAACTGGGACCCAGTGGTGGGTTCAGACGACAGCTTTGTGAACAACTTCTTCACCAACTCCACAACTTCCTCATGCTTAACTGCGCCAGCAGCTGAAATAACCTAACAAATAGCAACGAAGAATAGCAATTTCTTTAATTATACAAAAATTTATAACCTAATTTCAACATAGGCAAATGGTACACAAATTACTCAACAATAAGATGGTACAGACAAGTATGCTAAAAAAAAAGTTCCTTTTTTCTCAATACTCACCACACGAGGAGCTGTATAGTGAGTTGCTATGTAGTTTTTGAGGTCCTCCTGTGTGATCGACTTGACATTCTCAGCAGATCCCAAAATTGTTCTACCAAGAGGAGTGTACTGGAATGCGGTAGCATGAAGGTGGTCAAAGATGACTTCTTCAGTTTGGCCTTCAACCTAAAAGTTCCCAAAAGAAAACATGCTGTCTTAACAAATATCCGAAACTGACAATCATTGACAGAATTTTTTTTTCAAAACTCAATTTTAGCTCAAATTGAAATACTCCACTAAGGAGAACAAAAAGATTTATCCTAGTCCATGATTTCCATATTAGCATATACTACATATGAATATTTTAACATAAAAAGTAAGGGGGGGGGCATTTATTGACAGGTTTGTTCCAGTAGCCTATTTTTAATAGGTGATCCATCTGCTAGAAATTTAAAGGGAATCCATTTGCATGCCTCTATATTATATGTAGGACATAAACAAGTAGAACATAAAGGCATATGATATGAAATTTTTAACTAACATGGCAAGAATGACATGAATAGGAGCAAGATAACCAAACAAGGCAAGATAATTAAACTAGTTATTACACAAAAATGAATGTAATAAGCACTTTGATATGGGTATCTTTCTGTTTCCTTTATCTTTTCTGAGATGTTAAACCTCACAGAACTATGTTTTCAGGTTTAGTTGTGTCAACTAGGCATGTTTTACCTTCTGCTTTAGTGTCGATGTATATGCAATAGTTCTATTTCTGAATAAAAAGAAACAGGTACCTGCACAGCTATTTTTCCTCGAAGAAAAAGAATACTTAAGAGTAACAAAATACAAAGCTAGGACCTTACCATAAAATATCAACAAACTAGGAAATCCACATTAGAAAAATAAAAATAACCTATAAAAATAAAATCAGCATACCTCTTCCATTTCCCGCAAGATAACATCTCTTTCCCGCTCAATTCTATTAGCATCAAAGGTGGAGTTCTGAAGAATATCAGCAAGAATCTCAAGCACCTTGCTGACATCCTTATCCATAACCTTGGCATAATAAGTTGTCTGCTCCCTGGAGGTATAGGCATTAAGGTGACCACCCATGTTCTCTATCTCCTCCTCCAGCTGGCGAACTGAGCGTGATGCAGTGCCTTTAAATATCATGTGCTCCAGGAAGTGTGCCGTGCCATTTGTTTCTTCAGCCTCGAACCGGCTTCCAGCATCAATCCATACACCAACCTGTGAAATGACATTTGTTGTAGTTTATGATCCATGGAAAACTATGTATAGAGTAATACTTGTATCCAGAAAGACTCTCAATCCATATTATGTGAGTCAATTTGGAACATTATGTACGAAGGCTAAAATAGTACAAGTATCATATTTACAGTTAGTACTGAACATAATTATGTCTGTCAATGACAATGATAATGATGACTGAAGTTATAACGGTATTAGTAATACTGACAGGATCGTATTGATATTAATATATAAAGTTCATATCGAAGGATTTAGGTCAGTAAAATCAGGTGTTCTTCAAATTCAGAAGAGCCAGTAATATGACTATATGCTTTTCACGATGCAAGAAAAATCAGAAGGTCAAAGCAAGTATTTTATTGAGCAAACTGATGTGCCTTTACAACAAAGTAAATCATTCACATTCAACAATTCGAGTGCTACATTATAATATAGATTTGTTCATTTAATACTGGCTTGAAGTAAAGACATGATTTGTATATGCCTAATGCAAAAGTACCTTTGAAATCCCCCGACAGAATCATTTAATTAATTAGACAAGAATAGCAACCATAGCCCAAATTACTTGGATGTGATAACCCGGACTAAATTGAGAACTCGAGAGAAGAAAAAAGGTAAAACAACTCCCCACCAACATCAAATTATTTTGCAATCTCTGGCATTGTATGAAACTGCAAATCATAATCATTTGGGTATGTATAAATGAATCAGGGTTAAAAAGCTTCCCTGCTTAACCTATCAAAATTTGCAAATGCGAAATTCAAGCTGATCCCATGCCCATGTTTTTTATGGCAAATTATATGTATTTAAAAAAAAAATCATATCGATAGATGTCCTTTGGAATTATTACAACCAACATTACAACAACATCCGCAGATTGTATTCAGTTTCGATTGGACAATAAAAAAATAACCCAACTGATGCACTCACCGTAGCGGTCTTCGAAGCGAGGGTCGATTCAGTGGCGATACGTAGACCATTAGGAAGCGTCGTGACACGTGTCTCGGGCGCCGCCAGTATGCTGGAATGGTCCACGAGCGACGGGACGGGAGACGCGTAGCGCAGGAATCGGGGATCGGGATGCTCGAGGCGCTTGAGCTTGGCATTAACAGCCTCGGCGATCCGATCGTAACTCATAACGGGGCGGAGGATCTCGCTGGAGGAGACGGCGGATTCGGCGCCAGGAACGGTCAACGTGGCGGCGCCGCGCCGCGCGAGGCGGAGGAGGTTTCGGATCGTCATTCCGAGAGCGTAGATGCGCGGATCTGAGCTGGGTTTATTAGGGTTTCGTTCTGGTTTAGAATTTAGATTGAGAGAGAGAGAAGAGAGAGGTCTTCTGCCTTCTCGAGTGAAAGGCCCGAGGGATGTGTATGTGGATGGTAAAATCGAGCTTTATGACTGTCTTCGGTCCGAATGGAACTGGACAACTCCGTTTCCTTTTTCTTAGTTGGTTATTAATAGACAATTGATTTACTATTGCGAATAATATTGATTGTTTAAAAAAAAATAAAAAAATTTATGCTGACTCCTTCCGTTCTCTGATCACTTGATCAGGTTGATCCCTAATTTTTTTTGAGAAAAATAGAATCGATTTATATTTTTTTTTCTCAGCAAAATAGTAAAATCCATATTTCTAATAGAATTTGCTCAGTATATTTCTATATGTTTTTAATATCAATAAAATTGAAGTTAGAATTTCAAATTACAGCTTACAGATGTACATGAGTCGTATTCAAATTACTTCGCATAAAATGGATGGACTTTCAGACCACGGGAACAATATACTTGTAAGAAGTTATTGATTGAATATTTTAAATTCGTTAATTAAACTGTAGGAGCATCTATCAGTGAAAAATATCAACTTCTATCAAATTCATTTTCTTATGACATAAAATATTCATGAAAATATCAACTTTCTATAATTGCATGCCTATTTCTAAAAACTATCATCTAACTCCTCAGAGACCCGCTTTGATGTCTAGCAGTCCGCAGGAGTTTTCTAGATCGCCAGTTTTGTCTGCTACCTGTTGTACTCTTGGTGGATCGCCAAAAATTAGGCGGGTCGCCAATCACAATCTAATTCTTCAAAATTCATCGTTATTTAAGTCGTCGCTTCATGAAGATCCAGAAACAAAGTAAATCATCATTCCAAGTACTTAGTTTCTAACCTAAAACATCAAAATTAAGTTAAAAAACATATATATTCAAGTATCACTTCATTATAGATTATTGATTCAACTTAGCTCGATATAATTACATGTCAAAATCGTTAGAAATTTAGTTGTGCCAATTTTTTTTAAGTTTGTCTACTACTTTTTCGGTTGATGGAAAGATGACAACATAGAATGGCCAATGTCATCGTGAATTTTTCTTTAAATCGCATAAAATAGTTAAAAACCATTAAAATTATAAAAACTTTACTTTTTAAAAGATTTCAATGTGAACACTACTTTTATTCGACCATTTGAACAACTTATTGCGAATAAAATGCAGCGTATTGAAATTGGAGTTTGTTACGATGATTCTCAAAAAATAACATTATTTATCGTTTAATGTTTGGGAAACCATGTTTAGTCCAGGAAATAGCAAGTAGCCAAGGACCCATATAAGTTGCCAGGCGCCCCTCATTTCTCTTCCTTCGTGAGTTCCCCTCCCTTCCTTTGTTCTTTCTTTCCTTCTCCTTTCTCCCTTCTCCATTCTTTCACTGGCCCTTTTGTTTTTTTTTCCTCTCCCTTTTGTCTCATGTTATATATGTTCAATTATTTTTTCAATTTATTTGTTGTATATGTACAATTTTTGTTATGAGTTTTACGTTGTTTGTTATATTTGTTCTATGTATTGTTATATTTGTCCAATTTATTGTTACATCTGTTCATTTTATATGTCATATCTGTTCAGTTTAATTGTTACTTCTTTTTTATAAATGTTCACTTTTTATTTGTTAAATATGTTCAATTTATTTGTAATATCTATTCATTTTATTTGTTATATCGGTTCAATTTATGTTCGATTTTTATTTTGTTTTGTATGAATTCAAATTGTTTGTTACATCTGTTCAATTCGTTTGTTGTATATGTTCAATTTATATGTTATTTCTATTCAGTTTATGTTCACTGTTTACTTTTTATACGAGTCAACATGTTTGTTATATCTATTCAATTTGTTTGTTATGACTGTTCAATTTATTTGTCATTTCTGTTCAGTTTATTTGCTCAGTTTTACCTTTTTGTATGAGTCCATATTATTTGTTACATCTGTTTAGTTTATTTGTTATAACTGTTCAATTTATTTGTTATTTCTGTTCAGTTTATTTGTCATTTCCGTTCAGTTTATGTGCTCACTTTTACTTTTTGTATGAGTCCACATTGTTTGTTACATCTGTTCAGTTTATTTGCTATTTATGTTCAATTAGTTATTATATATGTTCAGTTTAAGAAGGCGGAATAAAGTGTGAGGGACAGGAAGGAAAAATAGATCGCTTGAGAGGAGGGAGGGACGGAAGAAGGGAAGGTGCTAGCGAGGAAGGAAGGTGCGTTAGGAAGAAAGGGACGCGGGGGAGGAAAGGCGCGTAAGGAAGGGAGAGACGCTCACCCAAACACGCGGAAAAAAAAAGCAGAAGATGGAGGGAAGGAAAGGGTTGGATTACGCGGATGGTTTTTTGGTGGATGACGGTTATCAGCTATGATAGAAGAACAAATATCATCAATAGGTGGCCCAAATGGAATAATTAACGTTTAAAAAAAATAAGTTCAATATGTTTGGGCCTCCCTCTCCAGAATTAACCAAAGAACCCAACGCCACGCATGAAAAAAGCCCAAAGCAGTGCGATTACATCGGGACCGTCCATAACATAGATAAGAAACAGGAATTGGTTTGAGAACCTGAAAACCCTAGCACTGTGCGCGCCGTCCCTCTCTCTCTCTCTCTCAGCCATGGAGACGGGAAGAACTGTGAAGGATGTCTCTCCGCACGAGTTCGTCAAGGCCTACGCTGCCCATCTAAAGCGCTCTGGAAAGGTGAATTAATTCCAAGCCTTTTGTAGAGATTGGTTTTGGAGGTTTAGGTTTGTTGTGTGATCCTTGTGTTTTAGATTAGCCTGGGTTTTGTTCAGATCCTTGTGATTTGATATATGAAGTTCCTTCTGATTAGATTAGAACATGGTTATTTTATTTGATCTGTTTGTATAATCATATCTCATTGCAACATTTGCTTTCGTTTCAATTTAGAGCTAGTTTGCATTAGTCTCTGCTAATACATGGACTTGGGAAATGCTTGGTCTAGTTGTGTCGTTGAAGACAATTTGTTTTGGTTTTTACTTTTTCTTTTCTGAACACGAAAAAAGGTTTAATGTTAATCCCATAATTTATTTTGGTCTAGAAGTGTATTTACAGGTATTTGTTTGGTCCAAGTGATGATGAATTAGGTACATTTTCCAATTCCCAGTTGTTGTCTTTATATATTCTGATGTGTCACCACTAATAACTGATGTTGGTTGTAAAGAAATAGCTAGTTGCATGGATGTTTTGAGCATTAACTTTTTCTTTATAAAGCTTGACTATTGCCGGCTTTAAGAAAGCTGTGTTCCTATTTTGCTTATTTTCATTCTGAAATTCTAATTGTTCTGTTTATATATTTTTTTAAAAAAGATGGAGTTGCCTCATTGGACTGACATTGTGAAGACCGCACGGTTCAAGGAACTGGCTCCTTATGACCCTGACTGGTACTACATCAGAGCTGGTAAGTTGCTGTTGTTACGGTACATTTTCATTCGATAAACTATTCTTTAGAGGTTGTAGGAAATCCTGAAGTTAATTGTGAGCTAATTTTTTTTTTATTTGATAGCATCAATGGCAAGGAAGATCTACTTGAGGCAAGGCATTGGTGTAGGTGGCTTCCAGAAGATATATGGAGGCCGTAGAAGGAATGGGTCATGCCCACCACACTTCTGCAAGAGCAGCGGTGCTGTCGCACGCCACATCCTCCAGCAGTTGAAAAGCATGGACATTATCGACATTGACCCCAAGGGGTAAGTTTTTATTTTCAATTATTGGAAATGTGTTCTATGTTAAAACTACTATGCTTGTCATTGTGTTCCTCTGTTATCCATTAGATGTCCATACATTTCTTCTACGAGGTGTACAGCATATTTTGAAAAAAATGGTGCTGATATGCATATGGATTAATTTATAACTGGGAGAAATTTTCCACTTGAAGGCTTTCTTTTGCCAGCAATAATCTTGTTTTAACAAATTCATGAAATATTGTACTCCTACAATTTTGCATACTCATCTGACAAAATTAGCTTACTTTTGGAATGGGATATTATTTTGGTTTAATTTAGGTTAACCACTAGCTTATTAAATGCTATAAACATGTCTGCTTCGATGGTTTTATTTTTAAAATGCTACTGTTTACAAATTGGCAGTGGAAGGATGCTGACATCGCAAGGACGGCGAGATCTTGATCAGGTTGCTGGTCGTGTTCTAGTTGTTCCATGAACTCCAACATGAAAGAAACAAGAGATCTATTTTAGTGCCTCAGGAGTTACAGAATTCCAGGTTTCTTGGAGTTTTGCAAAATTAGTAATTTAATAGTGTTTTTTCCAGGTTTCTTATATGAAGTGTTTTGGTTTCATTTTTGCAGTTGTCCATGTTTGACATTAAAATTTATGTATGCTTTATTTTTTTCTCTATCGTCATGCACGGCATTGGGAATATTATCACTTGCACTTTCTATGGTGCTCCCATGTAATATACTGCGAGACATCGATAAATGGCATACTTCCGTTGATGGTCTTTGAACTCAGCTCCTCTTTCCGATCAACAAATTTTATTTGTGAAATCAAATGCATTTTTTCATCTCCGTTGAAAAAAAAAATTTTCTTTGTTTTGGTTCAATTCAGGGCCCGAGATTGATTGTAATAACGTTAAAGAATTATTCAAATGTTATCTCGGTTGATTGTAATAATGTCATTCAGCGTAAGAGTAATTTGATATTGCCGTTGTAGACGACTACACGTCCATTGCAAATTTAAATAAAAATTATCGTTAGTATATGATATGATAAAATATAAATGTACGCTGCTTTCCAAAAATAAAATTTAAAATTTAGTCATTAAATTACATTTTTACACTTAAATTTAGAAATAACAAAATCCAAATTCACAGTAAATTTTCCTAAAACAAATATGCGCAATTGAACGGTGTACCCGAAGAGCAACCATCTGATAATTGAATCCTAATCGGATCCTAATTTATCACAGCGCGCCTCTACTCGTCTCCGGATAGTCGGATACTCATACAGTGCGCCTCTGACAGCTCTACCCAACCCCCACTACGTTTCTCCAACGGCGTATCGTAACGACCATATCATGTTTCAGGAATGGACATCCAGTCAGAGTTATATATTCAGCTCCAGTTACTATTCAAACTCTAATTCTGACCCATATGTGACAAGCTCTTCACACCAACAATTAGATACTGCCTCCAGTTTGAGTTTCTACTCGTACCAGTCCGGGGGAACCGAGTACCCGACCAGTATGGGCATCCTCAGGTACGTCATCAATTAGTGTTCTTACCCATATCCTTTGCTTGTCAATATGCAAGTTTTTATCATCTTAATTACGTTGTTTATACTGCTGTTGGCTTTTCTGACCATGACAATTAAATACTTTATTATGCTTCATTATGCTACACTATTGTTCAGACCAGTAAAAGAAAAACGAAACTATTTTGTTGGTATTAGGACTGCATCTGAACAGTGTTCTCTGGTAGTTATAATTATTTCCAAAAGCATTGTAGGAAACGTGTCATAATAAGAACAGAATTGGTACATAGTATTGATTGTTCGATAATTTGATACATGCTGGCAACTATAAGTGCATTAAAGTATGGTAAGAAACACGTATTAGCACAGAAGTGGTACGTAATATTAATTGTTCAATAATCAGATATTCTGGTAATGGTGATGGAACCAGCATGTATTTCAATAATGAACTGGTACGTTATAATTTGAAGAAGATGGGAAGGTGATAATTGAAGATGTGGGTGATTTGGCATGGAGTTATATCAAATGCCAAATCAAAAGGACAGAACGGTGTATGTGATTTCATCGAAAGAAGGATGGCGAGGAAACAAAAATGGAAATACAAAAATGCCCCCAGACCGCTTCTTTTTCTTTTTCCCCCACTATCCACTAACGTGCAATAAAATAGAAAATTGGTTGGTGAGCTAGACATGTTTTGTTTTATGTTCTTAGGAGACACTGAAAAACAAACAAATGGTTATGATCTCAAACATGCCATGAGGGGAAAGAAACAAATTTTTGTCACGTTCATCTGTGTACTTCCCAAAATGAGTGAGGACATCACAGTCTAGGTATACCTCAAATTATTTTTTTAGCTGGTTGTTTTAGATCTTTCATTTTGCAGGTGTATGTGTGAATTTCATGCCATGTACTCATGTAGTGATATTGATACACATGAACTTTTCTTCATTTATTCAAATTTGATACTAATTCTAATGGTTATAATCTAACAGGTAACTTGTGAGGTGAGGACAAGTCACCCACAATACCCTCCGTCGAAAGTTGGGTTTGGTTCACAAATACAGGCTCCGTGCCCCGAACAGAAAAAGCCCGAACACATCATAACAGCTGATCACTATTGTCAGATATGCAAAGCTAGCTGTCAAAGTGCTAAAGCCATGGAAGCCCACATACAGGGCAAGAAGCACAAAAGAAACATGAGAAAGTACCGAAGAAACATGATTGGGGCCCAGCCACAAGGGGCAATAAAGAAGATGATGAAGTTGCCATGGGGTCCTGCTAGCCTGGAGAAAATAGAGGATAAGAAAAAAAGGATCTATGATTCTGGCATTCCTGTTCAGGAAATTATGGTTTGTGGTGTGTGCAATGTTGTTGTGACTAGTCAGAAGGCACTTGATTCACACTGTGCTGGGTCATTTCATACTAGAATGCTTAAGAGATTGCAAAAAGGCTGTTTAATTGTTTATTAGTTGTTTCTTTTTCTGTTTCATTTGGGGGTTTAGCTGCAAGATGATGAGAAGAGTTGTTTTGGGGTTTTAGGATTGATAAAGCAGGGATAAGTGTAAGAGATAGTTGTTCTTGTATTTAAAGCTGAGAAATGTTCAATTTATCTTCAAAAAAAAAAAAAAAAGCTGAGAAATGTTCAATTTATCTTCCTCATCTCTCTTAAATATTGGGCATGCCTCTTCTCCTCTACCTGTGCTAGAGCAAGTCCTTTAAAAAATTAAAAATGTAGAAATTGCTCCAGCCTTTGAGCTCAGCGGGTAACGCTGCTAGCAGTGTAAGACCAGTTTGTCAGTTGATCTTAACTTCGTAATAATCTTATGCAGTGTAAGAGGCATTTAGTAATGTCATTACAGATGACAACATAACAGTTGAAAATTTTAATAAAAAATTTTGATTATTTTCTATTTAGATGATATAATAATATAAGTATACATTTCCTAATATCAATTTTAAAATTTATGTGCGATTTTTGTGACAAGTATCGAGATGATCAAGTTTTTTTTGTGTTAATTGATTTTAAATTTGCACGTTATTATGTTTAAGGTTTGACTACTAATTGTTGCGCTTGAAAATACGCATAGAAATTTCAGTCATTTTTTCCCCTTTTAACTCTTATAATCTTTCCCTTCAATCGAAATATGAATTACGAAAGTGAATATGAACTACAAGCCTCGAGGAAATTAGATTCTAGAAACATGTTTGCAATACATGAAAACAGAAACTAAAGGGTGGTAAATTTTCACTAATTCAAAAATGAGGAGCGTTCCGGTGCCACTGAATTACGGTGCCACCAAATGCCACACATCAGGAGCCGTTGGATCTAAAATTGATGAATGGTCTGGATCTCGTCTTCTTTAGAACCATCTCTCTCTTCAGGTCCCTCTGCGAAATGAAAAAAAAGAGACAACGAAAGAAAGATCCCAATCGCCTCCCTCTCCAGCCGCTCTTCCCCCATCGACAGTTCGATTTCTCCTCAAGTCCCACATCTCTGGCCATCTCTCTCCCTCCCCGTCACCGTTATCTCTCTCCTCCCTACATTTGTCACTTATGCCGCCACTCCGATAGCACTCGATCGAAACCCTAAGTTTCTTCAGCGCTGCCTTTTGCTCGTCTACCTCAAGCAGCGATTTTATGGATTCGAGCAAGTTAGAAACGTGAAGGATCTCTTGATCTTCTTGGCTCACCTCTTGAAATGGTATTACATCTTTCCCTCTCTGACACGTACATACACGCTTGCATAGTTTAGTAAATTTGTGTTGTAGATGTTTATGTCATTATTTTGACATATGATCTGGCTTTTAATTTATTGATAAAATAATTTTGAATTGCAATTTGAAATTACTCCTGGTATGTTCTCCTGGCACGTTGTAACCTTTTTGACAAAAAAAAAATTTAATCCATATGTTCTCCATGTCTAAATTAATGTGATATTTTTCATTTTTTTTACTCAATTTGTTTTTATTTTTTAAATTAGGAGCCACTGCTATTTAAGGATAACGAAGATGTTTTTAGTACCAAGGAATTGAATGAAGACACTGGTAAGTCTGGTATTGAAGTGGAGTCTGAGAGAGGTAGAATTGACACTGACAACACGGAGCATACTGATTAAAATATTGATGGTCTGAAATTTTGTGAAGGCATGACATTCACGTCTCTAGAAAAAGCTGAGGAATTATACAAAGCTTTTGCCAAGGCCAATGGATTCACTGTTCGGATACGAAAAACTCGTCCCGGTAGGAGATAAAAGCATATCAAGTCGAGAATTTGTATACATTATACTTCCTGTGGAATTAATTTTATTTTTTTTTAAGACTCAGGGCATATTTTGGTGGATATGCTTGGTGCTAGGATATTATATTTTATGGTTGTTACATTTTGATTTGATGGACATGCTTGGTGTCAGAATATTATGTTTTTTTTTTGTTGTTACATTTTGATTGTTGAATTTATATTTTGTTAGCTAGAATATAAGTTGAATGTCAGCTTTAACTAATTATCAATATGGACCTTTCCTTTTGTATGTTAAGCTGATTTGATGCAAGTATTATATTTTTAGACTTAATTATCAATATAAACATGCTGGACATGCTGCTAGGTTGCAGTCTTTATCAAGTTCAATGCCAGTATACGATGGACACAATGTATAATCAATACAATTGTAACAATTTGGCTACTGGTCAATATGTCAATGATTTTACCCTCAAAATGATTACAAGAATAATATGGGAAAACACAGTGCATAATGATAACAATCATCAGTATATTATTTTTTTTTTCAAAAAATGTCAAACACTTATTACAGCCAAACAGAAAATGAAAAAAAAAACAACTCTCAGAATTTTTCTAAACTCGTAGCTTGCATTTTGTGTCACTTAAGTGATTTCTGGTATTGAAAAAAAATAAAAATAAAAATAACATAAGTGCTATCAGCATTAGAGCAGCTTTGCATTGGCAGTAGCTCTTCATTTGCCGTTTCACCATGACTTTTCAACTGTCATCTCTTGAGTCATTACATCATTCTCCTAACACGTATCAAAAGGTAAATCTATCAGCTATAATAGATTGCTAAATATCTCAATATTACATTAGAAAAGGCCACATTTACAACCATTATTCAGAACCATCATCATTCTCCTAGCACCCTTTTTTTTCTATGTAACCCAGTAGAATAACACCTCTGAAATCAACCAATTAACATTTCATGTAACCTAAAACAGGTCAGGTTGGGTTGAGTTAGATTTATGGCTTAAAATTAGCTAGTGTCATGGCACGAAATTAGTATCAACCAACTAACATGTAATGAACCCTGGTACGAAAGTTCACTAGTAAGAAATTAGTGTCATGTTTTGCCTTAATTAATAGCTAATGCAGTCATAATTTCGACCAATGAAGGTCTACTGGTAATAAAACAAGTCTAGCGTCCTACTTTGCTAACATGACAAGTAAGCATGAAAAGATGATAATACCACTAATAAATTCTTCCATTTTCTCGAGTCTGCCAGTTGACAATTTAGATGTTATTGTTTTAAGTAAGTATATGAAGGAGAATGTTGGAGATAAACGTACCAATGTTTTAGGTGCTATGCACCGACAGCCTCACTGATCCACACAAAGCTGATTTGTCAGACCAGATTACCGTTTGTAAATTGGAAAAGTGCTTGCATAACCATATAAGAATTTCATCTATTAATGCTCGGTAGACTTTGAAAATTGAATTGTTGATGGTTTACAATAATTTCTAAAAGTATTGATTGCTAGCGTATACCAAACTAAACTATGCAAGCGTGTATGTACGTGTCAGAGAGGGGAAGATGTAATACCATTTCAAGAGGTGAGCCAAGAAGATCAAGAGATCCTTCACGTTTCTAATTTGCTCGAATCCATAAAATCGCTGCTTGAGGTAGACGAGCAAAAGGCAGCGCTGAAGAAACTTAGGGTTTCGATCGAGTGCTATCGGAGTGGCGGCAGAAGTGACAAATGTAGGGAGGAGAGAGATAACGGTGACGGGGAGGGAGAGAGATGGCCAGAGATGTGGGACTTGAGGAGAAATCGAACTGTCGATGGGGGAAGAGCGGCTGGAGAGGGAGGCGATTGGGATCTTTCTTTCTTGTCTCTTTTTTTTTTTCATTTCGCAGAAGGACCTGAAGAGAGAGATGGTTCTAAAGAAGACGAGATCCAGACCATTCATCAATTTTAGATCCAACGGCTCCTGATGTGTGGCATTTGGTGGCACCGTAATTCAGTGGCACCGGAACGCTCCTCTTCAAAAATTTAGATATGGACGGAATTTTTTGTTATATACACAAAATTTTAAAAATCCCAAAAAAATATTAACAAATATTAAAGAAATATGGATGAATGAGCTGATACAACTCAATCAAAAGATTTTAAGAAAGATATCGTACGAAAAAGATTCGCAACATTAGAAAATTTTATTTTTTTATAAAAACATTTTTTTTCTTGAGGAAATTAGCCTAATGGAGTAATTCCCTGAAGTGTCCGTCCAAGTAGGAACGATATCCTCCGTGGGAATGGGAATTGCAGAGAGCAATTCTGTCCGTCCGATCAATAATGGATGTCCCAAGATTGATATTGAATCCGTATTGTCCTAATATCTCAACTGTTAATATCAGATCGGACGGTTTGGAAAAAATTTGTAGAGAGCAAATCTAATGTTAACCCAATCTCAACCAAAAATCATTTTGGTAGAATTGAATCGAACTTGATACTTTTTGGACTTTTTGGCAGTTAGTTCTTCTCAGCAAAACGATATGATATTTATTTTACGAATTACGACTTTAGTACTCAGTACCAATTACCAAAACAATCAAATCCAAAATTGTTAAACAAATCCCTTGTCTTCCTCTCCGTTTCTCTCTTCCCCGTCTCCTCTCCCCTCCCCTCCAATGGATTACGACCCCAATCCAGCGGCGTACATCCTACCTCCGATGGAGCGACCCCACTATCATGCGCCTCCAACGGCGCACCCACCCCCCAAATCCCCTCCTCCCCACTACAATGCGCCGCACAGGTCGCACTCGCACATCCCTCGTATTCCTTCCCTCTCCCACTATAATACGCCTCTGGAGTATTCTATTGCTACCTCTTCTACTCTCCTCCCCGAATACAACGCGCAGCTTCCATTGGAGAACCCGCCTCTGATAGATCCACCCCTCTATGCTGCTCCTGAGGCGTATTATAGCGACCGTGGTATGCCTCAGGAATGGGTATCCAGTCGGAGTTATGTATTCAGCACTGTCTACAATGCAAACCCTAGCTCACATCATAGCCATAGCCATAGCCACAGCCATGGGTATGAACCCTATTCTGACCCGTTTGTAACCACACACGCTACGCACCACCACCAAGGTAGTGCGCCGAGTGTGAGCAGGTACTCGTACCAGAGCACGGCGTACCAGTCCGGGGGATACGACCGGTTTGAGTATCCTCAGGTACGTCGTTAATTAGCTCCTAATTATTGCATAAAAAGTATGAGTAATGCTAGAATCAAACATATAGGATGTCAAACACGATCCAAACGTAGCACATTAAAATTTGAAACGGTCGATCAAAACCGCTCAATATGATCTCTATATTAAAATATCTTTGATAATCAAATTTTATATTTTTTCATATTTTCTAACTATTTTTTTCGAATTTTCAAAATTGAAGGGTTCAGAAACTTTTAGATTGAGCATATTGAAAAATTCCAAAAAAATAGTAAAAAAATTTGAAAAAATATAAAATTTGGTCTCCATGAAGATTTTATAACACAGAACAATTTGAGCGGTTTGGATCGGCCATTCCAATTTTAAAAATTAAAATTTCATCGCGTTGGACAAGTGTACGTGTCCTATATGTTTGACACTAGCAACTCCCAAAAAGTATGGTAACAAATATGTGTTGTTAATTGGTCGGTAATCAGATCTTTTCTGGTAATTATAATTGTGTACAAGTATGGTATGATACGTAATATTAGTTGTTCTATGTATCAGATTTATGCTGGTAATGGTGGTTAGCAATGAACTTGTATGTACTGAAGTTGTTTCTAACTAAGATAGTAATTAAACCTGGACATACCAATACAACAATAAGCAGTATTTGCATACTAAGAAATATCTTCTCAAGTGACGATCTTGAGAGAGCAGAGGCATCGGCAAGGCATTTAAATTGCTTGTGTTTTCCCAAGAAGCATTGGTGAGGTATTTAAGTTCTGCAATTTGAGTTTGTGAGAGCAGAGGTAGGCACGCCGATTCTGGTGACGGGAAGAGCGATGATTTGAGAGAAGGATGTGACTATGTGGGTGAAAGAAGGAAATGATGGGTGGAAAAATGAAAATAGAAATATAACAGCGCTTCTAGAGTGTTTCTTAAACTTTGTTTTATATTTCCTCTCTGCCCAAATGCAGAAATTAGAAACAATCAGTGAACCAGATATGTTTTGTTTTATGTTTCTCTAGAAAATTTAGAAACCGAAAACAATAATGATCCCAAACTCTCCCTAAGGGGGAAAAAAGAAAGAAATAATATGTCTTGTTCGTTTTGTGTGCTTTCAAAATGAATGAGGGCAGGAAGTGTAGATGTCCTTAAAACTTTAGGTTTTTAGCTGTTGTGTTAGATGCTTCATTTGGCAGGGATGTATATGAATTACTGATACTGATATACATGAATTTAGTTCTTCAATTATTCAAATTTTGATAGGAATTTTAACATCCAACAGGTATCCAGTGGGGTGAGGATGCAATACCCGCAATACCCTCCAGCAAAACCTGGTCTGATTTCCCAAAGAAGGGTTCCATACCCGAAACAGAAAAAGCCCAAACCCATAAAACCCGATCACTATTGTCAGATTTGCAAAATTAGATGTTGTACTGCTAAAGACCTGGGGTATCACATACAAGGAAAGAAACATCAAAGTAACTTGGAGATGCTACAAGAAGAAGGCATTACACCAACGATTCGGTCCCAGCCTGAGGGTGCAACTGATTTACCAAAAAGCCCCTCCCAGTTGGCAGAAAGGAAGAGAAAGAAAATGCCATTGAGTGCTCAGCCAGAGGGGGCAACTGATTTACCAAAAAGCCCCTCTCAGTTGGCAGAAAGGAAGAGAAAGAAAATGCCATTGGGCCCTGCTAGCAAAGAGGAACTAGAGGTGAAGAAAAAAAGGGTTTATGATGGTGGTGCACCTGTTGAGGGGGTCAGGGTTTGTGGTGTGTGCAATATTGTTGTGAATAGTCAGAAGGTATTTGATTCGCACTGTGCTGGGTCAAAGCATGCTATGATGCTTAAGAAATTGCAAGAAGGATCATAAATCTTTTTCCTGAAAAAAAAAAAGCAACTCCGTATTATTATATGTTTCTTTTTTTTTTCTCTCTGTCAATTTGGGTTCTAAAATCAATCAAGTGTTATGGTCTTATTTTTAGTGTTGATATACAATGTTAATAGTAATAATGTACTTTTCTTTTTCTAAACAGCCAATTAGAATGAGTAACTTTTTAGTGTCAATTTGGGTTTGTAGTGTGTGCAATATTGTTGTGAATAGTCAGGTGTTTGATTCGCACTGTGCTGGGTCAAAGCATGCTATGATGCTTAAGAAATTGCAAGAAGGCTCATAAATCTTTTTCCCTAAAAAAAAAGTAACTCCGTATTATTATATGTTTCTTTTTTTTTTCTCGGTCAATTTGGGTTCTAATATCAATCAAGTGTTATGGTCTTATTTTTAGTGTTGATATACAATGTTAAAATAGTAATAATGTACTTTTCTTTTTCTAAACAGCCAATTAGAATGAGTAACTTTTTAAATTAGGTAGCTTTGATTTACTGGAACTTATGGCATCAAATAATCAAATTCACAAGCACGGTGGTTTTTTCCCATATTGTTGATTTATTTAATTTTGTTTTTATCATTCTAAATTGGTATTCCATATAGAGGAAGGAAGGAAGGAACAGACCACCAACGATATAGAAGAAATTTGGTAGCGTCGGATAAGAACGGGGCAGTTTGGTAAAAAATTTATGGTACTGATTTTTTTTTTAAATTGTAAAAAAAAAAATCAAGATTGATAAAAAGGAGTCCATAGGAAACATAACTTGTACAGTTATACTTGTATCCGATTTTATTAAAGATTTTAAAGATGCACCTGGTGGCCCACAAACCCAACTGAACTGAGATTTACAACGAATCACAACACAGTTACACTTGCACAGTTGACAGTACCCAAGACGGAACGAGACGAGACGATCCAAAATTGTTAAAGAAACCGTCTGCGTGACTGCCTCTCCGTTTCCGTCACCTCCCCGTGCAATGGAAGACGGCCGCAATCCAGCGGCGCACATCCCGCCTGGGGCTGGGACCGAGCAGCCCCGCTATTACCCGCCGCCGACCGATTACGCTCTTCCTTACCACAATGCGCCACTCAGGTCGCTTATCCCTCGCACTCCTTCCCTCTCCCAATACAGTGCGCCACCTTCTCACATCGCTGGTCCAGCAGCGGTTTTTACCCCTTCTACTCTGGTCTCCCAGTACAGAGCGCCGCCGCCATTGGAGAATCCGCCTCTGACAGCTCCACCCCGCTATGTTCCTCCTGAGGCGCATTATACTGCCACAAACTCGTTCTATCGACCGGCACCCAGGCCTAGTTATACATTCTCTCACCACTATGCAAACCCTTCTTCATCATCACATCATAGCCATGGGTATGGGTATGAACAGTATAATAACCCACATGTAGCACAGTATTTGCACCGAGGTGGTGCGTATGAATCCCCATCCGCTCCCGCGCGGGACCGTCCAGCGCAGCCTACGAACCGTCCGATCTGATCTGGACGGTTCGGGCCTATCAATCTTGTTACATGCACGGGGCTCCTTTTGCCATTGAGATTAAATCAGACGGCTGTGATTCCTGCGCTGCACGGTCCCGCGCGGGACTGGATTTCATTTCGGTGCGTATAGTGCGAGCGGGCATTCGTCGTACCAGAGCATGGCGTACCAGTCTAGGGGATATCACCGGTATGCGTATCCTCAGGTATGTCATGAATTAGCATCGGTTGTTCGGTGTACTTGTTCTTTTCTGGTTGAATTGTTTCTTGACAGTTGACATGTTGTTGGTTAATACGTGAGTGAGTATTGGTTATTTTGATATAATTTATAATGCTGCTAGTTTTTCTGACCATTTAATCCAATCCATTTCAAGGTAAGATCAAGAATCAATCTTTTGTTATTAACAAATGATATTTGTCTTTCTTGATTCCTGACGACTTAAAATGCACCCTGCTCATTTGGAAGTTGATACATATTAGAAAGAAAGCCACAGAGTGTTACAATTGCAGTGCCAGGACAATTCAATATCTCCGTACAATGCTATACTGTCGGGTCTACTTAGTAAAAGAAAAATAATCAATTGATGGTACTAGTACTGCAACTGAACAGAAGAAATGTGTGAGCGAGGGGCTGTGGCCACTACTAATAAAAGGTACTGTTAAGTACTGTATGATACTTTATAATTATTGCATAAAAAAGTATGTAAAGAAACATGTGTCATATTGAGAACAGAACTAATGCATAAATTACTTGTCCTAAAATCAGATATATGCTGGTAGTTATAATTACATTTATGTATGGTAATAGACATGTATCATTACAGAACGGGTACCTGTGTGTATTAGTCAGTAATGAACTGGTATGTACTGACATGTTATACTTGGTATGTTTGTTTTCGTCGCCGAACAAACAGTTCGCTAACCCAGCTCAATAAAAAAATAATTTTGTAATTAGCTGAGCCGTATTCGCTGAGTTCTCCGAAAAGTCGGAACTCGCGAATAAGAACTGTTCTCACAGTTCGCGATATTCGCTGCTTGTTTGGTTCGTGTGAATTAGAATTGGTCGCGAACTTCACTGTTCGGCAGTTGCCAAACATACCCAATACTGAACTTGCGCCTAACTAATGTAGTTTTTTTTTAAACTGGGCATACCAGTACAACGACAGGCAGCATAATAATTTCTTAAGTATGTTGAGAGATTAGAGGGTTCAATGAGATATTTAAATTGCTTCTCGTCCCATGAAGCATTGTTGTGGTACTTATGTAATTTATGTTTAAGAGAGCAGAGGCACTATAATTCTTGTGAAGCTTAGCATTCTTTTTTAAAATATAATAATAATTGGGGGAAGCCATATGGAGGTTATGATTTCAAGAATATGGGAAGAGTGATGATTGGAGAGAGGGGGCATAGAATGTCAAAATTAAAGGAGAAAAGTTGCAGTTGTTGGACTGAAAGAAGGAAAGGATGGGCTGAAAAACAAAAATATAAATATAACAAAGCATCTAGACCACTTCCTAATTTTTTTCCCTCTCCGCTCAAGCGCAAAAATTATAAACCTAGTCAGTGAACCAGAAATGGTAATGACCACTAAAGCAGAAACTTCCCATCTGATTCGCTTATGTACTTTCCAAAAATAAAATAATTAACCTAGTCGATGAACCAGAAGTGCTAACGACCACTAGAAGAAACTTCCCATCTGATTTGCTTATGTACTTTCCAAAAAATAACTATGGCAGGTGTAGGTGTACTTGAAGCTTTGCTTTTTTTAAGTCTAAGAGAAAGTGGGTGAGCCAATACTACTGAATGAAAGGGGTAGTTTTATCAATTTTGTTGAGTTAGATGTCTCATTTTGCAGGGATTTATATCAATTTTATGCTAGGTGGTAATACTAAAACACATGAATATATTTCTTCATTTATCCAACATTTGATTCTAATTTGAAAATTCATAATCCAACAGGTAGGCAACAGCGCGAGGATGCAATACCCAGAATACCCTCCGGCAAAAGTTCATCTGGGTTCGCAAAAGCGGCTTTCGCACACCGAACAGAAAAAGCCCAAACCCATAACGATCGGACACTATTGTGAGATTTGCAAAGTTCGCTGTAATACTGCTGAACACCTGGGGTTCCACAGACAAGGCAAGAAGCACAAAGGAAACATGGAGAAGCTACAAGGGGCCAGTGAGTGATTGGGCCCCAGCCACAGGGGGCGGCTGATTTGCCAAAAAGCCCTTCCCAGCTGGCAGGAAGGAAGAGAAAAAGGAAGAAAAAGGGCTTTGCTAGCTTGGAGGAATTTGAGGTGAGGAAAAAAAGGGTTTATGATACTGGTGCACCAGTCATGGCTTGTGATATGTGCCATATTGTTGTGACAACTCAGAAGATGTTGGATGAGCACTGTGCTGGGTCAAAGCATGCTAGGATGCTTAAGAGATTGCAAGAAGGCTCATAAAATCATTTTCTGGAAAAAAGAAGCAATTCATTACCTTTATTATCTGTTGCTTTTTGTTTTCTTTTCCTGTTTCATTTCGAGGGTTTAGCTGTAGTATGACAAGGAGAAGAGTTGTTTTGGGTTGCTGCATTGATAAAGCAGAGATAGTTGGAGGTGATATGGCTTCGTTTGCTAAATTAGCTTATGTGATTAATAGGGAGTACAAATGAATAGTTCTAGAGTCAGGTTGGGTGATATTTTATAGTTGGAAGTTATACTTGTATATAAACTTAGTTAATATGGCTTCGGTTTGCTATATTTAGCTTATGTGATTATGTGATTATTAAGGAGTACAAATGAATAAACGAATAATCGTAGTGTTAGGTTTGAAATATTCTATAGTTGTCTATTGCTCTGCTTATGGCCATCTAACGCCGCCATTTTATGCAAAAAAAGATGTTACGATGTTTGTATTACTTGGAAGCTTTCAATCTTGCTCTATATATAATTTACTATTTCAAAAAAAAAAAAAAAAGAAGATTGAAACTGGAGCTCTCTATATTGCATTATATCATAGGTAGTGATTTGCACTGCGCCTGTTTGGTAAGACTTTAATCAAAAGCATGCCTCCCTTTGGACCCTTTCTTTTGGGTGTTTTCTGTTGAAAATAAATAAATAAATAAAATAATCAATGGCATATGGCGAGATTATTTAGCCCCCCGAAAGTTGTCTCTATTTTTAATACACTAAGTAAAAATCAAGCCACCTTTATAAATTATACTAAATTCAGTAAGATTCAAAAGTTGTCATGACGTGAGGATGCCACAGATGGTGCTTTTCTCAGATTTAAAAAAGAAAAGGAAAACAGGAGTTTCTGCACATAAGTGGCACATAAAATCCTAGATACCTTCTTTCGGCTGTTTAATTCTTAATTCTAGGTTATGCCCAATCAGCAACAGACTGTCGGTGGGCCAGACCGACCCCAGATCTCCAAATATTCTAAAAATAAGACAAATTAAAAGGCGCTCCTTTTTCTTATACGAATTCAATTACGCCCGAGTTCCAACGGTCGAATACCCTTCTAATCGGAGAAGAGGAGAGCGCAAAGGAGAAGCCATTCCTCTCTTGGTATTTGTCGCTGGTGAGTGTTGATTAAATTGAATAAAGGAGAAAGCAATTGAAGTACCGAATTGCATCTTAGACCCTTTCTGAGAACCCAATTTCTTGCTTTCCGTTAAATTAATTTCGGCCTTCTGCATTTTGTGCGATAGATTTTTCCTCTTCTATGTTTATTTACTTCATTACGATCCATATCTTAGGTTTATGAGTTCTTTGTAGAGGAAGAAAGGTCCTAATTGTTTTGGGTTTATTTTAATTTTTTATACCAGTAATTTTTCACTCGTTTGGTCTAGATTATGATGTCTATAAACAAAAACTATGATTTATTTTTCGTTGTTCTTGTTTTGATTTTAATTTTATTAGATTCTTTTACTAGATTATCATCTATTCATCTATTAAGACGTACAAACTAGTAATTGATACCATGATCTAATAGATTTTACTGGCTAACTTATTATTATAAATTTGTAATTACTAGATTGTAAGACAAGATGCCAATATCAAGGGCTGGGAAGTCAGTTGGTTCGGGTTTCTCCAAAAAAGCAAACCCATTCGACTCCGATTCAGACTCTGATGCTCCTAACACAAGACCCTCTAGAACCTCCTCGGTCCCCACAAAGTCCAAAGCTGGATCCAAATCAGGTCCTGATTTTGACAACATGAGCAATCAGGAGCTGGAAAGTTATGCAGTCAATAAGGCAGAGGAAACGACAGAGAAGGTGGACGACTGTTTGCGAATTGCTGAGATGATCAAAGAAGATGCAACAAACACTTTAGTTACCCTGCATAAACAAGGAGAGCAGATACACCAGACGCACCAGATGGCTGCTAACATAGACCAGGACCTCAGCCGGGTAAGTTTCTCTATTATGTAAACACTCTTTTGCCTGGTAATTTTGTTTTGCATCATCAGAAAATAAAAGCAAACTTTTCTAGGACCATTTTTCTTTTCCGGAGAAATCCAGCGATTACATCCAGGTCTTGAATTGCTGATATTTAGAATTGATTAACAAATCTATCCCATGAAATGTTAACAATTTTATCCCTACCTCTTGTGATTGTTTTTTGCTAAGCTAAAAGGTAAACTTGATAAATGAAGATGGGTTATATCTTGTGCTTCAAGTTTGCATGAACTGGTTGTGACAGATTGAGTTGCACAAATGAGAGGTAATTTAAGTCAGACTGGCTTATGTTGAGGCTTGTTTATCAAGTTTAGCTGGGGCAACACTGGCCAAATTGAAATTTCTTTCAAGGATGAGTTGATGGAGATTTGGTAAAATACGTTTGGGATATTCAAGATTCTGGATACCATCAAAAATAATGTCGATGGATAATTATTGATATTACTTCAAGGCATTACATGCACAAATTTGTGTAATAGACCACTAATTTATGAAGAATTGGAGCAATCTGATTTCTTAAAATCACTTGAATTTGTATTGTGCCTCCACTGTTTAATAATATGAACCTTTATGATTACTCAATGTAAGAATGAAGATTAAATTTAAAAATTCTGAATATTATCTGTGTATAATAGTTATATTGTTCAACATAATTTCAGTTTTCAGAAATTTGTGATTTTTTTCTTTCGATTTTGTTGCGGACATCTCTCTTAAGATAAAACCATTCTTGTGTTTCAGAGTGAGAAGCTTTTGAACAGTCTTGGAGGTCTCTTCTCTAAGCCTTGGAAGCCAAAGAAAACTCGTGAAATAAAAGGACCAGAGGTTAAACTAGGTAAATACAATGTTTAACTTTTTGCTTTTTTATATAAATATGCCCAATATTATATACCACTGAAAAAGGGCATCCACCATATGTTGAATTCTTGAATAAGAGTCTCATTTCCAGGTTTCTCTAAGATAAATGTGACAGAACATTCACCTCATATTTCCTTATCTTTTGCAAAAATTATCCAAAAGTAGGCTACCGGTTTCCACAAAATAAATAGTATCCATTAACGGGCTTTTCCATAGAATGGGACAAATCAATATTAGTGAGATTAAACCTATACTTTATGGAAGAACCCAAGAGAGGAACCTAGACCACTGTCTTTGAATTCCTTTGCATCCTTTCTTGTTCAAGCATCAAGCAAAGTGTTTTCAAAATTATTGCTAGTTTGTTCAATTTAGCCTTTTCCTTAGAACTCATCCACCTCACTGATATTTTTTTGTGGGTCCTCCAGTTGAAACTCTTTGATAAAATTAGCAGCTTAGCTAGTCTTGTTTCTTTTCTGTCCTTCACATTATTAATTCAATACATGACTGCAGAAGTAATTAGTGCAGAAAGACCCCTTAAATATTTATATTACCACTTTACATTAGAACTAATACCAAGAGCTATGTTAGCCTTTTCTGAATTTTTTTTTTTAAGAGAATCGCTTGTTTCATCTCTTCATGATTTGTTCCTTTTCTCAATTTTCACTCCCCCTTTCCCTTTCGCTTTCCTTTCATTTTTCTCCTAAACTAGGGAGCAGATGTATTAATCTTGAAAAGCTATGACTAGTTTCGTCATTCTTTGCTGGACTTATCAGATGTGCCACTAATGCCAAATAACCCATAAATTCATATGTTCTTCAAATACAGTAAATATTGGATTTATTAGACAAATATCCATACTCTTTGGATCTGTTTGATTGATTTACATCTAGTACGAATAACTTCTTTTGGCTCTTTCCACCATTTGGTTTGTTCCTTTGAATATTGAAGGATGTATAAAAATGAAGTCTGCATATTTTCATAGAAAAGTGGTTTCTATATCCTTGGGGTTAAAACTCTTTGATAAAATTCGTTGTATTGGTCACCTAATTCATTGCTAATTTCTTGTGATGATCATATTCTGTCTCTGCACAGATGATTCCCTGAGCAAGAATATAAACCACAAGGAACAAAGAGAGAAATTGGGGTTGACTTCAGGTCAACAGTCCAATCCTCGAAAGTATGCAGAGGCCACCAATGCAATGGACAAAGTTCAGGTATGCAAAATTGATCAACTTTATCAATTATTTTGCAGGTTGACCTGAAAAATTGCAATTTTTTTATTGTAGATGCATTGTGAGTTCAGCAATTTTACTCATTTTTCGTATTAAATAACTTGGAGTATGTTGTCTTGTAATCTGTCACAGTTAGCAATTTGCATCAATAGTTGATAATTACTGGACAAATGTCAAATTGAGGAAGGCATGCATCTGTAATATGGAGATATCTGGAAATATTAATCCTAAACATGTTTTGAACTTTTTTGCATCATTTATCCTTTTAGATTGAGAAAGCAAAGCAGGATGATAAAATAGATGATCTGAGCGATATGTTGGGACAGCTGAAGAACATTGCTCTTGACATGGGCAATGAAGTTGACAGGTAAATAATTTTTATCCTACATGTATTTGTCTCCACTTTGTTAATTGTCCAGATGTCCAAAATATGTCGTCATTTTATTGCACGTATATGATTGCCCTACCTGTCAGCTGCATTCCTACATAGTTCAAATAAATGCTACTTTTATATAAGTGGAAGTTCTCCAATTCTCAACAAGGAATATTGATTCTGTTGCATTCTTCATAACTAGAATTGTAATGTATATTTCTAGGCAAAACAAGGCGCTTGATAACATGCATGATGACGTTGATGAGCTTAATTCTCGAGTCAAAGGAGCCAATCAGCGTGGTCGGAAATTGCTTGGCAAGTAGACATGCCATTTTGCTTTCGCAACTATAGAGTTACTGCACAACCATGGTTTTCATGTTTATCTACTATGCAAAATGCTTGCTTGTATTCCATCACACTTCAAATTTATACGGATTTTCTTTTCTTTACTAACAGCACAAAGAATGAAGTGCAATAACTTACATCTTGTAACTTGTATATAATGCGTCATATTCAGTTACCTTTTGGCAATTTTAATTCCTCAAAAAAAAAAAAAGGCGGTCGTATTAGTATTTTGCCCCATATGGGGTAGTTGTATGCGTTAATCTGTGCTAGCTCCAAGTCACCAACTAGCCTCTCATTTCACAAAAGACGAAAAAAAAATTATAATAAATAAAAAGAAAAGATGGGAGTCGGTCGGAAAAGAACTGATATATTGCGTGAGGATAGCTCAATGAAATGCTAATCTGAATATTATAAGAGCGTTTTAGTCTTATGCTACTCCGATAATTGCAAACATTGATGCATTAGCTGGTTGGACGAAAACTCTATTGATGCGTTTGGACTTTGGATTGTCAATGGAATAATTAAAAAATATTACTAATCGAGTTGCGAATGAGAATAAACTAAGAAGATTCGAATGGTGTCGGAAAAGTGCTAATTCTACACTCTTGAATAGTACAAATATTGTTTAACTGCATGACACAACAACTAAGCTTTTTGCCCCAAACAAATTTGGGTAGGCTAGAGATTGATACACTTGCGTTGATTTAAAATAGTCTGCATAGGACATTAAATACAGCTGCAATTTATGGGCATGGGAACACATTTTAATGACAACACCGTTAACTACAGCATTGAAAATAAATTATATTTGAACTTTGAAGCATAATATGCTCCTCCCAAATGTAATACAATCCAAATGTTTAGTGAGAGATGCATCCTTTTCTAGAATATGACTAGTGAATGGTTAAAGGTACAATCTATTCTTGACGGGCCTAAGATATCTGGTAGACATGTAAAAAGAAAAAAACTTTGAAAAAGTGTTCATACACATATTTTACAACAACATAATGCAAGTTACATATTTAATATTAAAATAAACAAATTTCTATCTAACTACCTAAGATCAAGACCTTCATCAAGTGCGGTTGAGCTCATCATGACATTTGAATCTATCTGTTTGTCAAATTTCCTCTTTCTTCGTGATTCAAACTCCTCAAAACCATCCATCTGAATAAATCATGAATTTATGATGAATATAACAGGTTTATAAGACTTGTTGCCAGCATGTAGTCAGTATGAACAGAATATATCGAGTACAAATGATATTAAAGCCTCCCACCTATTGCTTTACTAAAAAAAAATTTGCAAAGAATTGAATTTTCATGCAAAACGCAAAAGTGAAAGACCAAGCAAGTGCAAATGTAGAACAAAAAATATATTTAAGATGTACCTGTTGGAACTGGTCCATAGAGATTGGATTAGCATGGAGTGAAATGTTCTGCAAAGCTCTGCATTCCTTCAACAAATTTGGAGGAAGCTGCAAGTAAAATGAAAATGATTCGCAATTATGACCATATCATTTTGGCTCCAACATTAGGAAAGTTCATCACCATTTCCAAAGAACTATTTGATCCTTTTCAAAACTAATTTCCTCAAGTTTCTAACTAGACACTGCCTACCAGGTCAAATTGGTCTACCAACAGTATGAAGAGAAAATACAAACATGCAAATCACAAAAAAAATATCAGTTTAATGAGTTATATGCACCTGACGGATGTTATTGTTGTTTAACAAGAGTGACTTGAGATGAACAAGTTTGCAAATTGAAAGAGGCAAATCGTCAATTAAATTTTCTGCATTGACAATTGACAAAAAGAGGGTAAGAATACAAAAAACACATATACATAATAGAGCTAAGAGATGTCTTAGATAAGAAATCAATAAACTATTTTATTTAAAATATAAATTTTCATAAGGTAAAGCATATGACCAAAAACCTGATTCTTTTGGTACATTTGATGCCAGATTTGAACATGAAGGCATATTAAGGTTTCACAAAAAGAAAGTGAACAAAGAAGATCAGTGTGATAGGGAAAAGATTAAATGCACACTTAGGGGTAGGAGCGATGCCATAGGTTTGTAGGTCCCTCTATTAGGTCACGGTCGAGGTCTAGGTTTCTACTATTACTATTATTATTAGAGTTATTATTATTAGTATGGCTAGTCTTATTATTAGTATCTTTTTATGTTTTGTTTTTGTTTTTGGATGTGTTCTTTTATTGGGTTTCTTTCTAGCCTACCCCAACTTGTTTGGGACAAAAGGCTTAGTTGTTGTTGTTGTAGACTCCTCAACCTTTTTACTTAAGCATAATATTCACAACATCTGAAAATATGTATAACCATCTAGTGTGATATTTCAGACTCTAGATAGAAAGAGTATAATATCAATATTAAACAATCTATTTTATCGAAAATATCCTTAAATTGGTCGATCTAATGAAGCCAAAGAATAAAACATAAAAGGGGTTTGAGTACATTTAAGCAATACAAACAAGTACCATTTGCTTGCAACTCCTCCAAAGCTATACATCCCCCGATTGACTCAGGAAGAGACTTCAGTTTATTTTGTGACACATTCAACAGCACTAACTGCCATTAGAGTAAATAAATGAACTGATTAATTATGGTCAGGGCTGCATTGATATAGTTAAATTTTGGTTTAAACTTGAAACCATAGATTTCCATACTAAACTAAGTTGGACAGGATTACATCAAAGCCGCCTAGAAACATAAATAATATACCACGACATCTTCCTTACCATTTCTCTCACAACCAAGGATTTAAGAAAACTAAATTTTTTTGTCCTTTGAGAGAAACATTGCAGTGCATGTAGGACGATGCAAGAAATTTGAATTAAAGGAAGTAGGGTGATGAAAATAAAAAAAGGCACTTACATTTCGTAAATCTCCTATAGTTTTAGGAAGGGAAATCAAGGAGTTACGAGAAATAGAAATTTTCTCTAGCCTCGGAAGAGATCCCACTAGAACAGAAGGGGAAAAAAAAAAAAGAAGAAAGACAAGAAAATGTCTCTGTAAATTTTACAAACAGAAAAAAAAAATGCCTCAGTAGAAGAGTATGACTATTTAGGTGCTTTTGCAAATTAAACTTATATTTAGCCATATTATGAGGTAGTGGATTGCAAAATATCTGCATTTTTTATCATTACACTCAATTTTAACCTTTCAACAGAGTAAACTAAAATGGGGGCAGATACAGCTGTAAATGTAATATACAATGTATACTTCTGCACACCCTAAATTAAGGGATGTTACTGGTAAAAAAAAATTCAGCAAAATGACAAAACTGGATTATTTTAGAAATCGGTTGAAGAATTACATTCGTTAGGCAAGTAGGTAATCTGATTTCCATCGAGCGTCAAAGACTTTAATGTTCGTAAATCACCAATATTAATTGGAAGGCTTTGAATTATATTGTTAGCCAAAACCTACATATATTGAAAAAAAAACATAAATAATTAGTACATAATACCATATAAAGTTCAATTATCAAAGGGACACTTATCCATAAGAATCTGTGTTCCCACTGTGCATCAATTAAGAAAAAAGACCTTTAAGCTCAGATGAGTAACAAAAGAGTTGGAGGCACAAAAGACTTAAATGAAGTATTTTGACTTCTTTTGAAAATTCATGGCAATCCAATTTCGGTGCCGTTTCAAACTAATATATTATGTACTGGACAAACAATACCAGTACAACTTTTTTTATCTTGAACCAGCGTTTCAATAATTCATCATTTAAAATTGTAAGATGAATAAGATAATAACTTGATTGCGCTCACAAGTCTTTGGATGTGATTTAATTGGCTGATTTCTGGAGGTATTAATGCTGCACATAGAAAGAACACTATGTCAGTAGCCACAAGAAAAAAATTTCACCAAAAATCCTGCAAAATCCTTTTCTAAATAAATGAACCTGAAGTTGTAAATAAATATTGTACCTATTTTGTTGTTTGTCAAATCAAGAGTTCTTATGCTCTCTACTTGCAGAATTTCATTCGGGAATTCCTGTAAACAAAGATTACGAAATTAAATTTACAATTAAATTGTCAAAGCAATAAATTAGCAAAAATTCTTCTGGAATAACTAATCCTATGAAGAATAAATAGGATTCAACATCAAAAGAGAAAAAAAAAAAAGAAGAAGACGAAGAGAACCTTCAATTTAGCGTCTCGTAGAGCAACGATCCCAGTTGATCTCCATCTCGCAACTCGATTCGCGCTTGAATTCCCGTTCGTGCTTACGCAACACCCCATTGATGGTTCAACAAAAGCTTTCGAGCTTCAGAAATATTTTTGGATAATTGGAGCTCAAACGCTGTGCTCTTTACACTAAAATTAATTTCTGAATTAGCGAATGGGGAAAAATAGAATCGTTTACGTATTAGCTCTCAGTCTATTATAAGTTGTACCTGAAAAATTTACGACGTTTTACTGGTTAGTGATGTGGAGGCGTGTCATTTGTGATTTATACGTAAGAAGGGAAATTGACAATGTGGGTTGTTATTCGTGTAATTGGTCGTACACTTATCTTATAAAAGCGCGTTTGGCCCACTTGAGCAACGCGCGATTATTTATATTTGGGAAAATTATTTCTTTTCCCGTGTAACGACAACTGTTTACGAGTCAACGGATTGGACTCTGTTGGGCTGGGATTGAGCCCAATTTTTTTAACGGGCTGTACTTTTTGTTCGGAGGAAAACATTAGAAATTAGCCGAAAAGTTTAAAAATAATATTAAATTAATATAATATATTAAAAATAATATCAATATAATAATATTTTTTAAATAGTATCACAAGATCGGAATCCTGGATTCCGACCATAGCTAAGATCGGAATCCCGGATTCCGAATTCCGAATTCCGATCTTAGCTTTTTTATTTTTTTATATATTATTTATTTATTTATTTAATATATTAATTAGTTAATTAATTAGAAAAATAGATAATATATTGTAAAAATATTGAAAAAATATGAAAAAAATAAGAAATAATTAAATTAAATTTTATTTGTAATTTAGTATTTTTTTGGAAAATTAAATTTATTTCTGATTTTTTTTTAAATTAATTTGGAAAATTAAATAAATATATAAGGATTTCTTTGAATTTTTTTAAATTGATTTTTTTTAATTAAATAGATAATATTTCTGATTTTTTTAAATTGATTTTTTTTAAACTATTATTTTTTAATTTTTTTTTGGAAAATTAAATAAATAATTAAGTATAAATTTTTAATTAATTTATAAATTTTTATAACTTATTTAATTAAAGGAATTGTACCATTTAGAAAGAATTATAAATTTTCAGAATTTGCAGTGATACAAATGCATAATCCTTTTTAGAATGTTCAAAATTTTATTAATTCTTTCTGCATTTGCCTGCATTTGCAGGGATACAAAGGCATAACTTGAACATTAAAACTTTAAACAGGCATAACTTTTGATAGGAAGGTCTGTTTAGGGCAAACGAGCACATTCCGGAAAGCTGGCGACGAGATCTACACATGCTATCGGGGTGAAACCCCGTAACGACCATTTTCGGAGCCAAAAAACGCTTTCTAGACTTCCAAAATCCACTTTGAAAGTTTGCAAACCTAAAATCCACTCTAAACTACTAAAAAAGTTTTTAAAATCATAAATTAATCATTAAAAAGAGAAATGCAGTAAATCAAGTGAATTTAGTCTTTCTTCTCCGTCTCGGTAAAACATCAACCTCGTATGATTCCTTTCTAACGCAATCTAGAAAGTGCTTCCTTGATCATGAGACTCGACATGATTGTTTAATATATAATATGGAAATAATATATGCAAAGAAAAATACATTAAAATTTTATATTTTTTTATAAACTAATTAAAATTTTATACTTAATTATTTATTTTTTAATTAAATAAATTAATTAAAAGAAAATAAATTTAATTTCCCAAAAAAATACTAAATTACATATAAAATTTAATTTAATTATTTCTGATTTTTTTCATATTTTTTCAATATTTTTACAATATATTATCTAATTTTCTAATTATTTAACTAATTAATAAACTAAATAAATAAATAAATAATATATAAAAAAATTAAAAAAAGCTATGGTCGGAATCCGGGATTCAGATCTTGCGTTCGGAATCTGGGATTCCGATCTGGTGATACTATTTAAAAAAATATTATTATATTGATATTATTTTTAATATATTATATTAATTTAGTATTATTTTTAAAATTTCGGGAAATTAGAAAGGTAAATTGAAAGTCGGAAATTGGGAAGGAAAAAATTGAATCGGCATTGCCTTTCGGAAAAAAGAAATTGAATCGGCATCGTAGATTCAGATAGATAACATTGTTTATGGAACTATCAGGAAAAACACGCCAGAAGTGTGAGCTGAGTAGCTCAAGGAGATCAAATTGCTGAATTTTCAATACAGTTATACAGGTAAATTCTTCGTTTTCAGTAAATTTATTTAAATTATTTCAATTCTACATGAGTTTGAGTTGTCCCAGTTCAAGCTATTTGTGATCATTTTGATTAGCGTCTTGAAGCATTAAATTTGTTGTTGCTATTAAGAGTTTCAGACATTAAAAAAAAAAAAAGATAAGATGCTAAATATGATTATATTTTATTATAAATTCAATTGCACATGCCAAATTTTAGTGTCTTTTCTCATAAAAATAATGTTAGAATTTACATACTTGAGATATAAATTAATAGGGACTCCAGGGGCGGATCCAGTGGTGGGGCGGGTGGGGCTAGAGCCCCACCTACCGCTGTCAAACCCTGAAGTCCCTCTTTAGCCTCAATGAATTTTTTCAACCATTAGAACACTCAAAGGTGGGGCTGAAGAACAGAAAAAGAGAAACAGTTCGATCAAATGATTCATTAGAGCACTCAGCCCCACCTAAATATTTTTGCTAGATCCGCCACTGAGGGACTCCTCTGCCCCAGATTGCTCTTCCTAATGTCATCCATCATACTCTCCACACATGCATACGACGATCCGCCTTTCCCGCCGCAGTGTCTCGCCTCCAGTCCAATATCCCATGCTCTTTTCCTCATTGCCTCTGCACCTGCCCCTTGGGCCCACCGGACTTTCTCTGCTACTCTCTCTCTGTTCAACAAAACCCCGGTTCTCTCCTCCTCTCCCCATACATATCCCGTCTCTGCACTCATCGGCTCTCCTATGCCGGCCACTTGCACCACAAGCTTCTGTCGCTGCCCCCAACCCACAATGTGTCAAAAAATGTGTCAAAAATGTCCCCACTGCTACACGCCCAAGAATCGCAAATTGTGGGGCCCATCCTCTGATAACATTCCCGGTCTCTGGTGCAGGGGAAGCAACCTCATTCGCCACTTCATCAGAACCATCTCCTCCTCCTACTGACCAAATAAACGGTGCTCCTGAATCGATGAGCCCAAATCCAAGTTGGGTAACCATGACAGGCTGCCAAAAGAAACATACACCACTGAATGAGCTGGCCTGCCATCAAGCCATCTAAGTAGCCTCTCCGACTCAGCTGCCAATTCCTTGCCACGTCCCCGCTCGGCTGCATCCTCTTTACTTACACCACCCAGACAAACGGGCCCAACATGAAAAATGGGTTTGCCTATATCCCTCTCACAATGTTTAATATATGTCGATTCTAGCTCATAAAATGTGTTTACAACATATCCAGCCGTGACTTTCTCAGCTTCTTGTACGTGCACACGCATATATAACTCTGATAGATTTCCGTCTGGAAGTGTAGTCTGGACAAGTTGAGATTTTGTTAAGTAAATCTGGTCAGGCAATTCAGGAATAAGAAATGGATCTGATTCTGAAGTCACATTTTGCTGAGGTCTATTGAATAGTATGAAACGCTCGACTGACAAAGCAAAGCAACTTATACCAGGACATAAGTAACGTGGAATGTTTAACTTGGCAGAAGCTATGGCGGTCCAAGGGAGGATAGCATCAGAGACAACTGCCTCTGGGTTTGTGGGCACGAAGTTTATAGCCTTTCTGAAGTGCCCAAAGATGATTAAGAGACGGTAGTACATTGGTGCTTTCGCAACCTGCCGGCAGACCGGTTTCAGAGGGAAACTTGAAGGTGATGAGACGGAGGCCAGAGCGGTTGATGGTGGACTCAAACCGGGATGTGTAGAGTGGTGTCAATATCAAGGTGCATTCAGCAACATGCTTGGTAAAGATTTTTGCCATGTCAACCATAGGAATGACATGGCCTGGAGCCGGTAGTGGGAAAAAAATAATGCGGTGGCGATGGGGTGAGGCAGAGGTTGGGGCTTGCTTTGCAGTAGACATGAACAGGTAAAATATTGATTGTTACAATAATATGATCAGTAAATGTCCAGTTTGTTGCAAGTGTAAATAGATATATACGGAGGCAACTACAAGTGTAGAGAGTAGAAAGCGCAGATTCTATGAATAAGTTTTTCATTTATGTACTTATTTTATTTGCTTTGATAAAATGAAATCAGCTCAAAAATTTCATTCTTATTTCTCTATCTACTTATGTGTTGACAGGATGGGGTTATATTATTTCTGATATACTACACTGTCTTGTTACATTTTTAAACAGGTTTCTTGTTATTTGTATCCAAAGAATTTCGGACAGTTGAAATATGGATTTTGATTGTAACTTTGTAAGAGATACCAATTAATTCCGCAGGTCTATTTGAACTAACACCATATGAATTTGAAACAACAGATAATTTGACTTTAACTGGTATGGTTTGCCAGTGTGGTATTCAAATTTGAGTGAAAGATATGCATTCTTTGAACACTGGCAATTAAGAGGTCTGACTGGACAAGATTTTTTTTGTTTTCCTTTTGTCCAGTTAGCCTATACCGTTCTTTTTTTCTTTTCTTTTTAATCCTTGTAAAAATTTAGACTTATCTTCTTTTGTTTCCCTAATTGATGCAATACCCTTTCTACTACTAAAAAAATAATCTCCTGATAAAACTGAAAGCGAAAATAATGTGAACTAATGGCAGAGCTGAAGCCAGGGAAATAGAGATCTTCACTTTTCTAATACGGTTTTCATCATAAAAATTTGAATCTCAAGAGACATGGGACCAGATTCATATTATTTTAAGATCTCGCTTAAGAAAGTTTTTAATTTTTTCTTTGAAACAACAGATAATTTGACTTTAACTCTTTGACAACATGAAAAAACCAAAAGCTCTGCCCTTCCTCTCTATCGAAGCAAGGGATCGAAGGGCAGAGGCCTTTGGTGCCAATTCCAGTCAAAAATTGGGGCTTCACAATCATTCATTACCCAATATGTTTTTCTCTCATTCCTTTCTTCGTTCATGGTTCGATATTATGGTATCCTTGGCGTAGAGGAACCACACCAACCCATCCCGAATTTGGTGGTGAAACTCTCTCGCTTAAGAAAGTTTTTAATCTTACTAGTTTGTATGTGCGATTGGCAGAATTTCATGTCATAAGCAGTCATTTTTTTTGTTTTAATATTTTTTCTGACTAAAGTCTTTTATTTAGAGGACAAGACTGAGATATAAAGATGTCACAATTTTCCTTTATAAGAGCAATAACAGTGCAAAACATATATCGTCTTTTTAATATAGATATTATTTTTGGATTCAGAATCAGATTGATAACTGGGGGACGTTTCCTAAAGCTTGTTTCTGATATCAAACAAAAGAAATTGTAATTCTTCATTGATCCAACGAGAAGATGATATTAGCTTTTTAACATTCGCATAATTCAGGTGTCTTACAAGTTACAATATACATTCACTTTTGGTTTTGCAGAAAAGTCACTTGTGCATAAAAAGAATTGAAGCAACAGAACAATTGCACAGTGCACCTTCTTGATCTTTTGAATCATTTTTAACATACTAAATTTATGAAACAAAGAATCAACCTACAAATTGGTCAAGTGAACTTGACAGAGAGAAGGAAAAACAATCAAGGTGCTTCAATCATGCTTCCCATGGATACACTGTAGTCGATAATAACTGTAATCAGCCATTAGACAAAACAGAAAGAGAAACCATAATAGCTTGTGAGATGAAATGAAGCAATAAACCTACCATGATAATTTTTCTGGCCTGAGATGAAACCTTGGTTCCTTGGGCACAGTTCTTGGTTTTGTCGACCTAATTAAACACATCATAATGAAAGTCAGCTTATCATATATTTTTGCCAATAAAAAAACAAAGAGCTATGATCATAACTACTGAAATTTGCAGAAAATTTTGTCTTTGCATGAATTGCCAAAGCATAAGAATAAAGGTGCTGAGTTGCAAAAAAACTTTTTAGAGAAATTCTTGAGAATGAAAACAGAAAATTCTTACCTTTTGGGGATAAAGGGACGATCAAAGTATGGCATGGGCTGAGCTCTTGGTACCAGCTCCTTTCTAAGCCTTCTAATTTCTTCCTCCTCTTCCAACTAAATCCAAGGGATATATGATTGTAAAATGGACATAGTTTTCACATTTATTTTGTAAAAAATGACAAAATACATGTGCACCGCTAAATTGTAATATCTAAATATGCTCTAGAAAGCATATAAACACTAAAATACTACAAAGCTGAAAAAACTACTCTCCTTAAGCTTACCAAGGTATTTCATGAGCCTAATTCTAACCTTAACAGGTGTAAACAAAATTATACTTACCTCCAAGGTGGTTCTTGAGCCTAACTCTAAAATCCATTGGATTGACTAAAAAATAATGACCGTTCAAGCAGTCTAATTGATGAGTATTGTGTTTAGACACCAAATTTGTCAATTTTTTAGTTTGTTGATAAAGTCAAGCACTCAAAAACGAAGGTTTGGTCTATTTTTAAGGTTTAATCTCTTGGCATGTAAACTATTTACTCTCCACCGGCTTGAACAGGTTAGATTTATCATTTGAAGCCTTGATGAGCCTTTAGTTCATAGTAGATTTACTCCATATAAAGGGCAACAAGATAAATATATATGAGAGGTAAAGAATAAATGATGGCTCCCTGATAAATACATATGGGATGTTTGCACTGCTTTAGGTCATATTTTACGGTTAGAAGTTGTTCCAACAAAAATAACAAGTTAGTGTTTTTCACAGTCTAAGATTACCTTTCGCTGACGTTCTCTCTCCATCCGTATCTCTTCAATGTACTTTAACCTCTCAGAGACCTGAAAGCCATTGTTATATAAGCAGCGAACATACAAAATGACTTGATGGATTCTGGTACTGGTACTAGCTGTCTTCCTCCAGTCCAGTACCTTACCCCATAAATTGTCTTATACCATTATAAACACACAAAAGCACCAAAATGTAAATTGCTACAGAAATTTTTAGAAAAACTCAGTAGCAGCTACCAAGAGAAAATGCTACATAAGTTATTGCGATAAGTCAAATAAAACCTGGTTTAGTACAAAACTCTAACTGAACAGTAATTTAACCCAAATACTTCAAACAAAACCCAAAAATTAGCTTAGATAGTTGGAACAGTAATTAAACCTAAATACTTCAAACAAAAGCACCAATTTTAGCTTAAATGTAGCTTACATAGTTGTCAAATTCTGCACGTTCAACTGCACGGACATCACTATGCAAAACAAGATCAACTGGCTCCGTTCTTTCTTTAACTGGTGGTTTCACCAAGCACTGAAAACAATTAAACAAACAAACAAATTACTAATGATATATGGGTTGATAAATTAATAAACAGATAACATGTGAAATGGCTTAGACAGTCATCCTGAACACTTTGAATTACTATATCACTACCTTCCACATTTATTTTGAAAAAGTTTACACTACTCCAACCTGAATTTTTATTTCTGCACAATCTGCATACCTTTAGAATGTTACAGTATATGGAACATCATTCATGATTTCATACCACTTGTTTCAGACTACAAATTTTGTGATTTTTTTAAAGGGTCTAGAATGAACTTTTGTTTTTCAAGGGCACACCCTTTAACAATTTGTTCCAAATAAAAATGCATCTTTAATCAAAGAAACAAAACAAAACTTTGACAAGGGCTCAACCTCTGGCTCGTCAGTGGTCCACGGCAAACCCTGAGCAACGGGGATGCGCATCTTCTCCTCTTCAAGAAGCATCTCCTCTACTTTCTTCAGAAACTGCTCCTCCTTCATTCTTCCTCTTTGCTGAATCAAAGGACCAAAATTATCAAAATTACTAATAATTTAAAAATGAATTGATTTGTTTGTCTAGCAATAATAATTATTACCTCAGTTCTTAATTTGAACGGGTGCTGACTAGTCACCTTTAGCTTCCTATTCCAACTCTTTAGTGAATCTGAGCTCTGGCAAAAAAAAAAAAAAAAAAAGGTTCAAGTTTAACTAACAAAATGAGCAAAATTTAAAAATTTCTCTTTTCTTTTTTGTTCTTACACTGCGTCGACTCCTGCGGCCACCATCTGAGGACCTTCTTTCCCAGCTTGATCTGAAAATTGTTAAAAATTTAGGAGATCATGGCAAATTTATCTTATATCCTCTTAAAAAGTTGGAACATCCAATATGCTCCTATGAGTGCAAATTTCTTATAGCAGCTTCAAATTCATTATAGAAAGCAATAGGAAAATAAAATGGAAGGAAAGGCAAAACTGAAAACCCTGAGGGGATTTTGAATTACATACCTATTGCTATCCATGGAACAATAAACCTTTGAAGAATCCCTCTCCAAAGCACCAAATGAGATAAAATCAGCTGAGGAAGAGAGAGAAATCGGGCCTACCCCATTATCTCTGTCCTTCACCACGGGTTGCAAACCGGGCAATGCCCAATTCACAACTCTGGCCTTCCTCCTCTCTTCATCTTCATCTTCTCCCTTGGTCTCACCATCATCCTTTTTCTTTATCAACTGGAGGCTCTCAAAGGCCTGGACTAGGTGCTTCACTAGACCTGATCCTGGTTCAGGCATTTTGTCGAGCGCCTTCTTCATTGCAATTGTTCTCATCTTTCTCACCTTCGAGCTCCCCTCCAATTCATCAATTCCCAACTCTTCATCAACAGATTTATCAAATTCCACAGTTTTCTCAACCGGATTTTCTAATTGAACTACTGAAACACTCGGTTTCTTCACAGACCCCTCTTTTGCTTGTTCTTTGGCCTCAGATTTCCCTACAGATCCACTCAATTGACCCTGAGAACCCTTGATTTCTGAGAGAACCACATCGCTCTCCAACTTATCAACAGACCTTTCGTTCTGATCATTCAAAACCTCATTTTTTGCTGGTGAGTTTGGGTTTTCAGACTTCTTACGAAAGAATTCTTCTTGTGAGGCTTTAAGCGCCTCGTAGGCCTCCTTGCGGCACTTCTCAAAATCCAAAGAGCCATCTTGTACTTTCCGATTTTTCTTCGCAACTATGAATTTGCGACCTTGGCGTGGCATTGGTGGGACCGGAGCAGGGAAAGCAATGGCCCGCGAAGGGGTTTTCGAGGCCGATTTCTTGGCCGGGACGGATTTTGAAGCAGGCGATTTGGAGGGTTTGATAGACGGAGGAGGCGACGAAAAAGGGATGTTTGGGTTCGAATTTTCAGAATTCAGGAAAGTGTCCGTTGATTTTGAGCGGCTGTGTCGTGGGGTCTTTGTAGGAGTCGCCATTACTTGTTAGAGATAGAAGAAGAAGAAGAAGAAGAAGAAGAAGAAGAAGAAGAAGAGGTTGAGGCGACACGGCGTGGTTTTACTTTTACGAGCTTTTTTGTTCTCTATTTTGTTGGTTTTGGTTGCTTTTTAGCAGATTTTGGGAAAATGCGGAAGGCGATGGGACAAGAAAGAAAAGTGAACGTTGGAAGGGTTCTTAGGAAATATAAAGCATGGACCCGGAGTATCAAGTCAGTGGATTGAAAATGTTTTGTGGGGCCCGCCGTTTAGATCTGGAGGAGAGTTTGTTTTCTGTACGCCAGGTGCAGGTTCTATCTAATCGCGTCCGGGTTATGATAACGGCTAGTTTTGGGAAAAACGGCGTGGATTTGAACGCTGGATCCTGTTGTAGCCGTTTGATCCTCATCAGGACTAGGAGCCTCCAATGATTTTAAATTATGGTCAATACGATTATCCTATAATTTAAAATGCGTAAGCTGTGGTTATTTTTATGCCGTTAGTTCGTTTATCCGAACTTTTTATGCCGTTAGTTCGTTTATCCGAACTTTTTATGCCAAAAATAATTATTTTTTGACGCATTTCGATTGGCTGGGTATGGGAAAAAAATTATAATTGCTATTTATTTAAACTTATTTCCTTATTTAAATTGAACTTATATAATATATAAGCTATTAAGCTTAGTAATTTCTTTTTTGAGGGCTAAATATGTAGTTTCTAGAACCACACATACTTCTACAAATCTACCTCTAAGTATCTGTCCAAAACAACACTTTGCAATATTTCGATTTCTGGGATGTTCCTTTCAAGACAAATGTACACAAATACAACTCTACAAAAATTGAAAAAATATATTTTGGTTATGTAAACGTTGGGACGATTTCGAGGACCTCGCGAGTCGCGACTTATCCCAATCACATTTCTTTCGGTCCATGAAAGGAATTTTTTCTTCGGTGCTTACTCAAGTATTCCTTAGTAAATTACTAAATTTGAATTTATTCTTTTTTTTAAGATAAATTGAGGATCAATCCTTCCAACTTATTTTTAAATTAAAAAATGTCTATAAAAAAACTTTCATTCCGATTTCGAATCTACGATCTCTTACTTGAGATGCATTGATCTTTGTCATTAGACCAAGAGCTGCTTCTCAAATTTATCCTTTTATAAATCCTTTTAAGTTTATTATATTTTTTCTGGGTTGATTAGAGACTAGACTATTTTAGTGTTCAGTTGTTCACAGATTTTTAAACTTGGATTATTCATCCGTTATCATCAGTATGAAGCATGAACGCATGTTGATATGAGCATTTTTTTTTGCTAATATTCATAAATAATTTATTATAGCGTAACTTTTAATTATAAAAAAAATATATGCTTGCACAATTTTATGTTTTATAATCAAATATGATAAATGCATTGATTAACGTTAATTTCAAGTCGCTCATAAGTTATATAAATCAAACGATAAAAGTGGCCTGTGACTATCAAAAAGAAGTGCACTCAAGCGTCCCTCCGCTCCCTATTTAATTCGAGCTTGAAACAAAGTCAGAATCTGACGAGATTGCTGACGCGGGCTACTTGCAAGTTGCAAGTAACTCCTGTTGCGTTTCACTGAGGATGGTTATACTTGCACCATTCAATTAATTATTAGCGACTATCATTGATTCGGCTTCGGTGGGCCACAATTGTCAGCTCCAACAACAAGGACTACACAAACGAATCATTATGATTCCCTTGTAACTATTTCATTCATCCTGCAGTCAGGACTATTTTCTTTATCTTTGTATTTAACAATTCAACTTTACAGAAAACCTCTACAAATTAACATATAGGACAAAACGGGAAAAACGCACTAAACATACTCAATTATATATTCAGAAAATTTTTCTTGAATTGCTACATGCGAAGACATGCTAGCACAGTGAGGAAGAATCTGTGTTTTTCATCAATACTCGTACACACATTACCTGTGTTTCTCTTTTTCCTTTTTTTTTCCCCTCATAAGCGACTTATAAGCAACTTGAAATTTCACAGGAATGAACTGCTCCTTGGAACAGCTAGCAACATTCAATTTACAAACCAGGTCTCAGTGAGGTAGTCGAACAGTGCTGCGGCAGTAACCTCTATTCCAGCTCTGGCAGAGCAGCAAGTTCCAGAGGTAGATATTCAATTTATCTTTTTCAAATCCCTACCAAGTCAGGGAGATGCCAAGCACCAAACCGATTCCAGAAGAAAGTAGAAGTACCAGTGCCAGACAACTTCTGTTTAGAAATCCAATAACAGATAAGGTTCACAATCAGTTTAATTCTACATATCTTCTATTTTATAAGTGAATTCATTGATTATTGAAGGGCACTGGAAATATTAAAAGCTTGATTACAATTATGAAAGCCCCAATCCTCTTAGGTCAATATAAGTATATATAACCCTTTTGGCTATCCCAGCTTAGAAAAGAGAATAAATAGCTTCAGCAAGTTATTCTCAATCAGCTACTTTGGAGCAATTTTGTATCACAATTAGCAAGGTTTTGTAAGGTCTCGCCCAACAGCCCAAGTCCAAGTAAATTATTAGATTCAAATCTTAACAATATTTGTATCCCCATGGTAAAATGGATTGAATATCCCCATGCTATTTGTATCCCCATGCTATTACTTGAGAATTGAATATCACAAATCTGCTTTTAATCTGGACCATCTGCACTTCTAAAATGGATACATTACTGATTTGATGATGTCATAAAAAATGCATCCTACATAATGTCGGTAAATTGGTTGGATGTATTACTCATTTTAGATCGGCCTGTCTCACTGAAAAAAAAATATCCTGCTATCATGGTACATACTGACTCTCCAACTGTATTGGTATGACTTAGGACTTAGCCATGTAGTTAAATATTTTCTTTGAAAAGATATTCAAAGAAAGAACATAAATTACTGCTATATCTAAACACAACAAAAACTTGAAAGATATCCAGTATACTCACCTCCAGTTGTTAAGACGCCAGAAGTACACCTCCTTTGATAGCCATGCCAAAGATGAGCAAAATAGGTTTAATCAGGGCCTCGTTAAAAAACCATTAAAAAAGAGGGGGGATATGCCATACTTTAATGTACATAGTATCTCAAGAATATTTCATTTTAAAGTGTTATACAGCACAATTTGATGTTTTTTAAGGACACCAGAGAATTTTTTATTTTTTTTTAAAAAAAAAAACACAGCAGCAGAGTGTCATACCTTCCTATCATTAGCCACCTGCATAAATGACCTAAATAGTTTTCTTTTATTATGCCATCATGTACTAAAAATGCTGAAGCATCAGAGTTCTGGTTTTTGCATCTGGCTTGAAACCAAGTTTTAGCATTGCCACACATATGTTCTTAGCCAACCCAATCATTCCTTGTAAACACAATTCATGTGTAATGTAGTAGGCAGATGCATCTGAAGGAATGTGATGCTAATTTCAGGGAAAAAAAAATGATGTCAGAGGTTTCTCAAAGAGACTACAATTCTTAAGCAATTGGAAGATGGGGTTTTAAGAAGACTATACCAAACTTTTTTGTCGCACTTAACAGAAATTACCTATTATTGTAACTAGCACCAATATTTGTTTAGTACTTGCAAATAACTCATCCTAAAAATATGTCAAAATAGAAGGACAAAAGATACCACTAATACCTAAAGTTGACTCATTGATTGCTTCATATACTAACAAGATTAAAAAAGGAAAAAGTAACTTGAATGTCAGAACACAAGCACACGTAGTTGCACTGACATTGAGCAATACCTTTAAAATTTCTAGGAACTCATCCCAAAGGGACCCTGAGATACTACACCTTATCAGGGACATAACTGTAAAATCATCCCCATCGCACCCTAATTGAACCATATGCCTGTAGACTTCAAAGGCAACTTCAACCTCACCTCCATCTTCACATGCAAATATAACATGGTTGTATGATTGAGTAGAAACTTCAACCTCACATTTCTCCATATCCCACAAGAGTTGCAATGCCTGAGCCCACAGCCCTTGTTTCTGACAAGCCAGCAAAGCCACATTGTAGACATGAGAATTTAATTCCAACTTTGCTTCCCTTTTAACCCATTGAAAAAGTTTTATCACCTCAAGGTACCGATTAGACCTGTAAAGAGCTGATAATAAAGAGTACCATGTGTACATATCAGGCTGGAGGCCTGATAAGTTTAAAGTTCGGTAAACACTAAATGCCAGATCAGGCTGACAGGCTTTACCAAGGCAGTTAATAACTGAATTAAAGGCAATTAAATTTGGTTTTATTCCCCAATCCAACATTTTTCTTAGCACAACAAGTGCCACTTCCCAGTTGCCTTCCTGGGTGCATGTAGCAATAATGGCTTTCATAGTAGCTTCACTCGGTTCAAATCCAAACTGAATTGATTCATGGTATGCCTCGACTGCCAAATCAGCACAGTTGCATTGCACAAAGGTGCTAATTAAAAGGTCATAGGTTAGTTGGGTTCCTTTGATAGAATTTTTGCCAAGTTCTCGCCACAATTTCTCAGCTTCTACACAATCTTTAGATTTAGCATATATGGAAAACATAGTATTATAAACTATTGCATCCAATTTTCCCTTTGCACCATCGTCTCTTTCTAATTTGTTAAACAAGGATATTGCAGCATCATATCCTTTGTTTTTAGCAATAGCCTTTATTACTAAGGTAAAAGTATGACCTGTAGCAATATTTCTCATAGACATTTTGTCGAACATCTCTAACGCATCAGGTAATGACCCATTCCGTAGAAGGCTAGAGAGAAGTGAGTTACATGCATGAGCATCTGGCATGAGATTGAATGCCTCCATTGATAAGTAAAGCTCAAAAGCACTTCTGGTTTTGTTCGATCGGCTTAGAGCCACTAGCCTCTTTGATAGTGTTTTCTCATCTGTCTCCTCTAAGAAATGCAGTGTAACATCCTTGTGTTTACAATCTGCCTGTGCTTTATTCTCCTTCTCAGTAGTACAACTTTGTTTAATTGGTATATTACTACAGAATTTAATCTCATGGCTCCAAATTGTGGTGTCTAATTTCTCTTTGGTAGAGATATCAGAAATTGGAACACAAGATGCGACTTTACATATCAACCCATCAAAGGAACAAATGCTACCATGATTTGGCATCGGAGAAGAACCTAATCTACGCAACTTATTCTTCCTTCTAATCGAAGGATTTTGGAACGGAGCAGTGAAGTTCGTGCCATAACTTGGGCTACTACAACTCCTTATCAGAACCGCCATACTTTTAAGTTCTCCTTGGAGCAAAGAAAAAAGATAATTCAAGTGTGAAATTGGAAAGAATCAACTTTTTTTTTAGGAGAAAGAATCAACTATGAGTCTATGAGAGAGAGAGAGAGAGAGCTCTAATGGTGAAACGTTAATACATCTGCAGAATTATCTGTTTAGTAGATTCTATTCAACGGTTTTTTGGACTGGGCCGGACCGGGTTTATAAGTGGTTTATTCATTACTGATTTGGGCCTTGTTGTGCTCCCTTTGTTGAAAGGCGAAATGGACCCAACTTTTAAAAATGACCGAAAATTTTTAAAATAGTATTAAATTAATATAATATATTAAAAATAATATCAATATAATAAGTTTAATATAAATAGTATCACGAGATCGGAATCCTGGATTCTGAACGTTAGATCGGAATCCAGGATTCCGATCTAAGCTTTGATCGGATTCTGAGTTTCCGATCTAAGCTTAGATCGGAATCCGAGATTCCGATCTAAGCTTTTTAATTTTTTTATATATTATTTATTTATTTATTTAATTTATTAATTAGTTAAATAATTAGAAAAATAGATAATATATTGTAAAAATATTGAAAAAATATGGAAAAAATCAGGAATAATTAAATTAAATTTTATATGTAATTTAGTATTTTTTGGGAAAATTAAATTTATTTTCATTTTAATTAATTTATTTAATTAAAATATAAATTTTTATAAATTATTTAATTAAAATATAAATTTTTATAACTTATTTAATTAAATGAATTGTACCATTTAAAAAGGATTATAAATTTTCAGAATTTGCAGGGATACAAAGGCATAATCCTTTCAGAATGTTCAAAGTTTTATTAATTCTTTCTGCATTTGCAGGCTTAAAACTTTAAACAGGCTTAACTTTTGATAGGAAGGTCCGATTGGGGCGATCGAGGACATTCCGGAAAGCTGGCGACGAGATCTACGCATTTTACCGGGGTGAAACCCCATAACGACCATTTTCGAGGCCAAAAAACGCTCTCTGGACCTCCAAAATCCATTTTGAAAGTTTGCAAACCTAAAAACCACTCTAAACTACTAAAAATGTTTTTAAAATCATAAATTAATCATTAAAAAGAGAAATGCAGTAAATAAAGTGAATTTAGTCTTTCTTCTCCGTCTCAGTAAAACATCAATCTCGTGTGATTCCTTTCTAACGCAATCCAGAAAGTGCTTCCATTCGATATGATTGTTTAATATATAATATGAAAATAATATATACAGAGGACGACATCCGGGACGCATATCAAATGGTTGTTTAAATTAATTAAAAATTTATACTTAATTATTCATTTTTTAATTAAATAAATTAATTAAATTTATATTTAATTAAATAAATTAATTAAAAGGAAAATAAATTTAATTTTCCAAAAAAAATACTAAATTACATATAAATTTTTTTAAATTATTCCTGATTTTTTTATATTTTTCAATATTTTTAGAATATATTATTTATTTTTCTAATTAATTAACTAATTAATAAACTAATAAAAGGAAAAAAATTTTAATTTTCCCAAAAAATACTAAATTACATATAAAATTTAGTTTAATTATTTCTGATTTTTTCCATATTTTTACAATATATTATCTATTTTTCTAATTATTTAACTAATTAATAAATTAAATAAATAAATAAATAATATATAAAAAAATTAAAAAGATTAGATCGGAATCTCGGATTCCGATCTAAGCTTAGATCGGAAACTCGGAATCCGATCAAAGCTTAGATCGGAATCCTAGATTCCGATCTAACGTTCGGAATCCAGGATTCCGATCTCGTGATACTATTTATATTAAACTTATTATATTGATATTATTTTTAATATATTATATTAATTTAATACTATTTTTTAAAATTTCGGTAAAAATGAATATTGGTACGGTACACACACTATCAAATTTCAGAATAAGAAAAAATGCATAGTAAGGAATATTGCTATTTGCTAACAAGGAACAGATTATAATAAATCAACTTTTCTTGCCACTTAGAAAAGAATACCTTTTAGTCGGAGCTAAACTAAAATATAGGGGAATGGTTTGAAAAAACATGATTCTTTTCTTGACACAAACCAAAGAGGCAAAGACTAAGAGATCTCAATTTCCATGGGGAAAGGCGATACCTCAAGCACCTTGCTTTACCCTCACAATTATGAGCCCACCTTAGAAATCTGATAGAATAAACAAGTAAACTTGACTTTGTTTCCAAGATTTGTCCCCAAGATATAGGATAGCTTAACATGTTGTTGGCTTCAAAAACAAACAACAGGGGCCAAACAGTTTGTTTAAACATCTAAGGTACTATTGAGGCTCAATTACAACATTATTTTTTCATATAATTATAGCAGAATGGCATAACCAACCAAGTCCAAATGATTCAGGTACATCTTTATTTAACTTCAAGTCTGATTTGCAGGAATAGGTGAGGGCCAAACTTACTAGACAACAACGTCATAAAGAGCTGGTAATTTCAACTTTCATGTATATATGGTGTTTTTATGTTTTGAAATATGTTCACAATTAGCATACATCAAATATGTGTTATTGAAGAAAGAAAAAAACAGTCCGTTTATCTTTGAAAAACTCATGTATTAGCCTGTGAAATAACAACCAGTGACTCTAAAATAAAAAAAGCAATTTCACTCTATTTTACAGGAAAAAATGAACAATATGGGAGAATATGCAGGTGGCACGTTCGAGGCTGCAGTCGCAGCAGCTGCATTTGCAGCCATGGCTAGTGAAAATGATCATTCTTCGAAGCAAAAAGACTTGAGAAAAGAATCAAGCATGAAGAAGCCAGCTGATGCTGGTGGGAAATTCGTCAGATGGCTTAGCAATAGGGATGCCAAAGAGGATACTAAACCATCAGGTAAATAGTTATAACAATGTTTTTAGGATCAGAGGACATATTTTCATAAAATCAAGATGTAGTTTACCAACCAGTGCTGTGCTGCCATTGTTACCAACATGATTGCATATTAGTCCTGGGCTGTAACTGTACCGACTGGTACACCCACGTAGTTGCCTCAACAATAGACCTCACTTTGATAAGTTTGATCATATTGTCCGGTAACCAACGTTTCGAACAAGCACCCCAAATGTGTAGTTAATTGATTTTGCTTCAGAAAAAGAAGTTCATTGCTCCAAAAAGCATAAATAATAATTTTATTCAGTTCTTGGTGACAACGGCTAGTCTTTATTCATTGTGTAATGCTTGAACAATATTTTTTTTTTAAAAAAATAAGTTAATAAATCAGAATAAATTCAGGAGAAAGCACATTTACAAGATCAACCACCACCACACCGGACAGACCCACAACTGATCAAAAGGCACCTAGCTTCAAAAAAACTCCAACTTTCTCGGAAGAGATCCGAGACAGGGCTGGGACTAGAAAGACTCTGAGTTTCTCTGAAGAAGGCAGAGGCAGGAATGGTAGCAAAAAGACACCAACTTTCTTGGAAGACAACCGAGAAAGAGGCGGTAGCAAGAGATTCGATCGACTAAAAGAGCAAGAAATCCAACCAGCACCAGGTTGGGATAAGTTGGGTCCAAGGAGTACAATATTGGGTCCACAGCCAGGAGAGACCAAAGTGGATGTTTGGGAGAGGGAACAGATGGAGAAAATAAGAGAACGGTGCTTCACTGACTTCTTATTCATATAAGTAGAAACCAGAAATTTGCTTTAAAATGTAATCTTTTTTTTGTTATTGCAGATTTGAAAAGATGAACATCACAATTCTGGAATGGGAGAATGAGAAGAAGGTGAAAGCTAAACGAAAATTGGAACGGAAAGAGGTTTCATTATACTTCAATTTTGATTCAACACCAACCAATTTTTGTGTTAATGAAAACAACATGGTTGTTTTAATTGTTGATGAAGCGAATAAAATGGACAATTATAAAAAATGCACAGCATGCTAACCAATGCAACAGTTGCTTTAACCAGCCTGTTTTAGGTACTGAGGTGCATGTCCAATTAAATTACAGTACATAAATTCTTGAAATTCTTAAATATTGCAGAGAGAAATTGAAACCAGAAGATTAAAGGCACAAGCAGCGTACAGAGAGGAGATGTCAAGGATTGATAAAATAGTTGGAGGCGCCAGAACTTTGGCTGAAGAAAGGAAAAGAAATGATGAAATAAAAGCTATTGAAAAAGCCAAGAAAATGCGGTCCGTTGAACAATCTCCAAAATCATCATGCCCTTGTTTCTAAATAATATTTGAAAAACAAGGAAACAATATATGAAATGATCAGATTATTGTATATATCCAAGAGGTGTGTATGTAAATCAAGGTGCTTGCTTGCTTGAAGATTGTAAATCATTTACATAGGAAGATCCAAATGGAAAGGCAATTTCATTACTCGTTGTGTTCAGTTTCTCCAACAATATTATCAGAAAAAAATGTCTCTCCAAAAAAAGGAAGAAATAACAACTTAAGCATCTCTTGGTTGCTTAAACTCTGATAAACAGTCTGGTATCAAGCACCTTAGGTACACTAAGAATGTAGACATCATAATCTCTCTATGGCTTTAGGTCTCACAACAACAACAACTAAGCTTTACGTCTCACAATGACGCAAATCTCTTTTTCTTGATCTAGAAACTGTTGTCAAACCCATAATTTACCACTAAACAAGCTTTCAAATATTCCATCTGTGGAAGTCTCAAATTATGTAATGTATGCATCAATAGTAAATATTAACGACATTTAAATGGTGCAATAGAAATAGCATATTGTTATTGGATTCATACAAGAGAAATACATCTGACTTCCTAATTTATTATTTGTTGGCTGCAGGAAATCCTCAATGACAAGTCAACAAATATTTTCATATTGGACTAATAGCAGTCAAAAGAAAATTATATAATTCAAATACTTCAAGAGATGCACAATACTAAAATGAAGACATAAAATCAGCATAAAAAGCAACCTTTGCTTTCAACAATATCACATCATTATCAAAGCAGCATTCACATCTATAACAAACGAAATCAGCATCAAAACAGCATTTGTACTATAGCAAACCAAATCAGCATCACAAAAGAATTCCTACCTAAACAGCCCAAATCAGCATAAAAACAGCATGCTTCTTCCAAGGCTGTAAATTTACTCCACTAAATCACAATTTCCCCCACCAAAACATCTTTCAGCATCACACAATTTTGTGTATAAACCTAATCATTTTACAGACACTATTTACAGAACAAGAAAGAACCCTTTCATTTTTGTATACTCCAATTTCTTGTCAGAGCATACCAGCAAGCAAACGAAATACCACATATTATATGTCAATTTTACCCAGAATGACCAAAAATCCTAGGCAGTAGATGCGGGCTTTCCATCTTGTAGGGATATAACAGTCTCAAAAGCACCGACCAAAGCCTTAACTTTACTCTTTCTAGTCTCAACAAGCTTACTCGCTGTCTCTTCTATCACATTATTGAATAGACCGTTTGGCCCCTCCTTCCTCTCCTTCCCATCCTGGTGCCTGAGAACCACACCACCTGATTTCTCATCCACACTAGTTGGCCCAGTAAGATCAGACCTGCTCTGCTTCCTATAGCTCTCTTTCCTGCCATTGCCACCAGATTTTTGGTTTTCCCCCACCACCCCTACCACTCTTGGCTTTCTGAACTTGAGCCGCCTGGGCTCAGATTCACTAGCAGGTTTAAGTTCAACAACCCGAGCTGGCTTGAACTTCAACTTGTAGGCCTTCTCCTCTAGTTTCTGGGACCTGCTTCTCCTCCTATTACAACGTTCACCTTTTGGTTTCTCATTTTTAGAAGCAGATTCGACTGAGCCACTTGAAGCAGATCTTGATATTGATACAGATCCACCTTCAGATTCAGATTCCATGCTCTCCTCTGATTCAGCACTTGATTCGAAATCTGATTCAGATTCAGGTTCAAATTTCTCAACAGACTCACTAGAAATGTACCCAGATTTGAGAATAGCTTCATTGCTTGGCTCAAAATTCTTGCCCTTTTTAACTAACTCAGGCTCAGATTCCACAACAGTTCCCTTGTTAGGCTCAAAATTTTTGCACTTTCCCCCCAACTCAGGCTCAGATTCCACAACAGTTCCCTTCTCAGGCTCAGAATTTTTGCTCTTTTCACCCAATTCAGGCTCAGATTCCACAACAGTTTCCTTGTCATGCTCAGAATTTTTGCTCTTTTCACCCAACTCAGGCTCAGATTCCACAACAGACTCACTAGAAATGTACCCAGATTTGAGAATAGCTTCATTGCTTGGCTCAAAATTCTTGCCCTTTTTAACTAACTCAGGCTCAGATTCCACAACAGTTCCCTTGTTAGGCTCAAAATTTTTGCACTTTCCCCCCAACTCAGGCTCAGATTCCACAACAGTTCCCTTCTCAGGCTCAGAATTTTTGCTCTTTTCACCCAATTCAGGCTCAGATTCCACAACAGTTTCCTTGTCAAGCTCAGAATTTTTGCTCTTTTCACCCAACTCAGGCTCAGATTCCACAACAGCCTCCTTGTCAGGCTCAGAATTTTTGCTCTTTTCACCCAACTCAGGCTCAGATTCCACAACAGTTTCCTTGTCAGACTCGGAATTTTTGCTCTTTTGACCCAGCTCAGGCTCAGATTCCACAACAGTTTCCTTGTCAGGTGGTAATGGTGTGTTCATTTCTTGAATGATTTTGTTAGACTCAGAATTTTTGCTCTTTTGGCCCAACTCAGGCTCAGATTCCACAACAATTTCCTTGTCAGGTGGTAATGGTGTGTTAATTTCTCGAACGCTTTTGTCAGCTTCGTTTATTAAAGACTCTTCTGGTGCTTCTCCAATGACATTGTCTTCACGCTTGAAGACCTCATCAGTTTCTACTCCATTTGGACCCTCAATTCCAAAATGAACTTCAGTTGTTTCCTTGAAGTCAGATTTAAGCAGTTCAGCTGTTTTCTCCTTATTCAAATCAAAATCAACTTGGACTGGTTTAACTTCCAATTCCGGGTCAACAACATAAAGAGTCCTCTCCATGCTCACTTCCCTGCCAATTCCATCTATAGACCCCTCAGCACAATTTCTGAAAATATTACTGGGCCTCCTATTTACTTTTCCTGCACTCCTTTGTTGTATCTTGGTTTTATTGGATATACTGACAGTCTCGTTATGAATAGTTTCAGGTCTGCCAACCTTGGACTTGGATGGTGCACTGGAGACCTTCACAGGTTTATGCAAACCTTTAGACCCAGAACAGGATGCATCCAGGGAAGCCTGTCTACGCAAATTCCGTCTAGCCAATTCAGTTGGTCTCTCAAAATCTGGCTTTGTAGGTAAAGCCACTTTCGATGAAACTAATGGCACCACCTGGGGCTTCTGTATCTTTGTTACAGCATCATATGATTCGATATCTTTCCATTTCGGACCCTTCCTTAAGCCACCTTTTTTCTTAGATGAGTGGGATCCACTTTTTTCGGCTTCTTCTTCAAGGGGGCGTCTACCCCCATACTTGCAAAAATCATGACATGAACCTGTACTAGCTCGGAGATAATGCGGGATTTTGACTGGTGTTTGACTTTGACAGGCAGTTGATTTCTGATCAGGTGTTGACTTCAGTTTTGACTCAGGTGTTGATGCTGAACGGATTGGTTTGACATATCCACCTCTTGCTGTACCAGCCACTGGTACAACATCTTTTGTTTTAGGTTTACTGCTCATTTTGAGTAGATTTCAAAAATGCAATAACCCTGCAATAAAAAGAACTGTACCATTAAGCACTCCATTGCATGAAGCTCTTAGAAGAATTTTTTAATGCAAGAGAAAAACTTATAGTTCTTGATTTCTATTAAGTCTCAAGAAAAAGAAATAGATTTGTTAAACTCAATAAATTTTGACATACGGCATGGAAATTTAATGTCAACTAGCACCTCATTTGTAGCTAATGCTACTTAAATATACATAAAAAATAAAAATAGCATGATGAGGCTACCGTACCAGCTGTTTTGTGCTTGTACTAGCTATAACTGAAATTGTACAAAAATGGTATGATGACTGTTTTGATAGAACAAATTTTCTCCAATGAAGACTAGGACATGAAAGACCTATAACATGCAGTACCTATGATTATACAAGTTAACTTTTTATAAAAATGAAATTAGCATGGATTGAACTCTAAATACACACTGGATAGTCACTATTGGTCATCAATGATACAGTAATCAAAGAAAAAATTTTGCTATTGGAAAGCAATTATGAATCATCTTCAAATAATTAATAATGAATGCATTATGCATGGAAGCCAGATTCGGACATGCTAAATCTAGTGTTTCTATAATTATGTACCAGAGATTTTTTTACTTTTTTTGGCCATTTGCTAACTAAAACACACAACTAGTTCCTATTTTAGCTCAACATCGAACTTACTAACTAATCTTGCCTACATTCATCAAAAGAGGTTGCACTAACATTACTATTTCAAAAAATCGAAAGAAAATGCATTTGTCAGATGAAAACAAAGCAATCAATTTGAGAAAAATATCTAATCCTAAATATAATAATGAAATATATCAAGCAGCTATCAGCAATGCAATTTATTAAATTTGAAAAAGAAAGGTGACTTCACCAAGCATGTACGCAAAATATTCTAAATCAATTCTACTCGATACAAAGTAGAATTTGATCACAAACGTAAAATTCGACAACAATAAAAAAGAATAAACGATCTAACACTCGAGTTACTTGCAAGTTATGAATCACTACACAAAGGATATCTTAAACATTCAATTAAGATCCGCACCTCAAATTTCTTTCAATTCAAGATCCAAGAAGAACCTTTTCACCTTTGAACTGACCAAAACAAGGAACCCAACAAATAAATTAAAGCATTTCGAGGTGAGATGTGGAGTAGCTCTACTAAATCAAGAATTCAGACCATGAATTTCACTCGACAATTCTCAACTAAAGTCCTAACGAGAGAAAGAGAGGGAGAAACTAAGAGAAAGGGAGGAGAGAGAGAGAGAGTAAGAAAAAGGTGGTACCTTTCGGCGGAGGGAAACAATTACGAATTCTCGAATCTTCTTCTGTCTGGCTTTTGGCGAAGGGGATGTAGCAGCGATTAAACTTGTACCTTTTCCATTTTTGCGGGAGTGTGTTTTCTATTTTTTTTTTCTTTTCTTTTCTTTTTTTGTTTTGCTTTTTTTCTCTCCTGTGAAGAAGCAAAGATGGCGTGGGTTGTAGTGTACGGGAGAGTATCCTCTGGATGGTTGAATACAACCATCCAGTGGACGTCTTTCGATCCGAGCCGTCCGATTTAATCTTAACGGTTAGATCTTTTCGGGCCTATCAATTCAGGTATCATGCACGGGGCATCTATAGCCATTGAGATTAAATCAGACGGCTGAGATCGAAAACCATCCATAGATGGCCATCCAGAGGATGCAGTTCCGTAGTGTACACAGAATCTTGTACAGGGAAGGGAGTTTAACCGAACCGAAATCAGGCAGCAGAATCGGTTCACCAACCCAATCACAAACCGTCGATTTGTTATTTGTTACGGAAATATGCCTTCTTTTTTGCAAAAATGCCCCTTAAAAAGTTCTTATTTTGTAAAATTGGCTTGAGAAGCTAAACAACCACCTTTCAGTAAGCGAAGCGATTTTCATCTTTTTCGATATTCACTGAAAATATTGTACATTCTGGTGGGGTGAAACAGAAAATATGCCTTTTATAATTTTTTTTTCTCCGCGTAATGAAAAAAAAAAAATGTTTAAAATGAAAAAGCGTTAAGCATTGTAAGTTGTAACCATTTTCAATCAATTTTTATTCCAAACTTTTCCCAATTTCAGTTCCTTTCCGTAAAGCAAGTAATGCTCCCATACAACAACCCCTGTTACAATTTATATCGAAAATTATGAAATTTGGGAAACAGCACATGCGAAAGTCAACTTTTTTAGAGTGGGACTACACTTTATTAATTGCGCTCATAAATGAAATTGCTGTCATAGACCCGAACCGGACCGCTATGAAAGTGGCAATCGGACGAACAACCGTAACGAATTTATTCGGATTATATATGGTCTGACTGTGTAGCAGGTCGCTGACAATCCGGATTTATATAGCTCATAGATGGGAAACGTTTTTGCTTTACGTTAGGACATGAGAGTCGTGGTCTTAAACTTACTTTTTATGTGAAGGAATGGAAGGCACGACTTTTTTTAGGTGCATTTACTACTTGACAGTGGCTGTCAAGCTTTTCTAAAAAGGAATTTTTTTAGGTGCATTTTGGAAGAAGAATTAGCGAAAATAATATTGTGTTGATTCTTGAAAGGAGTAGAGAAACAATAATATTCTTAGGCTCCGTTTGGATAGGTGTGGGAAGAAGGGAAAAAAAAAAGAAGTATTGAGAAGTGCGTAACTTTGTGAAGAGTTTGGATTGTTTATAATAAATTTGGGCCTTCTTCCTTCTTCATATATCCAAACGGTGCCTTAGTTCTTACTCTTATTCGGAGTTCGCAAGTTTAATTGAGTTTCAAAATTCGGAATAGTCACTAAATTTAAATTATTGATTGTTTCTCATTTATCTAAATATACAATTAGAAGTCTCATTTTAAGTTCAAAAAATGAACAAAAGAACAATTCAAATTATAATTTAATAAAAGATTAATTTTTAATTCTTAAATTCTTTTTATAGCTTATTTTGATGAGAAACTTTGATTTCGGTAAGTTCTTAATTATTTTTTTTTTTAATATTGGGCTGTTATATTTGTTAACTTGTTTTATATTGTAATCTTATTTGTTTCATATATGTAGTGTGTTTGTATTGATTTAAACCTAAAATCGCATTTTTCTTGTTGCAAATCTTTTGGTGTTATTTTTAAAAATTGTCACATCATGGTATAATTAGAAATAATGTATTTTACAGAACAATTGTAATTGTTTATTTATTCTTTTATTCAAAGCCAATTGGATTGAATCCTCGTGCCACAATTCCCTCCATAGAGACATGGAACCCAATTTAATAGGCTGTTCAACATACTCTTGTGTTAAAGAAATATATGGTAGGAACGTAGTATTATGGCAAGTTCCTTAAGTTATATATTTAAATATTTCCGTAAATCTTGGCAAATGGTCGCCATGCAAGACCAGATCCAATCTATGCAAATAAAAAAGAAACCAAGGAAAGACGAGGTATCCTTTTTGCATACTATTGGGCGTAACATTTGATCTCTGATTAAATTAAATACTAAATTAATTAAGCATGTATTAAGGAAAAGAATCGGAAGACGTGGTCCTTAGTTCTAACATATTATATTGGCATTTAATAATGAATTTAAGAATGTGTATTATAGGAGACAAGATCTGAGAAGGTGCTTAGGGTTTAAGTAATTTTAGGAAGTCTGTTCTTGTCATGCACAGAGGAGCCACTTTTTATCACTGCAATTATAATTAGTTTTTTTTTTCAGAATTTAGTACCATGCCATTATCTCTAGTTCCTTTTGTTCTGAATGAAACTTTTATCATTTCAATTTTTTTTTACTAACTGAAAATTTTTTCCAATTTAGATCAATTTTCTGTTATTTCTCGTATTAAATTTTCCACTACAATAAAAACATTATAAAAAATAAGGTAAATTTATTTCAATACGTTTATTCTTGTTATGATTTGAATCGTTTGGCTTACATTAAATGAATTTATAAATTTATTACAAATAAATCAGGTAAACATCTTGAATCTGTCGTATATAGATAAAATTTTTTTTTTAGACAAATTGACAGCGGCTATCAATTTAAAAACAGAAAAAAAAAACAAATAAAGAAAAACAACGAAACACTAGCAGTGTTTGAAGAAATTGCGACCCTCCTCCTGAACCCACAGCGCCACCGTTCGTGTGTCCCTGTACGAGGCTCTAAAAACCTTGTTGCTTCGTTCTATCCAAACTGCCCAAAGCGCTGAAACAAAGTACACCAGAAGCTGGATCGTATATAGATAAAATTGATCTTAATAATTTTTGTAGTTATATATTATTTTCTTTTTAGGAAAGATAGGATCAGCCTCCAATGTCCTAACCAAAAACTCATTTTATTTTGTAGTTATACTAACGAAATCAATTAGTAAGTGAAACTAATATTAAAGTATAAACATAAATACATAATATATATCACAGTAACTAATTGTGAGTTAACAGACATATATAAGTTATATCCCAAGAATAAGAATTTTAGGAAGAAAACGTTGAGAAGTGTGTAACTTTTTGGAAAGAGTGGAAGAAGTTATTTCGGGAAGAAGAAATGTTGTTTGGATGGTGAGTTAGGAATAAGCAAATTAATATTAATTTAAATAAATTATTAAAAATTATTATTTTAATATTAAATAAAGTGCTAATTAAAGAGCACACAGAATTTCATTTAGCTATTAGTATTTAGTTAATTTTGTTGAAATTGTATTCATAGGAGCTTCGTTTGGATAGGTGTGGGAAGAAGGGAAGAAGTGGGAAGAAGCATTGGGAAGTGTGTAACTTTGTGAAGAGTTTTGATTGTTTATAATAAATTTGAACCTTCTTCCTTCTTCCTATATCCAAACGGTGCCAGAAAGAAACTATTCTTCCTCCGTACTCCTAACTTGTTTGGATGCTTAGGAAGAACTTATTCCTAGAAATAAGCTATTCTTAGGAATAAGCTACAAAGAGAACAACCCCAGATAACTGATAAATAAAGAAACAGATAGATATGATCTAAATCAAATTAATTTTATTGCATAAGTCTATAAAAACGTAAAATTTACGGACATAAATTTCATTCGAGAAAAAAATCTCAATTCAATTACTAAAATCGAGAAAATGGACTATGAAATCCATTCATAGCAAAATAAAAAATCCATAGAAATAGATATTATGAATGGATTTCATAGTCGATTTTCTCGATTTTAGTAATTGAATTGAGATTTTTTTGAAATAAACTACTAAAACGTATAAGCCGACAGTGTTGTAGCTAACGCGTTAAGTATCCCGCCTGGGGAGTACGTTCGCAATAAAATTAACTTGATTTAGATCATATCTACCTGTCTCTTTATAGTTTCTTTCTAGAAATAACTTCTTCCAACAATTAAATATACATAATTTCAACAACATTAGCTAAATACTAATAGCTAAATGAAATTCTGTGTGCTCTTTAATTAGTACCTTATTTAATATTAAAATAATAAATTTTAATAATTTACTTGAATTGACATTAATTTGTTTATTCCTGACTCGCCATCCAAACAACATTTCTTCTTCTAATTGGCTCCGTTTGGGCAGAAAATATTGGGAAGTGTGTAACTTTGTGAAGATTTGAATTGTTTATAATAAATTTACGTCTAGAAAGAAGCTATTCCTCCTATTTTCATACCATCCAAACAGGAATTTGTATGTATATCGCACGGATTTGTACCATACGATACAAACGGGGATTTGTGTGTATATCCCACGGATTCGTACTAGTAGACCTGCTGCAAGTTGAATATTGTTACCAACCCACCTTGACCAATTCAATCAAATATCATTTTTCCCCTCAGATTGGACCTGCATCTATTCAATATTTCCAATTTGGAGAAAGTCAAAGAAAAGGAAAATCACTGCCAAAAAGATAATATGAAAAAAAAAACGCAGTTCTAATATATTAGTTTATTTCGAATAGTACTATTTACTATATTAAATATTCACAAAAATCAAAATGGAAGTCGCAATAAAATGTCTATCAAACTTGATTCAATTTTAAAATCAGTTATGCCTTGATAAAAATATTTTTTACGTGTGATTTCATTTCATTTCTTATAATTTCGTTGGATTTAATAACATAGAAATTCCAACAAAATGACACCAAATTCGTTCATTTTGATCATAAAAAATTTTATGAAATGAGATCCCATGTTAAAAAGAAAAGTATTTTGATGAGGGCTTAAGTTTCCATCACACGATTTTAGTTTTCACTTGTTGATCCTAATCTTTTCATAATACTCATTAATAAAAATTTCAATCGGTCTAAATTAAATACATACTTTATGTGAATAATATAAAGAAAAGTATTTTGATGAGGGCTTAAGTTTCCATCACACGATTTTAGTTTTCACTTGTTGATCCTAATATTTTCATAATACTCATTAATAAAAATTTCAATTGGTCTAAATTAAATACATACTTTATGTGAATAATATAAAGGACATTTTAATCTTTTTTTCTTGTTTTGCTAATATTTTGAAAGATATAAAATGATGAACATAAAAGACCAAAGTTGGGCGGTTTACTTGAATCAATGGAGGATATGGTAAATTGGTAATCTCTGAAAAACATACACCATATTATACATGTCTACTATCTAAATCTTTCGCTCCTTTCATGACCTTCCAAGAAATTAAGAATATATTTTTTGTTGACTTCATCGTTTGTTCGACTTACGCGGCTTATGCCATACTTAAGTCACGACGTAACACGCGCGCAAATGCAACCGACATCTTTGTTAAGGAAAAATGGGCAAATGGCCGACACATGATTAATACATTTCTATGGAAAACTGGAAAGTCATTGCATGAAGTTCTATTGGGCCTCAATCCTCGTAGAACATCCCAATGACCGAAATTTTAAAAAATAATATTAAAATAATATAATCCAATAAAATTAATATCAATTTAATCAATTTAATATAAATAGTATCGTAAGATCGGAATCCTGGATTCCGAACGTTAGATCGGATTCTGGGATTCCGATCTAAGGTTAGATCGGATTCTAGGATTCCGATCTTACATTAGATCGGAATCCTGAATTCCGATCTAACTTTGACGATATAACTGACCTCCGGACCTCCTTTCCGCGCGCGAGCACAGTACGTTTAATTTTATTTTTTTTTATTTTATTATTTATTTATTTAGTTTATTAGTTTTTAATTTAGTTAATTAAATAAAAAAATAAAAAAATAAATAAAATGTTCCAAAAATATTTAAAAAATCGGAAAAAATGAGGAAAAATAAAATTTAAAATTATATGTAATTTATTAATTATATTAGATTTTTTTTTGTTGTCTTTTTATTTGTTTATAAACTACTTAATTAATTAGAAAAATAGATAATAAATTGTAAAATTATTTTAAAAATACGGAAAAATAAGAAAAATTCAAATGAAAATTTATGTGTAATTAATTTATTTTTTTTTTTGCTTTTAATAATTAAGATTTTGATAATTAAATATGAGAAAAATTAGAACTGAAAAAACAGCTCCGGATTCGAAAAGTTTGGCGCTAGAAAAATAGGAAATACGCTCTGAAAAATTCTAACAAAAATACTAAGCTGTTAATTGGCGGACCAATTTTTCTAAACTTAAATTTTAAAATTTTTAGGCGTACCATTTGTTCAAAACAAAAATGACAAAGGATGAATATAGTCACACTTTCAAGTGAAAAAACAGCGTTGGATTCGAAAAGTTTGGCGCTAGAAAAATATGAAATACGCTCTGAAAAATTGTATCAAAAATACTGAGCTGTTAATTGGCGGACCTATTTTCCTAAACTTAAATTTCAAAATTTTTAGGCGTACCATTTGTTCAAAACAAAAATGACAAAGGATGAAGATAGTCACACTTTCAATTGATAAAATAGCTCTGGATTCAACGTAGTATTACGAATATTACAATTATTACATTATCACATTAAATAAAAGTACAATTCAACTAAATATTACATTATCACCATAAAAATTACAATTATTTTCTTCCTCCTCTTGCAAAATTAGTTATTCTTGCGCCAAGACGTAAAATTCCACCACGTATTCCGGTTTGTGCTCTGCTACTCGATGCTCCTTGACTATCCCTTGTAATTGATGTCCCCTGACTTGTGACATACCTAGCAGAACTTGAGCGTGGATCCACGCTAATGGAATTTCGGCGTGGTTCATTTCGAACTGTACTTCGAACTCTCCACGTTCAATATCAATGGTTACCACAGTCATCAGCGCTGTAATTATTAAAATATATAAAAAAAATGTAAATATAAATGAAGGTTAATTTTTAGTAAATATTAAAATATCAATGCTTACCCGCTTTAAGAGTATGCTTCATGACTTTTAATTGCACCTCTTTTGGCCACCGTTCTCCATCTGCCTGTCTTCCCAATGCTATTTGCTTCCTTTCATTAAACCACTGCACAGTCTTGTACCAAGTGCCTTCTACGAGTCCAACAACTGGGAGTCTTCTCTCAACCTTGTACCGGCTATTTAGACTTTCAGATCCGTTACTAGTCATAAGACCCCAACGTGCACCAGTGTCAAAAGTTTGTGCCCACCTCTCTGGCCTCATTCGCTCATTGGTATCTGTCTCGTTTTCTTTACCACACTTCTTAAGATAATCGATAACTTCAGGGTTTGTCACTCGGAGTTCCTCCCACATTTTCATGAATGGCCGTTTCTTTTTCTTGTTAGCCAACTTATTTCTAAATTTGTGTGGTATACCTTTGTCTTTACCAGAAACCTTGTACACATTTTCACATAAATGTTGCATACAATACCGATGTACGGCCAATGCAGGCTCCGCACTTTCTTGCCATCCGTACTGTGGTCTTTTAAACATGTTCCTTATTCCCCAATGACGGTCTGAGACAACACAAAATTTTTTTGGTCCCACCACTTGTTCCCGTAGAAATTTCATGAACCAACCCCAGCAAGCTTCATCCTCCGTTCTCACTAAAGCAAATGCTAACGGAACAAGCCGTTGCTCAGGATCGTAACCGCAAGCCGCTAAGAATTTACCCTTATAGCGACCTGATAAGAAAGAGGCATCAATGCTAATCACGGGCCTAATATACGGAACCGCCGCAATACAAGGCCCGAATGCCCATGCTGCTGCTTCGAACATAGCTCTGTTCGGATCACCTACGCTTTTAAACAACCACTTTATCTGCGTGCCGGGTGTCGTCCTCTGTATAGCCAATAAAAGACTCGGTAGTTTGTTGTACGAATCTTCCCATGAACCAAAAAGATGTTCGATTGCTCTTTCTCGCCCCCGCCAAATCTTGTTATAAGTGGGCACCACATTCGGGTATTCTTTCTCCAATAGAGATTTAACGTCGGGTAAGGAAATACCGACATCTCTCTTTACTGCATTTGTAATACAGTTGGCAATAACCTCAGCCGTTAAATTATCATGTGTGAAGTCTCCGGCCCTCCTCACGCATGTATGCTCGTGTTCATTCGTTATTATCTTCCAAAATTTGCCTTCTCTCTCTGTACGGGCATACATACGCCACTTACAACCATATTCCTTACAATTCAATATTAATTTTTTCGGAGAACTAGCAGTGGTTTTATGTTGTACATTTAAACGTAATGAGTATTTTTGACACTCTCCTATGAGTTGCTCTTTGGAGAAAAAAATTGTCCCTTCTGCTAATGGCCCTGATCCATGAGGTTGAGACGGTTCAGGTACGGAATTTCTATACTCAGAAATATCTAGCAATTGCTCTACGGGATGGTATGTTTCGGTCCTTCCTGTAAGGTAATACTGGTGATTGGGGTTCACGTTTGATTGGGGTCCACCATCGATTCCCTCTGACTCAAATAAGTCCACTTCTTCATCACTAAAGTCCTCACCTGTTGCATAGTCTGACTGAAAACCGGGACCTCGGTCGTATAAATCATCGAGTCGACGTGTTTCTTCTTCGTTTTCTTCGTTTACTTGAACGACCTCTTCTTCTTCTTGTGGCCGGCCGTGCCTACTACTACTACTACCACCATGTTCTTGCCTACTACTACCACCTTGTTGATGCCTACTACTACCACCATGTTCCCAAGTGCCTTGACCGGTGTAAGACTCGTAGTATGTACCTTCTTCTTCCTGAAGTGTACTATCACGAGGATCCATACTGTTAGGGTCCCAAGGATCCCAATCTAATGTAATGGTTTCATTCTCTTCTTCTTGATTGGTTGCATTTGGTTGTTGGTGTTCTTCTTCCTCATAATTTTGTTGTTCATTATAATTATAATTATAATAACCACCTAATTATAATAAAAAAAATGTGTTATAATCACATAAAAAAATTAAATTAAATTATAATAATAAATAACATAGATATTTTAAATATTATTTGTACTACTATAGTTAAATCGCATAGTTAAATAATAACGATATTAAATATTACTTATTAAAAGCCATTTCTAGAAATATGATTTTAAAAGCCATTTCTACAAATATGATTTTAGAAATATTACTTATTAATAAAATATGATTTTCAATATGATTTTAATTATTATTTATAAATCGCATTTATAAATATGATTTTTTCATAGTTAATATTAATATAAATATATATATTTAAGCACATAATTCTATTATTCAAAATTAAATGTCACATAATTACATTCAAAATTAAATTTACCTTGTGCCGGAAGTAAATCGACATGCATTTCTAAACCATCAAGTCGCCTTGCCTCAAAGCACTCGTGTTGAACGTATCGCCATTCATTTTGAGAGTTGACCGGCAAAATAATTTGTTGAAACCTTCCGTCCATAATTCTATCTAAGCTTAGATCGGAATCCAGGAATCCGATCTAAGCTTAGATCGGAATCCAGGAATCCGATCTAAGCTTAGATCGGATTCCTGGATTCCGATCTAAGCATGTCAGGAATCCACCGCCCCAATCAAATCAATTTTTGTTTTTTCCCTTTTACTTTTCTCTTTTACTGTTATTTATTTTATTAAATTAATAATATTTATTATAAATATTCTTATTTTTTTAATTAATAAATTAAAATTTAAATATATATATTATATTTAAATATATATATTAATAAATTAATTTTATCATATTCATTAATTTAAATAATTCATTACCTAAAATAAAACATTTTTTTCAAATATAATTACTTACATTAAATTAGTTAAATGAAATTAAATTAAGTAAATTAATAATTATATTTTAATTATAATTGTAAAATTAAATTAATAATTTATATTGTTTTGTAAATTAAATTAAAGTACTTCAAAAAAATATTAGCTCAATCAAATTAAATTAACTAAATAAAATTAAATTAATTTAATTACTTCAAATAACTACATAAAATTTTATTACATTAAATTAAGTCAAATTATTAAATAATTTTATTTAATTAATTTTTCATGTCATTTTATTCTTCAAAATATCAAAAATCCGGTTCTAAACAAACGACAAAAATTTTATAATCATTTAATTTAATATTAAAATTTCATATATTTAATTAATGTTTATAATAGAAGTAAAATAAATTATATTAATTTAATATCATATCTTCAAAATATATTACTAAAATTTCATAATATATTAATTTAATATTAAAATTTCATATATTTAATTAATTTTTATAATTAAATTACAATAAAACCATAAAAAGACAAAATTGGGTAGGTACAGCACTGTTCGGAATCCCAGAATCCGATCTAACGTTAGATCGGAATCCCAGAATCCGATCTAACGTTAGATCGGAATCCAGGAATCCGATCTAACGTTCGGAATCCAGGATTCCGATCTTACGATACTACTTTTATTAAACTGATTAAATTGATATTAATTTTATTGGATTATATTATTTTAATATTATTTTTTAAAATTTCGGTCCCGATGATTAATGAGACCCAATATTTTAAAAAAGGTTTGCATATATGGCCATATGCCGAAAAATTTAAAAATAATATTAAATTAATATAATATATTAAAAATAATATCAATATAATAATATTTTTTTAAATAGTATCACAAGATCGGAATTTGGGATTCCGATCACAATTACGGAATTCCGGATACCGATCTTAGCTAAGATCGAAATCCGGGATTCCGATCTTAGCTTCAAATATTAGAAATAATTTTTAAAATAATATTTAATTAAATATAAATTTAATTAATTTATAAATAATTATTTTATTTAATTAAAAAATGAATAATTAAGTTATAAATATTTTCATTTTAATTAATTTACATTAAAATTATAAATTTTTAAACAACCATTTGATCTGCGTCTCGGGTGTCGTCATCTGTATAGCCAATAAAAGACTCGGGAGTTTGTTGTACGAATCTTCCCATGATCCGAAAAGATGTTCGATTGCTCTCTCTCTCGCCCATGCCAAATCTTGTTATAAGTGGGTACCACATTCGGATATTCTTTCTCCAATAGAGATTTCACGTCCGGTAAGGAAATACCGACATCTCTCTTTACTGCATTTCTGATACAGATGACAATAACTTCAGCCGTTAGATTATTATGCGTGAAGTCTCCAGCCCTTCTCACGCATGTAGGGGTGTAAAAAAAACCGTGAATCCATTCAATCCGTTCAACCCACCCGACACGTTTGTCATTATTTATTCCTCTTTGTCTCACTTTTTCTCATGTCCTTACTCAAATATCTCTTATTTCATGAAGTTTCGATGTCCTTCATGGGCATGCACGTCCTCTATTCCTCTCACCATGACTCGAAAGTTGAAAGATGATTCAAATGCGTCTCTAATTTGCCTCGAACTTAATTGTAATAGCCACAAAATGATTTTTATATGTATTAAATAAATAAATTAAATTTATATTTAATTAAATAAATTAATTAAATTTATATTTAATTAAATAAATTAATTAAATTTATATTTAATTAAATAAATAAATTAAATTTATATTTAATTAATTAAATTTATATTTAATTAAATTAATAAATTAATTAAATATTTTTTCTAATATTTAAAGCTAAGATCGGAATCCGGAATCTTAGCTTTAAATATTAAAAATAATATTTAAATGAGTAATTAGCTAAGATCGGAATCCCTAAGATAGGAATCCGGAATTCCGATCTTAGCTAAGATCGGTATCCGGGATTCCGTAATTGCGGTCGGAATCTCAGATTCCGATCTTGTGATACTATTTAAAAAAATATTATTATATTGATATTATTTTTAATATATAATAATAATTTAATACTATTTTTTAATTTTTCGGCCATCATATATGGCCTTAATATTTTAAAAAAGCACGCATTATTAGTTAATAATACATCGTATAGAAAAATCTTATATTTGCGAATGTCGACCCCTTGAATTCACACATATAATGTCTGTAATGAAGGAAATTTTCAAAAGGGTCGTTGCAAAAAAAAAAAAAAAAAGGATTTACATATACAAAGGATCCTCAAAATTTTGTTTTGATATAAAAACCATATGCTTATGATTTATGAAAAATAGTTTATTCATTTGCAATTCAATCTGAAGTGTATATACAGATAAAGGAAGAGGAGCTATGTATCTCTGCAAGAAAAGAAGAAAATTACAACTTTTGGAGGTTTTAAAGGGAACAACTGCATAGATTTAATTTAATTCGATCGGAACACATTCACTGTTTCTGTAACCCCAGTAAAATCTTCTCTGTTGATAAAAAAATCTCTTTTCATTCAAGGTGGTCATGAGGTCGGAGAGACAGGAACATTGCTGCATAGAGACGGAGACGCCTATCGCTATCTCCAGCATCTGTTCTCTGAATATTCATCGACTGATCTCTCGGCTTGTACCGGCGCCATGCCAGCTGGATGTTCACTGCAGCCCATGTGCGCCAGTTTGACGAGTAGTATCTTGCGGTTCTCTTTAGTTTCTCATTTGAAAACTTATACCTGTATTTAGGATCAAATTGTAACATTGATGAGCAATTTGGGTAAACTATCTCCTCATATTATATATTTACTGTATTGGTTGAAACAACTTGAACCAGGAAGATTTGATGAAAAATTGAAAATACATTATAAGTATGCATTGGAACAGCTTTCTCATTTTTGAATTGATCCTTCATTTTGTGTAAACAGTAATATAATAATGGTGATAGCTTTATAGGCAAAAGAAGAGATCCACATTTTTGTGGACTGTTCACTATATATGCCCCATTTAATAGACGAAGCCTTTTTTTTTTTTTGCTTAGTCCATTGGATTATGTTTCTGTGTTCCACTATTTTAGTAATCAGGCAGTCCCTGCATACTTGATCATAGTACAATTTAACAAACCTGAAGTGCTCAGTTATGAATCGAAGATCGTTGGCATTCAGGCCGAATGCTTCAGTCGGAACAGTTGACACAAAAGTGGCTGACGAGGCAGGTAACCTGTCAATAAATGGCCGGCGAAGGCACCAAGAGAGGAGTTCATCTCCGAGAAAACTTCCAGGACCTAGTATGGATGTGGCAATGACACCTTTGGTGAGAGGCTGCATACTTTGCAATTGGCCTCGCACAACAAACACCATCCTTTGCACTGGATCTCCTTCTCTAATCACCTGCATCACAAAATACTCAGATAAAAGAAAATGCGATAGTATAGAAAATAAAAGATTTTTTTTCTTGTAATGTTATATACCTTTTCATCCTTAGAGTAGACTAGGTGTTTGGCTCGATCACAGATGTTGTCAAGGATGAGGTCATCCAAATGCTGGAATAAAGGCACCTGAAAATTGCACATATAATTAAAAAAAAATCTAGATGGAAAAATATAAAGAAAACTCCAGCGAAGATTCATGAGAATTTTCTGTGCTTAAAAAAAAAGGAAACTATATATATAATCTACAAAGAACAAAATTTTAAGGAGAAAAAAAAAATAGGTAGAGTCTATTTTGTTATGCCTGTTTAATGAGATCGAGACAAAGATGGCGCCGAATATCTCGCCTGAGACCTTGAGGCAACTCTTGGATAAAATCCATCTCATCTTCGCCTCTTGTTGTGTACCATCTCTCCCGTTCATATTGTCTAACCCGTTGCCTTAGCGGAGATGGCAGCTGTCTCCTTTTCATCCACCATTCCAAATCCCGACAACGTAACTGCATCTTTCTCTTTCTTGCCATAACAGACTGCAGGAACACCTATAAAATAAAATAAAAAAGAATAAAGAAATATTAATTCTAGTTTTTGCAACATTTCCACAAATGAATAAAACATTATCAGATAGTATAAGAAATTAACCTGAATATTTCCTATCAATAGAGTGAAGAGCATCAAGCCACTTAGACATATAATTATACAGAATATCACCTCCAACCACTGGCTTGTCGGTCCAAGATTATTACAGAAGGTACTGCATTTAGATGCAAATGAAGTTCGTATAATTTCCATTTTCTAAATTGAGATCTATTACAATAATCATTTTTATTGTCATATGTTTTGAATAAAGCATGAAAAATGTTGGATTTAAGCCCGATGTTGTACCTTAGAGTCATCAGGCCCCAAAATATTGGATAAAGGATCTTGATGACAATGGAAGTGCTGGAGATGACTGGGAGGGCTTGTATGTAAATACCATAATTGAATGGCCCCTCCCCGCTTAAACATTGTACTGTTTGATTGGCCACAAATGTCATGCCATCGATGCAAGATAAATGTTTTGAAAGGTTACAACTATTGTTTATCTGGCATTGGTTCTCAACACATGAGACGACACGCTGTATTGCAAGCATGTACCAACAGCTACCTGCTACCTGAAATTGAACTTTCATGTTACAAATTACTAAAAAGAAGTTCCACATTTGAAAAATTGGAAGTATCTAATAGTCATTTGCAAGTTATATTAACATTATACTAGTGTTAGTATGTAAATAATTACTTAAAATTGCTAATTGATACTTAACACTAAAGGATATTAGTTCTGTACAACAATAATGTTAAACTTCAAAAGTAGGGAGCTAAATTTCAAATGCCAGATACAAAACAGGCCACTTACTGAGCACATAATGTTAAGTGACAGCATAAGTAGTGCATAACAATCCTTCTATAACTTGTTGCTTTTGTTATTAATCTCAAGTTAAAATATTATATGATAATTATTATAATTTGACACTCTGATAAAATGGTACTCACATGAGAGGCGATGAAATAGGCAATGAGGTTGAGCACAAAACCCCACCAAATTGTTCCAAAAATATATCCTGTGACTTTTTGCATTTTTCTCATCATGTAAATGCTGTGATAAACCTTGGGAATACACTGGAGCAAGAATACTGATAGAAGCATCCCTATGACAAGCTTGATTTCTCCTTCGGCTATCATCTTTGGTAAAACCCACCAGAAAAAGATCTGAATTTGTATAACAAATAGGAAATTAAATCCATGTTGGCCTCTAATATTAAGAAACACCATGTCCGTTCAATTTACAATAAGCAAAACATGATATGTTGACAATTCCTGCTCAAATCCTATTTTCAAATCACTTTAGTTTCATTATCTGTTTAGAACTTGATGAATATTTGCTGCCAAGAGAAGAAGGCCCGGGTAGGAGAATTTTGGGCCGAATTAGGAATTTAGAAAATGTAAAACTTGGAACAAGAGAAGATAGGAAAGCAAACAAGCGCAGGAAAAGCGAATCTCAGCCGTACAATCATTAGATGTTCAAAAGGACGATGCCAGAAGTGACACGTGAGACTACAGAAGTGGTGATGTAAATCTTGATACGGTATATCCCAAATAATTCCACTCTACCAATCATTACTAAGGAGTAAGGAGTCGAGCTAAAACAAAAATATCAAATATTTACTGGCCAGCTGCATTGTAAATCGTACGTACGGATGATTAAAAAAATTAGGAAATTAAATTGCAGCCGCATCTCTATTATTTGTGTATCAAATTTGCATTCGTCTAGAAATTGATTATTCATTCGACAAAAAGCTAAAAATCAATTGAAACAATAAAAAATTGATACATACTATGTTTAAAATAAAAAAAGGCATATTAATATTTGATTGTGTGTGTATATATCCCTATGAACTTTTATTTTTTTTAATAAAAAAATTGTTTTAATAACGAAAATATATAGCATACCCGCTAGTAGTTATACGGTCACATATAATGACATAATGTAGATATTCTACAAATCAAAATCAGATTCGAGTGAGAATAAAAATCCATACCTAATTAATGACTAACGAGACCACATATACGTGACCTGTCCCCTTCAGTCCTGCAATCTCATAATGTATTTTGATCCGTATCATTCGTACACTTAATTTGAAAGTGATATATACCCCCAATGGGCAATAGTTTTTTACATTAAAATATAGAAAACCATAAAATGTTTCATGCGTGGATGAAATTACAAACCTACAACCCAAATATGTGTAAATAATAATTGTCCTTGGACCACATTCTATAATTCCGTAAAGAGACTAATCATCTACAATTTGTGCTACTACTAGGGGTAAATATTTTGTTGGATCCTCTTTGAAAATATGACTGACCCCACATGTATCAATTAATTCAGAGTTCAGACTCGACCCAGGAATGTCTCGTGCGCAACCGAAAAAATTAGTAAGTCCTTACTCCTTAGCAACCTAATAAATGCGTCTGGCTGGATGATAATAGAGACAAAGTCAGTTATGATACGGATGCATATTTGTCGTTTTGGCATTTGCTATTGCTCTCCATCCTGCCAAACCTAACATTAACAGCCTTCATTGCAATCGCCAAATATTGTTATATGCCAAAATAAGAATTAATATTGTTATTATAGTCTGAATAGGTTGGTTTGTAACAACAAAAGTTTATCTCTCAATGAGATTAATCGTTCCATCTCATGCGTCCATTTTACACTAGATAGAACATTTTTTTTAATAAAACACTAGATAGATCATTTATTTTAATATAAAATTGTATTATTGTTAGTTTTTCAACATCTTTATCCTATAAAACAAAATCAGAATTCCATGATTCTCAACATGAATATAATATTATTTAAAAAAAAAGAAATCATTGGTTAACGTTCTATTATCTAGAAAAAAAAACAAGATCAATATCTCAAACAATTTACACTGCACATCATTGGTTAACGTTCTTTTGAAAGACGGACGTGTCTTTTTACAAGAAATTGTTGTCCCTCCTAGAAAAATGCGTTTTATTTTATTTTTCTTATAATGAATTTAATGTCAATAACTAATGCTTTGTCATAATCATAATAGTTTTCTACTAATTCAAAATTCAAAATTTATTAAATGATATGTGCAGTGTAAATTGAATTAGTTATGACATATTCTAGCATCGAATATAAAATATTAAAATATTAATCGAAAATAGAAAATTAATTGCGTAATTAAAACAGATATTAAATTATTTGTTGTAGTATGAGATATAATTAAAGTTTCTGAATCATGCACTCTAACGATATTATTTAGTTTCAACTTTCGATCTCAACGCAGAACGCAATTAATGTCTTAATTGATTGTGCTAGACAAGTTTTCAAACACAAATACAAGTGTTATGACTTATGAGTCGATGATAGAGATAACTTCATGAGAAAAAAAAACCTAAACGGAGGGATGTGGTGTGGGAAGAAGGAAAAAAAAATAAATTTATTATAAACAATTCAAACTCTTTATAAAATTACACACTTTTCAATATTTCTTCTCACTTCTTCCCTTTTTTTTTTTCTCACACCTTATCTAAACGGAGCTTGATGAAGTTGTGCGGATAAATTTTTTACGGATGTACGGTACTATACCCTAAGCATCTCTATTCCACACGAGACACGTATGCTATTGGTGTGAGTGACCTCTGCCGAAATTTAAAAGCTTTCACTTTCAAGATGCGTAAATCAGTCAATGATAGCATGAAATTATTCACCCATGCCAGCCACAAGGTGTTGCCATGTGTGAAGAATGAAACAGAAGATCCAGCAAGTGATGTGCAATGATCTCAATCCAAGCAAGCACAGTAATGGAGGAGATATTCAAAATTTAATTATTTCCCTGATTTTATCTGAATTGTCAAGTTCTTAGTGTCTCGATCTTAAAGGAAAAGTCAAAATTAAAATAAGAGAAGTATATATCTTCAATTTGATGGATTAAACTATTTTTCCGTCCTTAAATATATCATATTTATACATTCAATTAATTAAAGTTGTTTACTTTTTTGTGTACCACAGAACTAGAGATTTATCTTATAACTCATTCTTTTTCAAAAAATAATAATATAATATATAAGATAAAAAGAAAAGTTAAGATACTTGTCCGTCATAAACATAAAGTGATACAAGTTAATTGTACAATTGAAGCATATATAACATAGATTGTTAATTTGATGTTTCACAAATGATTAACATATTTAATTGTAATTTATCACTCAACATATAAAAGCCAAATAAGAACTGTAAGTTTGTTAAGTTCTTATTATTTCTGGTGTAATATGCATTCACGTCAAAATATAAAATTTTTAAGTTCGTTTCATACGAGACAAAGAAACCAAAACCTAATAGTTTATTGTGATTTGTAATTAAGTTTCACCATGATTTTTTGAAAACTTTTGATCCAATACAAATCAAACTTTAACTTTTACGATTTTTCATGTAAATTCAACATTTACAAATGGATCAAATTTTGCAAGTAATTAACATACACCTCATATTCACATTTGAAATTGAAATGTACTAAAAAAAACATTATGATCGTGATGGAACTCCAAGAAAACTAATTTAATGGCGATAATTATTGTATCCATTAAATGCTCGACCATGACTATAACTCTCCAGAAACAGTAGAAACAGAAAGATAGATCCAAAGCCAAAGGGAACTTTCAGCAGTCGCTGTAAGCCTGTAACTACGTCATTGTACGGACATCTCATAACAAATATTAATTCCTTGCCCAAGTTTGAAGCACCCAATAATAGTTTATGTTTTTCTAGCTATATGGTCGACAGGTCGAGTATCCTATGATGTTTCTTTGCATAATATCACCTTTATAATTTGTTTAATTTTACGCATAAATCTATAGCCCTTCATAAATCTAAAAAATTCCAAGGATAGAAAGCTAAATAAGTTGATTACCTGAGGAAGAGGAAGAACCACAAAGAGATCAAACCAGATGCCTTTGGGGTTCTTTACATAGTGTCTAGCAATCTCTTTCGGATCCCAAACCAGCTTGCCCGAACCGACAACAAGTGATTCACGCGACACGTATGCAAGTCTAAGCTGCACCCAAATATGCCCAACATGAGCCACATCAGCACAGGTTCGCACTGCAGTAGCCAATGCCACGATCCAACGGACGACCCCTATCAACCCGTTACGACATGTGTCATTTTTTATCCCGACCCCGATAGCATAGAAGAATACTGGGTCCACTGCCAGTGCCACCGCACGCGCGAACAGTAATGCTCGATTCAAGGATTGCACCTGAGGACTTCTCGGATCGAGTACCGCCCCGAAAATCCATGATTGCTTTCTCTTTCTCGTTGTGTGAAGGGTCCGTGTTGGAGTACTTGATGCAGGATTGTGTTGGATTGGTATCAGAGATGAACCAGCACAAGCTTCCCATTCGGGTGTGACTTGAGCATGTTCACAGCTGGTTGAATGAAAAGCAGGAACACCGGGTTGGGTGCATGCGTAGCATTCAATTACCGATCCTGTTAAATTTCCAGAATTAGATCCAGATGTTGTGTCATCACTGTTAGTGCATATTCGGAGTTTACGTCTCCACTTCTTCCATGTATTTTTGATCCTGGTAATTGGAAGAAGAAAATACTGATGTTAGTATTTGTGAATTGAAATATTGAATAGTTCAAGAGCATAAATAATTATTATGTTATCAACAAATTTTTTTGGAAGAATGTTATGTTATATAATAACATGCTGGTTTTGATTTTGCACGGTCTAGACTAGCAGGCACTGCAAATTCTGATCAGGTCTTGCAAGAATAGTATTAAATAAAACAACATGATCTCATGGAGTATATATATACTATATAATATATGTATGCATGAACTTAACATGCGCATAGCAAAAGATAGACAAATATTTCTTTTTTCATTGTTAAGGTTATATATAAATTTTATTATTTGACATGCACAAACTTTGTCCCAACTCCCAATTCATGCAATTCATTTTCACAGTATATTTTTGTTGCTAGAGTACAAAAAACCAAAACAAATCTGAAGGAATATATAAGCAAGAAGTTGAGCTGTGCTTTACTTGGGGGGAGAAGATTGAGGAACTTTGGAGGCAGTGGATGCATCCGGTACCAGCTGAGGAGAACTGGACGATCCAGTGACGGTACCAGAAGTGGAGGAAGAGAGCATTTGGGAGAGATCGGATGGGGGCGAGCTCATCTTTCATCTCTCTCCCTCTTCTCTCTATCTCTCTCTCACTCTCTCTCTTTCTTCTTGACTTTTGAGTTTCTCTTACTTATTCTACCGCTCTCTCTCTCTCTTATGCTTATGCAGGATGCAGCCCCTGGGAGTTAGGGAAGGGTATATAAAAAAAAGAAAAAAAAAAGGAATATGCTTTGAGAAACCGCCGATGAATGAATTATACAAATGTTGTAGTCAAATGGTCAACACTTAACATTACTTCTCGCATCAATGAGTAGATACTTTTTAATGCAAGCAGCAAGAGCATGAGTGTATTAATTTTTTCAATAAATAATTTGCAACTTATATGTAGTAAGAATTTTGAAGAGGAGGATCATATTCGATCTGTTTTTTTTTTTTGTTCCGTGATTGTAGGCATAATTGTACTTATTTAATGTCAAGCAGAATGCAATTGCTACATTTATTTAGTTTGTTTTGTGCAAAATGAAGACGAGAAAAAAAATAAGGCAGCAAAATTGAACTTACATTTTTTTTTTTTGAAACAAATTGAACTTACATTTGATAACTAGCCCTGATCAAAATCCCATTTTCTAACATCGGATTTCATTTCATTTCATTTCTTTAGAAAAATCTTGATCAAAATGAATGGGTTTGGTGTCATTTAATTGGAATTCCCATATAATTAGATCTAACAAAATCATATGAAATAAATTGAATTGAAATAAAATACAATGAAATCCCACGTAATTAAAAAAACATTTTGATCAGGGCCTAACTTTATTACCAGTGTACTACTATTCGTCATTCTGACCAAGATGAATTATTCAAATTAATACTATTATTAATTATGAGTTTTAAATTGTTGTATCAAATAAAAAAAAATGAGTATTATTGGGACAAAAAAAATGGACATTAGAAGAACCACGCAATTTAAGTAAACTATTTAAATTTCTATATTTTATTTGTTTTGTTTCAATTATCTCACTTGGTTAGATTAATGTTGGATCAGAACTAGTACGTGACATGCAACACATTAATTTAGGAACATCCGAAGAAATTTGCTCCATATTTTATTCATTTATGTCAACAATTTCTCGTCTATATATTGTTTTTTAGAATATAAAATTCTTATGCTAAATAATACAAATATTTATATATATATATATATATATATATAGAAAAAATATTTACATGTTTTCAGATTGTGTATAAGTTGAGAATACATGAAAGTTTACTTGATGAGCATTGCAATTATCATTCTTTTATTTATTGTATTATTATTATTATTATTATTATTATTATTATTTTAATAAACAAACTATAAAATACATAACTTGTGGTTGGCTCGACATCAGCAAACTGCAGAACCGTGTGCGGAGCGATAGTGGGATCCACTCATGCAATGATGCAATCATGCAAGTGATGCTGTGCCTTAAGCAAGTGAGGCGACACGTGGACTGCTTTGTTATCTCTCTTCTACAGTGCCACCGTTAATTACCATCATCACACCAACAGTGACAGATGTGTTATCACCAAGACAATTGATCGGACGGTCTCAGCAGGTGGCGGATTTAGGAAAAATATTTAGGTGCGACTGGTGTTTTTCAAAATGACACGGTACGATCGTGTTGGCACGATATATACGATGTACGTGTTGACACGACACGACATAACACGAATACAAAATTGGCACGACACGATCGTGTTATCTGTCGTGTTGGGACAATAGAAAGTTTGACACGATTCAACACGACACGATTCGACAAGCAACACGAATTAACACGACACCTCAATACAAATTTAATTATTAATGTTAATTATTTAAACAAAATTAAAAATTTAATTTCAATTTATAATACTACATCATATTATTTATCATCATTTAAATCATAATATTGTTCTAATCTAATTATTAGTTTTTATAAAAAAATATTAATAAAAAGTTTAAACTTAATCAAATTTCCATACTTTTAATTTTTTAATTTAAAAAATAATAAAATAATATGACACGACTAACATGACGTGTCAACACGACACGATACGATCGTGTCAATCGTGTCGTGTTAGAATGTGTGTCGCGTTGCTTCTTCTCGCCACTAAGCACGACACGATACAACATGATTAAAAAGGTAGTTCGTGTTAACACGACACGACACGACACGAAATTCTAACACAATCGTGTTTGACACGACACGCACGATTGGAGAACACTAGGTGGGTCTGAGTTTATAAGAATATTGGATCAACATAAGTTCATCATATATCCTTCTCATACAATACTAAAGATATATAATTTAAAGCCCAGAAGTTCGACGGCGTTAGGTGAGGCTAGATCAGTGGTAGATCCGCCACTAGTCTCAGCCGTATGAAAACATAATCCTTGTCTCTGGAAAAGAGTGTCAACACACTTAACCTACATCAACCATGTCATTAGGACTGTCAAACGTGGTTTAGTTCATGTGATGAAAAGACTGTTTCATTAACCATGCCACTAACGAAACGACATAATTTCGACGTTATGTTTAGCGTTTCGTTAAACGATATATAAAATATGTTATTTCAGTAAATGACATGTGCTATTCTGTTTCACTTTTCATTTTGTTTGTCGTTTCGTTATCGAAACATAACATTTCGCTCTGACACTAATCGTTTCGTTACCGTTTCACCTCACGGCGAAACGGCATAACAGCTGCTGCCGTTGGTAGGCCTATCTGCCATATTGCCATCGCACATGCTTATCGGAAAATTATGAAATAGCTAATGATGTAGGTGGCCCGGTGGCGGCTGCTAACTGATTAGTGTGGCAATCCGCAATTCATGCATTAATTAAGAACTCCAAATTATTTTACATGATGAAGTGATGGCAGTTATAGGTAGAGTAATAACTAAATAACACCATGTCTCTCTCTGATCTGACTATTCGAGACTTAAGTGCCTAATTTTGTTGACATGACAGAAACAGACACTCCACAAATTTTGCATCATTTAGTCCGGACTGGCGATGGGAAACAAAAAATTATTCATATTTTAACTCCACAAAAGCAATGAGATTTACATTTTTTTTTAGTTATGTTATCTTATTTAATTTTTTCAATCGGCTCGATATTATTTGATCTGCAAAATATTCTCATAAGTTGATCAGGAAAATATCATAGTTAGAGTGTATTACAGTTTTATTAGATATTTTTCATTTTAAAAGTTAAGAATATACCGCTGGTTTTTTTCTTGTGGGAATTTTTTTATTTATCATTTCAATTATCATCTCAGCTTTTCGTCTGCAAATCCTGCAGCAGGATATATGGATTTTCTTCCAGAAGAAATTCAGTTTGGGGAAAAAAATTTGACCTTTTTTTTTTTTTAATCTAAAGCTTAATTTTTGTAAGTGTTTTAAATGTCTAAGACTGGTGACATTTGATATGTTGGACTTTTAGTGTAGGTTGTCTGCCCACGGTCCATTAGTTTTGGCTTTTTTTTTATGAGGGGGTGCGTTTGGATCGTTGAAAGAAAGAAGAAGAAAAAGAAGGAAGAAGAAGAAAAAAAATTATAAACAATTCAAACTCTTCACAAAGTTACACACTTCCCAATACTTCTTCTCACTTCTTCCCTTCTTCCCTTCTTCCCACACCTATCCAAACGCACCCAGGAATATGTTCAGAGCATTTTTTAAAAATATATATATGTGTGTGGCAAAATATACAGTGTAACTGTTGTTTAGCGCTGCCGAGTACTACATAAAATGGCAAGCTAATACTAGTTATTAAAGATTAAAGCGTGAAAAAAATATATATATCAAATTGTAAAGTAAATGAGCGTATCAACATAAATAGTGGCTCTTTGGAGAACCATTTTTTAATCAGCAATTCACCTTGAGGTTGCGAATTAAAAAAATTCAACTAAAGATTCTTTATAAATTTTAAAGTTCAAAGTAACATATTGGTTTTTGTCTTTATCTAAAAAAATAATGACTCATTTATTTGCTCATTCATATATAATTAAGTGCCAATGCTAAGTGCTGGAAATATTTTCTTATTCAAGCAGAGTTAGCAAACAAGAGGAGGTGTTCTTTTTTATCAGAATTGTTTGTAATAAATGCTTGTTGGTGAAGGATGGTGAGTTGGTGACTAGCCGTTGGCTGCTTATTTCCAAAAATACAAAGAAATATAAGTGGATCCCTTTCTATGTCACTTCGGGCTACAGAAATATTTGCATCTCGTGGCTCATTTCAGATCAACTCTATTCTAACTTGAGTTCGACTTGCATGATTAAATTTTGTATTAGCTCGAGATTGAAATCAAGCACGAAATCATTTTTTTTATGAATTTGAATTAATTCAATATATAATTATGTTACCCAATTTTATAGTGTCTGGTCATTATGGGGTTGTTTGGATTAAGTGAGAATTTGAAAAATTTTCTATTTCTAGACATAAATTTATTATAAACAATCCAAACTCTTTCCAATACTTTATGCCTAGGAATAGAAAATGAAATTCCTCCTATTCCTAAGCGATCCAAACGGCCCCTATATTATGTAATATGTTTGAGTTTGAAGGCATGAATGTAAAATTTTTCCAAATTTTATCATGAAATTAGCAAACTATTGAAAAACATAAAAAAATGTAATTTAAAAAAAATACTAATATGACTTAGTTTACACTTTAATTACAACAACAACAACAACTAAGCATTTTGTCCCAAACAAGTTGGGGTAGGCTAAAAAAGTAACCCAACAAGTGTAAACATCCAAAACCAAAAAATATATATAGAAACAACGGTAATAGCATTAATAATAATAATAATAATAATAATAGAAAACTTACATCTCAACCGAAATCTAATAAATTGAAAACAAATTGTATAATTAATCTTACATTGAATAGTTGTCCATTACATTATAACTCGGTAGCTCATTTTTTCCCTGAACTGGAAAGCATTAGAACCGAATTATATCCATAAAATAGAAATTGTGTACATCTTTCTCATGATTTTATACTATTGATTATTGGGCAATCAATGCAGGTTATAATTGGTCAACTAGGACAGGGACCCCCTGATTCCTGAAGGAGGTACCAAAACAAGCGAGAATAATTTCTGTGAATTAAAAAAAAAGGAAGCCACAAAAATTAAATTATATGAAAGTTCAATGCAATTTGCTAAATGTAAAAATCCTATAAACATATATGACCTTATTTAGTTAAGATTACAGAGAAACAAGATGTTCAGAATTACATCGATTTGTTGCTTTCGTTCTATGATGAGTTCTTCCCTAAATTTAACTTCAGGGGAAAATAAAAATATCAGGTAATATATGTGTATATTATATATAAATTATAACACAACTTGGCCACTGTGATACCAAAATTAATGTACGCAATTTTTGTAAGCATAAACAAAAATAAGACCGACCACAACCTGCATCGAAAGAAGATCATAGAAAGATCCAAAACAAATTATAAATATGCATAATCGGAAAAAAAAAAACAAGGAAAAGATACACCATATGAGAAAGATTACAAAAGGTATGTGAGACAAAACTGTGCTAATTAACAAAGAGCTCCAGCATACATTGGTTTAGACAAGACAAAGCATAACTTTCCTACTAATAGAAGAAGAACAAAAAAAAAAAGTTGTAAAACCTGAATGATGGGTCAGCTATCTACAAATTGGCTGTACCTAACCTAAACTTAAAGATCGAAATGAAAGAAATAAATTTTTAAAGTTCCCCAATACATCTGTATGTAAACTATGTTTTGTTTTTATTTAGTTATTATTCTTGGTGGAACCACCTGGATGTATTTATTATGCAGGGGACCGAAATCATAACTACAGTCTACAGATGCCAACCTATTGATGTTCCATTTTTCATACATCATGTCATACCATACGGATACGGCTCTTTTATTGCCTATGGCTAGTGCCCAAGGGAGACGTTTAAATAACTAATTCGAATTATAATGACTATTCAAAAATCTGAATTGATCTATCACTTCTGACAACTCAGTTATTAGAACTAAATTATTTTATTAATTTTGTTTAAAATTATAAAAACATTGTTCTCTCTATTTCGACGATTAGACCTGCGATGTTGTATGGCGCAGAATGTTGGACTACTAAAGACGACATGTCCATAAGATGAGTGTAGCTCAGATGCGTATGTTGCGGTGGATCTGCGATCACACGAGGAAAGATCATATTAAAAATAATGACATACGGGATATGGTTAGGGTCGCACCGATAGAGGAGAAGCTGACCCAATAGAGGACATATCCAACGCAGACCTCCAGAGGCACCGGTACGTAGCGGAATTCTTAATCATTTCGAGAACACACGGAGGTGGAGAGAGAGATCAAGATTGACATGGAAGAAGCGGTGAAAAGAGACCTTAAAGAATGGAACGTCTCCAAGGAGTTGGCGATCGATATGAGCGCTTGGAAGTTAGCAATTAATGTACCGGAGCCATGACGTAGGAACTTAGGGATATGAGCAATGCCATAGATTTATAGGTCCCTCTATTAGGTCACGGTTGAGGTTTAAGTTTCTACTATTACTATTATTATTAGTATGGCTACTCTTATTTTTTGTATCTTTTTATGTTTTGTTTTTTGTTCTTGGATGTGTTCTCTTATTGGGTTTTTTTCTAGCCTACCCCAACTTGTTTGGGACAAAAGACTTAATTGTTGTTGTTGTTGTTGTAGTAGTATTTTTTTCTCTATTTCAACTCTCTAATCTCTATCCCAATAATAATTTTAGGATAACACAAACAATTCTAATTTATTGTAACCTTACCTACAGAATCCAGCCTTTTTCAAAATCAGATCATGAATTCATGAGTCGAACTAGCTTGACAAATAGCTTAATGGAAATTGATTATTACTATCTACAGTTGTGCCATCTCTACCATCGCTAAATATAAAGTGAACATATACAGAAATAAAGTGAACATATAGACGATCTAAGTGAACACATACAAGCAAATAAGTTCAATGAAAATAAGTTGAATATGCATGTAAACTTCTGAACAAGTGATGACAACACTTATTTGTTTGTAAGTGTTTACTTAGATTGTCTATATGTTCACCTTATTTGCTGTTTATGTTCACTTTGTATTTAGCGATGGCTGGGATAACACTTATAATTCCTGTAGCTTAATAGCATGATATATTGGGCCCAACAAAAATTAAGTTGCTAAAATACTATTGGGCTGAAATATGGCCCAAAACAAATACTCCCAACTCGATTTACCCTAGACAACTAGACAACTAGACAATAGGACATAACATAACACGTCTGCCTCTTGCTCTTGAACCCTGCTCGTTCCAAGTACAATTCCCTTGAACCCTGTTTAAACACCAATCAGCCGCCTTGGTTTCAAGCAACCGCTTCGCCATGTCTAACAAGTCGAAACCTGATTACGCGGCGCTCAAGGAGCTCTTTCGACCACATATCGAGTCGTTTGATTACTTCATCGATGAAGGCATGGAGAAGGCGGTCACTTCTGTTCGGCCAGTTGAGATTAGTCACAAAAAAACCAATCTTAGAAATATCCTTTTGTTTTTTTTGCATGACCAATGATTAATTTTTGAGTTATCTGCTGATTATATTTAATTATTTATTTTAATTATATTATTTGCTTTTGTGTGGGATTAATTTTCCTTGACTAAAGTTTGATACTTTATTTGGAGAAAGCGATGTTGCTACCTCCAATGAAGAAGGAGCGTAATAACGAGGACCGATTGTATCCTGATGAGGTTTGCAGCTGCCTGAATTCTGATTTGGCTTTTATTCGCACGTACCAGTCCTTGAGCTCTTTGTTAATGTTTCTTGTTCTTTTTGCTGTGTTTTGTTGCGAGCAGTGTAGAATGTCAAAGTCCACATACTGCGGCGCATTCAGGGCTGTGGTGTCTTTGCAATATGATGACAGAACCATTATCAGAGAAAATGTCAATTTCGGCCATTTGCCAATAATGGTGAAGGTGAATATACTGCTAGAAATAGGAAATGCAAATTCTGGGGAAATCCCATTTCTCGTCCTTCTGGATTCATACTGTCAACTCAAAATCTGAAATGCCATAAGGATACAGTGGGATTTGATTTCTTTTTTTTTTTCATTAGCTAAGATATCTTATACTTCAATTTTGTATGTAGTCAAAGCTGTGCAGCCTAAGAGATGCAAGTGCTAAGCAATTAATTGCTCACAAGGAAGAGGCAACCGAAATGGGTGGGTAAGCGTCATCATCCACAGTTAGCTTGTTGATTTAGACTTATGTTAGTTTCTTTATTGGCATTGTAGTGTAACATTGGGTTTATATCGTTTAGCAAACAAATTTACGCTTATGTTTTTTTTTTTTTGTCTGATATCAGCTATTTCATTTGTGGTGGGTTGGAGAGACTTAGCCGACTTTGTATTATACAAAAGCGTAACTATGTAAGTTGATTACTTAGTTTGTATCAGAAACATCATAATCTGTCTTATGCAATATTTTTACTATATTGTTTACTGAATCTTTTTCCAGCCAATGGGAATGGTGCGTGGTTCATTCCGTGGACGAGGACCTGGGTTCACTGACAAAGCTGTTGTCATGAGGTGCATATATGTATTTCATTGGTCCATTATGATACAAGTTTTTTTTTTTCCCTTTTTGTTTTGGGGTCTCCAAGTAAGAAGTTTAATTGGGTGCATTCATCTGTTGTCTTTTAGATGTGTAAGGGACGATCTGTCAGGGGTTACACTTAAGTTATACTACCTTCAAAATGGAAGTGCTAGGCTTGGTTTCTGGTAAGAATGCTCTATTCTTTAGAAATTTATTATATGTTTTGACTTTGGTTGTTAACTGTTATAATTATGTTGTATGTGCAACTTGTTTTCATGCCCCTTTTTCTTTTTTCAGGATTGGAGGGAGAGAGTTCTTGCTTCCGGTTGGGATTGTTTTAAAGGTCCTGACTTGTCACATTAAATTATTATTCCTACGTAGGCAGTGATTACAATGCCTACTTTAATCCTACAGTGTCAGAGAAATCATGCTAATGTTCTATCCTGAATGCTACAGTGAGAAACAAGAAACATATTGTATGAGATAAAATTTAGACCTAAATTAAACCTTTACCCTTTAAATATCAAGCTAGATCAATCAAAAGATGTGAGATCAATTGCATAAGGAACAGAAAGTTTTAGCTAATCTTACATTTGTATAGTGTGATATAAGCACAACTAAAAATCTTTTTTTTTTGTTTTTTGGTGAAGCAGGCTCTAATTGACACTAATGATCGTGAGATATATGCTAGTCTGACTAGTTTTTATAGTGAAAAGTACAAGAGAGAGAAGGGTGTTGTAGGTACACAACTGATTGGTGAGAGGGCACAGATAATTCTTGATGAAGCCAAAGATCATGAACTTTTCACCCGAGATCAGTGTTTGAAACATATTGGTATTTTCTTGCATAATAGCTTTTATTTGATTCTTTGCAAAATGTATCCAAAGTTTCTTAAAAGTTGTACATGTTAGCATTTATTTGGTTGCTCTTGTTGTTTGTGAGCCAGCCTATCTTTGAAATAACATGTAATAGTAAAAAATGCTGTGGATTTTTCTTTGTGCTTATATTGTGTTACTTCAATTGCAAATCAATCCTAAATTGGGCTATAAGATTCATTGAGATGTAGTTCAGGAAAAATTTTGTTCAATTGAAGTTAATTACAAGATGGAAAGTGGGTCTGTTTGGATTTAATCAGCCTAGTGGAGAAACCACAGTACTGTACTTATCTGATACTGTACTCTTTATCGTAAATAAATCAGTATCAACCAAGTACTTGGCAGTACTTGCAGATTTTATTTTATTTTTTTGCTGCCATGCTTTACAGTTTGTTATTCTCTCATGCTGTTTGTTTTATTCTTTTCTTCCGAGTAATGCAGGGGAGTACTTTCAAGCTGCTATGGATGGGTTTGAGAGAGACAGTTATGAAGTTGTAAGTGGTTCATCTTTTTCTTTTGAGTTTTCTTGATAGCCAATTTTTATGTATTAAATTCTTTAATTTGACATGAATATTAAGTTTACATACCAGCATTTTATTTTTCACGTACTTCTGTCATATGCCTATCCATTGAAATTTTGACTTTCTATTTTTTTTTCAAAGTTAATTAAACCTTATTTCACATATTATACAAATAATTTGTAGGTGGCTGAAGCTGTTCTGAAGAATTATATCTTCGTGCATCTCACCAATAATCATGACAAATTTAATATGCTCATGTTAGTCGCCTCTTCATTTTTTCAATCTTTTATTCTTTGTCATTCCCAGTGTGAGGATTTAGATCAATATTGACCTTCTCAAGGACTTAAACTTGACTTCTGTACATAAACATACAAAGATTGCTCTTCTCCATTGATGCCATTTCCAAAAGAGAGATGATAAAATAGTTTGTCCTTTTTCTCCATAGATTTATGCTTCAGAAGTTATATGCATTGGTAGATCAGACTGCTTCGCCAGATAATGCTGATGCCTTACAAAACCAGGAGGTTTTGATGCCTGGCCACCTCATTGCTGTTTATCTCAAGGTTACTGTTTGCTTTTATCTTTTAGTCTTTTAAATCTAAATTTGAGTGTAAAATATTTGGTTATTTTTCCCCTACCTCTCTAAGGTTTTCCCGGATGGTCCATTATGCAGGAGAAAATTCAAGCTTGGTTGAACGATGTAAGATATTTACTTAATGCTGAGATAGAAAAGAGTGCAAGCTTTGATTTGGGGAATGGTAAGTTATTATGCTGAATTTGTAGGATGTGTATTTCAATTTCTTATCTGTTACTGTTATGTCATCACTTTGCCCTCTTTGTCACTGTTGTTCGTTTCTAAAATTTATATTGAATTAGTTATGGACCTCATGTTTAGTTAGTTAAATAACTTAAATTACTCGTCTCATGATTTGAATAAGCTATGATTTTTCTCTACAGTGAAGGACGTGAAGAAGATTGTGTGTGCAAAATCTGCATCTATTGGTAGATTCATAGAAAGTTTGATAAGGACCGGTAAACTGAATTGCAAGTCAAGTCTGGACTTGCCTCAGGTATCCTTTTGTCATTTTAGTTTACATAACTGCCGCATAATTAGGATATTGAAAACTTTAAAAACTTTTGAAATTTCTCCCATACTAACCCATACTTAGGAATTAGATTGGCTAGTAAAAAAAATGGTCTCCTGGTAAGACGATACGACCTACTTGTCACGTCCCGCACCGACGGGTCGCGGGGCGCGGGCTGAAACGGTATCTTCTGCATCCATCCGACGTCCCGTCAACCTACGTCGCAACAGAAACCTCATTAATCGATTATTTAACGACGCAGCTTCTCTACATTTAATTATTATAACAAAGTTCAATCAGTTGGATTAAACCACAGAACAAATAATATAATTTACGAAGATAATCGGGTCTAGACAGTCAATCAGTCAGTCACAGTGGTCCCTCCCCGATCTTAGGAGGATCAGGACCGGCCCCTCCCCGAACTCAGGAGGATCAAGGCTCAAAATTCAAATTAAATTCCATATCCAATTCCAAACTCTGATATCTCGTAAAATATACCAATCACAAAACAATAAACATATTCAATCAAAACCAAACGATAAAGTAAATCAATCAATCAACACGAAATTAAATACAGAGAAGTCCGGTTAACTGATTAAGCGATCCAAAAATCAATATCAACTCAGCTATCCAATACGAATGCGACGTAGGACTCGGAATTCCAATCGATCTACTCATCAACCTTTCAATCGGCATAATCAAAATATTATTCGAAAACTATTTTGAAATCATAATTTAGCTAATAATCAAGCTTGGCATGAGATTTTATTTTACTCAAAGTGGTACGAAACAGAGGATTTGAAACTCCAAAGATTATATGAACATAAAAGCAAGGCGGTGAAATAATCAAAGGAGATGACGTTTCTCAATACAGCCACGTGTCAAAGGGATAACATGTGTCAAAGTTTTTGTCAAAACTTTATTACCCGTTTTTTTTTTCAATCCCCAACAAAGAGAAAGCGGTTATAAAATATATTATTATTTTTTTTTATTAAAAATAACGGGTCAAATGAAAAACTATTATTTAACTTTTGGTCAAATTTGGTCAAAGTTGTAACAAAAATTGAAAAGTTAGTCAATTCAAGTCAAAACAAGTAGGGTGTCACACTACTTACATGGTATAGCAACAATTTCACCTTTTCCTACACATTTTCTCTAAAAGAGATACAAGATAAAGTCCTCTGTTCAAAAAGTTGCTCGATTGTATCAGCCCAAACTTTATTACGTCACTCAAGACCATTCTAAAATTTCTTCATTTCTACTATTCATTTGATTATTTGGTCTTAAATCAAGCATGGATTAGTTTATAATTTTATTCTTCAATTCATTACAATCATTGTAAATGTACAGAGAGATGGGATGACAGTTCAAGCTGAACGACTCAATTATTATCGTTTTCTTTCACATTTTCGGGCTGTGCACAGAGGTACTTCATTTACAAAAATGCGAGTGACCACAGTGAGAAAGCTGCTTCCTGAGTACGCACCTGTTCCTTTATTCTTACTTTTGTTTTTTCATATTTATTATTTGTCCTTTTGGCTAAGATATGTAATGATTGTCTATATTTAGGTCGTGGGGTTTTCTGTGCCCTGTTCACACACCAGATGGCACACCTTGTGGTTTGCTAAATCATATGACTGCTGTTTGTCGTAATGCTCTCTCTTTATCTCTTTCTCTCACACTCACACATGCAACGTGTATTTGCACACAGGCACATAGAGAAGCACATTTACCACATTTCTTAACACCCTGCAATTTTGAAATTTTTTGTTGTACTTCTCTAATGAGTTACCATTTGACAGCTGAAATTTAAAATTTTATTAGAAATTGAATTTCATTTTTCTAAATGACTGAATGGTCTAGGAGCTCAGGTGGTAAGAGTACTGGGCTGACTTCTAAGAGGTCCAGGGTTGAAGCCTGCATGCTTGCGATAGGCTCAGTGAGCCAGCGTAAAAACTCAGCCATATATACAAGAAATGACCGGGGTCGGGGTGTCATTTCTAGCCTACCCCAACTTGTTTGGGATAAAAGGCTCTGATTTTTTTTTAAATGACTGAATGGTTTGCATTGAAGTCTGTGGACTTTCAGTATTAGCAGATAATCCAAAATGTTAGGTTTTGTGAGCACAGATAAGCACCAGTAAGTCACTTGTGTCTTATAAATATGGTTTGTTCCATTATTGTCTGATTCATGTTAGGAATGTCTCAGGTGTATCATCATTTTACAACTCTGATGGGAAGTTGAAGGATTTGATGAGGATGAAGATGTCCATTTTGACCCTTTTAGCCTCTCTCGGGATGACCCCTATAGCCCCTAGAATTGAGCGTGCAGGCCCCCCAGAGGTGTTTACTGTTCTCCTAGATGGCTGTGTCGTAGGCACCATATCCTCGCATGCAATAGAAAATGCTGTTGAGCATATAAGAAGACTGAAGCTCTCTGAATCAGGGGTCAGATTTTATATATTTTTTACTAATCTAGTTCTTTTTTTTTTTGGAGAGTTTAAATATTTAAATTTGGTTCTATCTCAAAAGTTTAACCAGGCTCATTTTCAGCACAGGAAATGTTTAGGTTTTACTAGAGTTTGGCTATTTAAATGTTTTTACAAGTGTTTGGTTATTTAAATTGAAGTTTATGGAACAGAATAGCTATAATTAAAAAAAGGTTCAAGGGTAGGCTAGAAATGACACCTCGACCCTGGTAAATTCTTTTGTATATGGCTAGGCTTTTATCGTTGGCTCGCCAAGCCTATCACAAGCATGCTGGGCTTGAACCCTTGAGCTACTTGCCACATGCTAACAACTGGAGCTCTTGGGGTCTAAAATTCAAAATGTATAACATTATTGTGCAACACGGTTGCAAATAAAGATGGTGATACTTGTTTCTTCTAACCAATGAAAACCAGTACTTAATGGAAATAAGCCATATTTCCCAGTGATAAAATGTGTGCTTGCAACTGGTTGTTATAGATTCCAGAGGACTTGGAAGTAGGCTATGTGCCTTCGAGCCTTGGTGGTGCCTACCCCGGCTTGTATTTGTTCACAAATCCATCTAGGTTTCTTCGCCCTGTGAGAAATCTTTCCTGTTCTTCTGATGGGAGTGATGGTATCGAGCTTATTGCGCCATTTGAACAGGTATGAAGGACTGTCTGCGTGTAGGATTTTGGTAACTGATAGTCCCATTTCTATTGACTTGTAATGTTACATGACAACTATACTTCAAAGGTTCCTCTTTTGGTTATAAAAAATTTGTGTATGTCAGCAAGAGTTTTGTTCATTTTTGAAAGAATCTATCCAGGCATTTATGGAGATAAGATGTCCCGATGGAGGAGATGGTGGGAGAAAAGAGTCATGTCCAGCAACACATGAAGAGATTCACCCAACTTCAATCCTTAGCGTGGTTGCCAATCTCACACCTTGGTCTGATCACAATCAGTCTCCACGTAATATGTATCAGTGCCAGGTATCATTTCGTCTGATCCTGATTCTATGAGCCTGTCCCAAATATTTGTTAGGCATGGAAAGATGGATGAGGATAAAACTTGCTTGTTATTATGTATTTGGTTCTTAAGGTCACTCCTTTGGTTATGTAGATGGCAAAACAGACAATGGGCTTCTCTGCACAAGCACTCAAACATCGATCTGATATTAAGGGGTATCATCTCCAGGTATAATTTTTGTAGTCTTGGGTTTTGAGCAAGTTTTTAAGCATTTTATTTTTAATCTATAGCAACATATACATGGGGTCAGCCTTGCAATGGATGTGGCTTGACAACCTTGAAAATTATCATAAATGAAATGTAATTTAAAATTCAAAACTTGGAATGTGATGTGCATGATTTCATATCTATCATGTATGAGAACATGATGAGATTTGATGTGGGTTTACCATTCATCAAATGATTTTATGTCTCCAACAGTTTGTATTTAAGATTCTTCCATGGATTATTAGATAATGTACATTTATATCTATTATGTATGAAAACATGATGAGATTTGATGTGGATTTACTATTCAGCAAATGGTTTTTATCTCTAACAATTTGTATTTAAGATTTTTCCATGGATTATCAAATAAGATACAAATGTACAAAACTTGATAAGTAAGCTCCCTATTTAGCTGCCAGCATATTTTTGGACTTCTAGTCTATTTCTAAGTTTAATTTATTCTTTTGATTGATTTGAAAAAAAATGTTGAGATTGTTGAATCCCTCCATTGTCAAGTAATTCTACAACAAAAAATATTGCCAACCATGTAAGTTTTTTGGTTTTTAGTGCCGCACTTTGAAAGTTCTGAAAGAATTTTCATGTTTGTCAAATGTTAACTTGTTAGTATATTTTGGAGAGCTCTCTCCTATGATTTCTCATTTTGGGATATTGGAATCTCTTTGTTTAGACACCTCAGACTCCGATAGTGCGAACTGCTACCTATAGCAAGTATTGCATGGATGAATTCCCAACTGGAACAAATGCCATTGTCGCAGTGCTTGCATACACTGGGTGAGTTTCTGAGTATAATATAATTTGAGACTTTCATCAAGCACACCAGGCAAAAAGTCAGCAACTGGACCGATTAATTGAAACATCAATATTTCTTTTTAAGCTATGATATGGAGGACGCAATGATTTTGAACAAGTCATCAGTTGATCGTGGGTTGTGTCGTGGGCACATCTATCAGGTGCGAGACTTTCACCTTTTTATTGTTTAGTATATTCTTGTATTTACGTTTTTCCGTTGCATGACTTGTTATTCAACCAGACGTGATTTTGTGGTATGACCTAGGTAAGAATGACATGATGGGTAAGTCTTTAGAGTCTTGGTTCAGACTTTTCTTATCCTCAAATGAGCTGTGTCAGGTTTGAGTTTGGTCGATCATGCAAATTGAACCTTTTCATTGAGATTGTTATGATTGGGGATATGTTTGTATGTTTGTGTCTGTTGTATGCCCGAATCTCAAACCCCGCTGGCATCAACAATTTGCTGGAATATGTTTAGTATATCAGGAAATATAGTTTTTTTTGTGATAAAGCACTGCCAAATGAATAAATTTATAAAATAATATTTGTAGCAATGCAGTCTGTCAGTGGGACTGTAGTTATATTTACTGAAGTTGAATAAATCCAATTGTTTGTCCTTTTTATCCTAAATTCTGATTGATTTGTTACTTTTTTCTAGACTGACACAGTTGATCTGGTGAACAATAGTGAGAAACGGAAGGACTTGAAAGGAATTGAAATATTCTCAAGAAGTGTTGTTGACAGAAAGAATTGGTCATCTATAGATTCTGATGGGCTTCCTTATATTGCTCAGGTACTTTATCTTTATCATTATTTTAAATTTTTGTCAAAATTAACAGAGATTTTTCATTCTAATGAGGTATGTACCTTTTGATAGATTTTGACAGTTTTTTAGCAGACAATTAACCCTTGACAGACATTCTATAGCTCTTACTGACTGGTTTTTCTTTTTAACCAAGCATACATTCTAAATGGATTTTGATTAAATATAAGCAGAAAGTTCAACCAGAAAATGCCTTTTATAGCATACACAACACATTGAATGGTACAACTAGAGAAGTTAAGCTGAAGAGTACTGAGCCGATGATCATTGACTATGTTGCTGTCGATGGGACGAAAACAAAAAATGCCATTCAAACGGTAAGTTAGTACACATTATATTTCTCTTGTTCCTAGATATACATTCATTTAAATTTAAAAAGCTTTTTTATTGATGTATAAACAGGGCGCACCATATATTGTTTTTAATCTTTTATTAAGGCAAATTTTCGTTCTTTGCTGTTGACAGGTAAGAATTAGGGAGCGCAAGATCCGAAACCCAATAATAGGAGACAAGTTTAGTAGTAGGCATGGGCAGAAGGGTGTTTGCTCTCAGCTCTGGCCAGATGTGGATATGCCATTTTCAGCTGTAACTGGTATGAGACCTGATCTCATTATAAACCCGCATGCCTTCCCCTCGCGTATGACTATCGCCATGCTTTTAGAGTCTATTGCTGCCAAGGTATTTAAAATGAGCAACCCTTTTATTTGCACTTTTTCCTGTTCATCCATAATATCATACGGCTTTGAAATGAGATGTATCTTTAATATTGCTACAAGTATCACCTGTTTGCTCTCAATTTCTTTGAGCATTGTCCATCCTTTCTCCAGCATGCATGTGGATCGACTATGTGGAATCAATGTAGGTTGATATCCTTTAAGAAGTGACCTGACCTTTGGTTATGTAGTTTATTATGGTTCTTATTTGTAGGGCAGCTTCCTACATATTTTAATGATGCTTGCTATCGTTTTTTGTTATTTTTGAGGCCATATTTTGTGCGCATGAAATTTACCTTTGAAACCAGATTTCAACCAATACCGCTCACCATGCTTTTATTTTAAAGAGTTCTTTATTTTTGCTATATTTCAAATCAATTACAACAGTACTAATCACACATGAAACATGTTTCTCTAACATCTTCACAGGGTGGTAGTCTGGAAGGGAAGTTTATAGATGCAACACCATTTTCTTCATCAGTTGAGAAAGATGATGAAAGCAAAGGTGAAAAGAAAAAATCTGATTCTGTGATCGATGAACTGGGACCTATTCTAACAGCTAAAGGTTTTAACTACCACGGGACAGAGGTTATGTATAGTGGTGTTTTTGGTATAGAGATGACTTGTGAGATTTTCATTGGGCCTGTTTATTATCAGCGTCTCCGCCACATGGTCTCAGATAAGTATCAGGTAACATACATCTAATGTTAGTTGGTTTATTTATTCCAGAGAGTTATTACTGTTGCATTAATTTGATCCAGTGACCAGTCAGTATAGATGAGCTTGGTATATATTACAACAGAATTTCACTTGTTGGTTCTCTTCTAAAATTGTAATGTGCTGTCTTCATTTCTATTGCAGTGAGTCCAAACTGAACTAAAATCTTTACCTTATCCAGTTAATATGTGGTTTTTCTTTCTGAGTGATATCTTTGTGTAGCGGCATTGGTGTTTTAGCAAAAGAGACCTCAAGGTCTCAGTTGCGAAAAGTACAAGAACTTGAAGGGACCTTTGGTAGTAAATCTTTAGGGTGGGCTGGCACAGGCTTGTCTTTCTAAATTTTCAAAGATATAATTTTCCAATACTAACACTGGCACCACCATTCCAACTAGGTTCGTTCCACTGGTAACGTTGACCGAATTACAAGGCAGCCAGTTGGAGGAAGGAAGCGGGGTGGCGGGATCCGCTTTGGTGAGATGGAACGTGACTCCCTTATCGCACACGGGGCTGCATATCTCCTACATGATCGTGTTCACTCATGCTCGGACTATCACATTGCTGAGGTGTGTTCATCTTGTGGAAGCATTCTTACAATAAGTACAGTCCCCCCCAAGAAGGTTTCTAGAGAGATGCTAGGTCTTCCAAAGTTCAGAGTACCAGTTCAGAAGACATTCATGTGCCTCTTATGTAAATCTAGTAGGGGGATTGAGACAGTTGCCATGCCTTATGTTTATAGGTATCTCGCAGTTGAGCTTGCAGCTATGAATATAAAAATGGATTTGCGGTTAAGTAATAGGATTAGGTCTTGAGTAATATTTGGTGCAAGCCTAGTTGTAATGTGTTCAAAATCATATTGATGTTATGTGTCAAGTGTTATGTTAGGAGTGATCTTGCAGTAATAGGAGTAGCTTGAGTAATATTTGGTGCAAGCCTGTTACATTATATATTTGTTTAATTTGTTTAAATAATTTTGGGATCAATTTTCTTTTATATATAATCTTTTTTTTTAGTGAATTTTAGAAAGCTCAAATTATCTTTTCGTAGGTTTTCCCCGTTAAACAAATTGGTTTTGAAATATAACCAAGGTTGATTTATGCTATTGTGATTTTATTTGTGGTCGGTTTTAGATGGAAAAAAAAGAGAGATTTTCATTTCCATTAAAAAAAATGATTTTTATATAAAATTGCACAACTCAAGCCTATCAATATTAAATGTTAGATTGACATGTGGGGTGCATGTGTTAAACACTCCTTGTGGCTATGCATTGAAAGATGCGCCATGATCATTTAAATTACTTCAATACCATTCTTGTTGGTACCGCCCAATATATATTTCTTAACCAGGTTCCTTATCGAGTGCTTCACCAGTCCACCGATCATATACTCAATTCCATCCCTGAAAATCAAAGAGAAATTGATGCCAATTGATACAAAAACCTTGTACAAAACACAAAAAAAAAACCAGGAGAATTTATTATCCGTGATCCGAAAACCAAGAATAATCTGTGTTAGAAAATCAAATTGGACTTGAGGGCTGGTATGAACGTGGAGTGCAGAGGTGAAATTCAATGTTATTGGGCATAAAAGGTGAATACTTAAGCTTTCTTTTCAGTTTTTCAAACTTATAGGGCTTTCTTGCATTTTTGTTTTCCTTGCAAATGGAGTTCTATTTTTTTGTATGGATTAATTTTGGGTTTTAGTACAGCACGAGCTGTATGATTTTTATTAAATTATGTTATTTTGTTTATACAATGAATTTCCATGAACTCGAGTGAAAGGTTTATATTAAACCGGTTTTACTTCTATAAATTGACTATTAGAATTTTTGTACGAGTTTTTATTTGGTTAACTCCATGATTTTCCTCAAGCAAATAAAGGATATATAGAACTGTCTTTGAGCAAATTAGAAATTATTTGGGTGAATTTGTAATCTTTGCAAACTTGAAGAAAAGATGATTTTATTGAATATCATAGCTGAACCGTAACTAAAAATTAACTTCTGTACCAAATAGGTTCGGTACCACCAGTGGTATCTATGTAAAGGTCACAACCAAAATGACCCAACCCAAGTGATTGTTACCTCTCTTTGTTCTTTTCTTCCTAATACATTTATTAAGTAAAAACCAAGTGGGCTAATGTGCTATTTTTGGTACTGACTAGGTACCATGGTCATATGCAACATATATAAATTATGTTATAGCTATACCCGACCAAATGTTTAACATATTTCAAGGTCTGTTTTTGAATAAAAATGAACTTCAGTTTTTTTATTAAGTTACTTAGCCTATTATTTTATTGGTATAGAGTTGAATAATTGAGTGCCAAAGGCCGGGATGGCTGATACGATAGAAGCATCATAGGAATGTTTTGCTGTGTTTTTCTTGCTTGTCTACTTGTTTTCAGGTTCGGATTTCACATGAGCTTTACTTGCATGCTAGGAAATAACTATTTGCATTTCATGTCTAAATTATTTGTGTGTATATTTATCATTTCGTATATATATGCTTGAACTATCGTATTGGATTATTATGAGTTGTTAAATGAATTGCATGTTGAATGGTTGCCAAGTTGATTAAATTGAGATCTGTATTTATGTCTGATACACTTGTTCGATTGAGAAAAAGCACTCCATCTGTTTGGAGTCGGAGTCATGACCCGTCTGGCCAAACACCGTGACTTAAGCGTTTATGATCCGGATCTCGATACGGTACCAGTCTAAAATGGTCCAAGGGAGGAGAGTGTTTCCGACTTGTGGTATTTTTGTTATTCAGATTGTTCTGATGTTATGATATGAAATTTTCTGAAATGTATATGGAATTTTATGGCCGTTGGCATCCATCTAAAAAGGTGGTTCACGGTATCTGAATGAAATGACTGAACATATTGATCTGTGATATACCAGACTTGCATTAGATAGATGTCCAAATCGAGCCGGTTTTTGAAATGCCAAATTGTATTTGAATTGCAAATTGAATAAGTAGCCGTGCTCCTCTGCATTGCATCTGTTTTTAAATGATTGCATTTGATAACTGATTTGTTTATGTATGCTTATCTATTTTATTATTATTAGTTTAACTGGGTACGGTAATTAGTTCCTGAACATGTACAGTAAAAGTTCATGCGACTGGAACTAAAATCCGCATTGAGATAAATTATATTTATCTCACTCTTTGCTTTTGCATTGTTTCCACTATTGGTTGTGGGTTTTAGGTATTAGATCGAGTGCTGGATAGCGAGACGAGTAGCGGCCCATTGGATCTATGGTTAGCAACCTGCATTAACCAGATTGTACACCAAACTAATGTATCTTATATTAAAGTAAATATTTATAAGTTCATATTTTTTTATGAATAATAATTGTATATAATTAGGTTTAATTTATAATTCAGACTTAGTTAAGCCTTGTGGGTGCAGTTGGCATCCGCGGCGGGCACTCCGTCGTGTACCGTCCAGTTACGGTATCTGAAGGGGTGTCACAAAGCCTAGTTGCAATCTGTTCAAAATCACATTGATGATATGTGTCGTGTTATGTTAGGAGTGCTCTGAGTGACAGCAGCAATTTTGCACATGGTCAATTGGGAGATAAACTGTTGAGATGGTATTATTTTACATGTTTGCAAGTTCTTTTCCCCTTTTCTTCAACACGTCTATGATTAAACTCCCTGAACGTAACAACAATATTTTTTCTACACATTGGTAAAAAGTGTATATTTCAAAGGAAATTGATTACTGTCATCTGCAGTTTTGTCATCCCTGTCATTCTTAAATATAAAGTGAACATATATAGCAAACAAAGTGAATATATAGACGATCTAAGTGAACACATATAAATAAATAAGTTCAATGAAAATAAGTTGAATATGCATGTAAATTTCTGAACAAGTGATGACAACACTTATTTATTTGTAAGTGTTTATTTAGATCGTTTATATGTTCACCTTATTTGTTTTATGTGTTCACTTTGTATTTAGCGATGACTGGGATGGTATATTTGCCGATGGTACTGATAATTTCTGTATTTCAAATTATAGTGAGTGAAAACTCGTACGAAATTTTGTATAGCAGGGATCATTTCACATCTGATCTGTGCCTTATTCTGTTTGCATTATGAAAGCAAAAGCGCCAGTGATGTATTATCGATGGAGTTGATTGCACGGAGGTCATAAAAATAATATATCCTACATTTCAATTTGCTGCTCTCAAGGTTTTATATGCCCACAGCAATGATTTAAATTTCAGGTCGGTCCAAGTAGCATTTTAACTGTTATAAGCTCATATTTTGCACAATTTACATATTGGTTTGTCAATCCTTGTAAGATCATGGAATTGATTGTGAGAACTCAGATTTTCAAAGCCGATGAACTTGACACCAAAAATATAACTCGGCAACTTAGATGCGGTGACCTAGATTCAGATCATAGAGGTTGATGAAAATAACAGAAGTTTTGCCATTTATTCAATATTAAGTTTGTCATTGATACTGTATTTTGTCCACTTTTCACCTTTGAAAATTTTGGATAATAGTCTTTGTTCTCGCCTAGTGTATTTTAAACGTGTCTTGTTGTGTCGTGTTAAGTGAAGAGATTGATTAACACAACATGTTAAACGTGTTAAATCATATTATAATTTATTTTAATTTTTTGCGCTAAAAATTCATAAGTTAATCAAAATAATTTTTAAATAAAATATAATAAATTGTTGTAATTTATTTTGACTTCGTATATTAAAATAAAAATTAATGATTGAATAAAAGTTATTAAATGTATAATATAAATTAAATATAATTTAATAAATTCTAAATAATATTAATTTTTCATGTGAACTTGTGTTGCGTGTTGTATCGTATGATATCACGTGTCAACTCGTATTGTATTAAGGCGTGTCAATGTCTAGAAGTCTTCAACACAACACACCGACACACACGTGCCGTGCCAATTTCACAAACTTATCATGTCATGTCAACACACAAGAGTGTCATCGTGTGTTGTGTTGTTTTGGAGAACATTATTCCCAATGTCCTCGTGTGTTGTGCTAATTTCACAAACTTATCATATCATGTCATGTCACCAATGCCCTCGTGTCGTGTCATTTTGGAGAACATTATTCCCACCCGATCACACCAAAAAACGATACACTCTGCATGATGAATTGAAAACTCATATTGTTCGATTCTTCCAGCACATGCACCGCGTTGTTTCCACCGTTTCACGACAGAACCAATTAATTATGTTATATCGTACCTAGAATCCTAGATACACACAATACTACTGGAGCTAGCTCATACTACAAGAAATTTAATGGATGCTAAAGTACAAACTACCAACGGTTATATAAGGGATGCCAATACAACATCTCATGGTTATACAAGGGATGTCAATACAATCTCTCTTCCTTCCTCTCTATTTCACTCGTCATCATTAAGCTTCCACGTAATAGACTACTGGACATCATCAAATCTAGGTGGTAGAAGCACATTATTTTTTTCCTGGTATAAGCCTAGCCTAGTGAGAAACTTCTCTTATTCAAGAGTTTCTGGATAGTTAAATTTTCATTGGGATACTGTAGGCCAATTGCTCACTCAAAAAGCAAGCCTTACTACAACAGCCACCATGCATTTCTAGCACAAGTGATGGTGAAGTACTGTTTGCACTAGCACAATACCAACATGCTTAACCAAACAGGCAAGTCTGAAAATTTTTCATTAGTACATTATCCAAAGACCTATGAGATAGGGCACAATATAAGCTTTCAGAATGCAATTTAAACGATTCAAGTTCCAACAATCATGGACACATTCTTCACAGAATTCATTACAAATGAAGCAAATAGTTTTTTTTTTTTTTTTTAGGGTGGGAAACCCCAGAAATGATTATGAAAATTAGTTTTTCAATTGTTAATGAAAAATTCGAAGTCATGGTGTTGAGCCTGGACCTGGTGGAGCCAGGATCTGGCAGCACAAAGGAGGGACGCAGCAAGAGTGCTGTCACCATTTTCTGGATTATTCCAGAGAGCTCCATCAGCCTTAAGAGTTGCCAGCCCGAAAGGTGCCAGAGAGATGGCCATGTTCTTATCATTTTTCCCTACTTTGTTTCGGCTAGGGAATGACTCTTTGCTTGTGCTATCAGGGCATTTTGACATGAGATTCAAGGTCTCATCACTATCATCTGAATTATAGATTTTATGAGTACTTGTCTTAGCAGCAAAAATGTTAAATTTAACTGTGTGATCATAAAAAAGAGTGAAACATATATTGTCCATGCATATGGATGACTAATGTTTGTATTGATTATAACAAAATAAGGAAAGAAACTTACTTTGGAATGTAGAGGAAAAGCGGTGATAGGTCAGGAAACATGCATCATAGTTTTCATAATCTAATTGTGCTGGAATTGTGTATATAGGATACCTGAAATATATAAAATATATAGGATATGAATTTGATCATCGAAGGGGTAAATAATTCATCATTTTGGTTAATTAAAGATCATCATAAAGTTTTAATTTTGGTCCTTGAATTAGTTTGGTAATAAATTCAATTAACAAATGGTTAGAAAACATATTCTTCTTACAAGAGACTGTCATGGTCTTGTTATGTGTGATCTTATAGGCGACTACTAATGAACTAGCTAGCCAGCTTCTTGTTTCTATAATAGATCCAATTATGCTTACATGGTGTTGGGCTGGCTGCCACGTCAACATATTCAAAACACGTTCAAGTGCTCAAGCAGTGTGTAAAGTATTAATTGTTTCCCAAAACAATCCACTTTTCACAGGAATTACCATGAAGAGTTATGCAAAAAAAAAAAAAAAAACTTTCATTGCATTTTGAGAGAAGATGAAAAATTTTTAAATGCATTTTTTTCAACTTGGAAAGAAGAGAAGTATGAGCCTATACCATTTTCATTATATATGTTTCGATAAACAATGACCGACAAACATTATGCAGTTACCATTTACCAGTTTATAATATCACCAATGCACAATTCCATGACATTACTTTATTTTTGAAAAATTTTATCATCAACCATACCAAGATATTGACATCCAGCTGGCAGGAGAAAGCTCCATGATTTTAAAAGAATTTAAGTCTGGGAAATCCTGAGCTAACTCTTGCACCTACAAAAGTTCCCACAAAATGAACTTCAAGTAATAAAAAAATTGGCTGCAATCAAGTACTAACATGAATTACGAAGATAGTACCTTGTCCACGAGGGGCATTCTTGTATAGGGGGAAGACATTTCAAAATATTCAAAGTGCTTGCATCCTAGATCTTTCTTTGCATCTCCTAAATCCATTTTGCTGAATATCGAGTCAATGGAGAATGTGCTACTAGATTGTGATGGCTCCTTCTTGTGATAATCTTTTCCAGACCCACACATCTCATTGTCAGAACCTAAATTCCTGCATACATCCCAAACATGAGAACGCAGAAGAACCAAATATATCAAACTGTTACCAAAGAAAAGAAGCAATTGTTAGACCAACACTTGCATTGTAATAAACTTGCAGGTGGACCCACCCTTTTTAGAAAGACTTTTCTCTTGTGCTCAAACACCATTGATCCAAAAAAACATGGAGTCCAACACAGAGTCGGTCATTTCTTCATAAGGACTGGTTTAAATGAGGAACTTGGTGTCAGAGACACCAATCCATATCTCTCTAAAAGGCCTATTTCCACAAAGAAAAAAAATAGGGAAAATTGAAGCCAAGTGGCTGGTTTTGCTTGTACCCTAACCCCTCACATGTCCTGAATAATACTAGAGATGTGATGACATTTGAATATGTATAGTCCATCTTTATCTATGAATAACCTTGAAGAAGCCATGAACTTCTCATTGGTGTACAGTTGAATTGCAGATAGATATGGCACAAAGTATTGTACTATGGATTCACCATTGGGAAGCACAATATTCACACCAACACCATAAACACTCCACTCGCAGAGAGACTCCCACAGGTCAGACAGTGTGAAGCACTCGACAAAGTTCTCTTCACCACAGTGGTTGCAAATTGAGCTTCGCTTATTAGAAGGCGTCTACATGTTGTATTTGCAACGAGTATAAATATGCACTACATGTCTACATCTATTCTTTTTTTTGTGAAGCTGCATTGAAATTATTTAATTTTGGATATGTATAACTATGTTGTTCCACAATCGATGGAAAATATCATGTCAATTGGGAAAGTGGACTTTCCTGGATTTATTATATTTTACCTAAAATATTATCAAGTTTCAATTTATTCAATAAGAACACATAGTAAGTTGTAATCTACATTATCTAATTCTAGGTCACCGAAAAATTAGTTCTATACCAAAGGTGTGGACATATATATGACTTACAGAAAGTTACTACCCTGATTAGGTTTAAGTATGATATCTGCAGCCAACATTGAAAAACAAATGCAAAATGGAATCTCTTGTATATATATTTTTTATGGTTACTACAATGAATAGTATTTAATCATGCATCCATAACAGGAAAATAGAAAACTTACAATGAATGAAAATAAAAAACAATTGTGAGAATTTGAGTATAAAAATGTGAGATCCACTGCGAATCTACTTGAGAGAGAAAGAGATACCTCAGAAAATAAATGTGAATCCACTACTGGCGTGACACTGTCCAGAAAGCACTTGAGATTAGATCGCTTAGCAGCCATCTCTGATCCTTTGTTCTTTTTTTACCTTTCAAGCCCTACCCAATTCCACAAGCTCCAAAAGCAAAAATCAATCTGCTTTGAAATTTGAGAAACAAGCAAATAGATTAAAATTTTAATTGTTTCATCTCCATGTTCTCTTTGTTGTCAAAATACATACCTTCTAAGTTGCTATATGATTCTATGTACCACACCGCAAACACCGGACCGCCTTCATATACTCCTAATATTTACCTCTCTCTCTCTCTCTCTCTCTCTAATAAGTATATATATTACTCTAGAGTAACAAGCGTAGTAAGCCACGTCTCTAATTATTTCTCTAATCTTTTCTCGCCCTCTTGGTTGCTTGCACCTTAAAGGAACAAGAAAATCTTACATTTGGATCCCAATTTTGCAGTTTTAGATTTAGTAGGGTGTATTTGTTAAATTAGATATATATTCACACAGGAGATAGAGGCACGAGAAGGACATTGAGAGAAAGAAAGAGCCAAAAGAAAAAGAAAAAGATAGAGGCAGTTCATTGCGTGTAAAGATATTAAACTGACGAGGATTTTCCTTTGGCGCAGTCAAAACCCCCATTTTGTATTGCCACATGTGTTCTATTTTTTCTTGAGGTAACTCGTGTAGTGACTCAAAGATAAGCATATTTAACACTCGCTACATGACTATAATTTGACAAAACTGTAACAATGAATGTTTGCATCCGTTTTGGCGTTTCCCAGAAACACATATATTTCAGTTACTTCAAGTGCCTACTGTTTGGCACTAGTATTCTACCATCTCCAGATGTATACAAAATGGACAGAGAAGTCTATGGTTGTGAGAAGCAAAGTAATAATAGTAAAAATAAAAAAAATGGAAAACAAATAAACGGATGAACTCCATGCAGTTTTCAATCGAGATTCAAAAGTTCAAGATCCGAGGATCGGCCTTCTGTCTTTCTTTACAGAAAAGAGGACCATAATTATATTATGTGGGCTAGCGACTAAGTATTATGAAAATCATTGAGTTAAGTAATTAAATATGAGTCAATTTTGGCAAGGACTGATACAACTTATTCATCAATAGAGATAATCTATAGATTTCATAAATGAACACATTTCTAATATAACTTCATGTATTCCCTATGTTTATTCCACCATCACAGATTCATTAAATGATTTAGTATTTTAGGAGTTATACAAGTATGAGTTAACTATCGTTACTTGACAATGTAGCATGCGCGGTGGAAATAATAAATTAAAGGTTAACATTCCACTTAAGAGGAACAAGTGTAGGAATGATAAAGATACTGTTTGTAAAAGAATATTCAGCTAACCTGAAATAATGGCTATTCAGCCCAGTTTTGGTACCCAAACACATACTAGCAGTTGGGATGATGCTATTCCACTAATGAAATCTTTCAATGAAAATCTTTTAGCTTACCAATCTTTTGGACACACAATTCTCGTAATCCCAAATCTTCATCCAAACAAACCGTAAATGCTTAAATCAAAATTCAGAAAGCCAATGACAAGAATAGAGAGAAAATTAGAACCATCATTTATTTGAGTAGTGCATACACATAGAATGAAAAAGGAAGTGATCAGTCATTGTAAGGTTCTATTTTATTTTGCATGTCTTAATTTCTCATGAAAAGTTTCCATATAGTCAAATACAGATGTGTTGCAGATATAATTCAATTCTTATTAGAAAGGAGAACTTAGTGCTATGTTAAAGAAGAAGTCATGTCATATAAGCCAAGCTATGATAACATTGATATCCACACGAGATAATGTGCATGTTCCATTTGTAGTATGTGAACAATTTATTACAGATAAAGGCAGCTTCTACCAATAGTTTCTATATTTGTACAATGAATAATTTGTAGAACTCGAAATAGCAAATTCAATACTCCATCTCTGTTTCTCTCTGAAATCTTTTTTCTCTGCGTTAAACCCTACACTGTCTCTATTTTAATAATTCTTTTCTTCTAAATAAGTTTACATCTTCAATATATTTGACATTTTTGTTTAAAGGATTTGTTCACAAAAGAAGTACATACCAATACAAAATTTTTAGTCTTCTTCAATGTAAGGCTGATTCCATAAGATACATGTTCAAGGAAAGATGAAACATACTCAAATTGAAGGTGGAGTAGTGGCATTGTGCAGATACAGTAGATTATTGTTGTACTTGCAGTAGTCAGGAGTGTTAAACAACTTAATTCTTCCCTAGACTCACCTTCAACATTTGATGAATATCCCTCAAAGATAGTACAAATTGATGGTTTATAGAAAAAAAATACAGCTTACACTAGACAATTCTTGTAATAATATTGTATGTCCAATTAGATAGGTATCACAGTAGCTATAATCATGATGCTCATAGTCATAATAGATGTTGCTATGGTAGTTATTGCCGTGAGTGTCATTATTTCATCTTTCCTCTTCATACCAGTCACCTCCATTTGCTACAAAATTGTCAGAAACATCGTTCATGGGCAATATGGCTTTCATTAAATTAAAGCACCTTTTTTTTTTCTCCTCTTATTTTTTAATGGTTTTTTTAATCTGTAGACATGGATCGATACTGGTACTAAATTTCAACTCAAATGCGGTTTCATTTGATCTAAATTTATGTTTCTCAAGATATGAGTACAGAAGGTGAATAAAAATCATGAAAAAAAAATAGGCTCGAATCTACCTCAATCAGGTCAGGTATAGTAACAAGTGCTAAAACAACCAACCTTTGCTGCTTCAATTGCATGATTCACCAATGTAAAGCCACAGGATGACAACAAGGCAAGCCACGCATCATGTGGTTCCAGGAGTCGAAATCTCTCACATCTCCTTTTCTCGTGTTGTGGCAGAAATGGTGTCGAATCGAGAATTGCCATGATCTGACGATGGGGGTTTGTACAGAGAAGAGCCAGAGGCGAGAAAGGAAGAGAGTCAGGGTTAGGTTCAGGTTTAGGCCCTGACCAAAATCTCATTTTTTTTTAGGGAAAATTAGACATATACCCTTAGCCAATTGGAAATATTTCCCTCTAATCTTTGAAATTAGAAATATCCCCCCTCTAATCATCATTACTTTAGATATTTATCCTTTTGATTACTTTTAATGGTTTGTTTATTCTGAAAATTTAAATTTTACAACATTGGACAAAATTGCCCTCAATTTCAGACGATTAATCTTCTTGCTAATTTTGTTCGTAAAATTGGAAAGAAATAAGCGGTATCAACCATATCCCAACCCTTTTCAATCATTTTTCTTCTTACCCCGATAATTCCTTCTTAAAAATTCCTTCTCAAGGTCTTTGATTTCTAGCATTCTTAAGAGACAATGTTAATACAGGCTTTAGCAAGAAGCTAAAGAAACATTTACCAGAAGGGGAAAAAATAGAAAACAAGAAAGATAATTTGAAAAAAAAGAAAAAAAAATGCTAAAAATTAGCTACACGGGAATACGAACTGGATTTCTGAACTTCCCACAACGAGCAAGCTTGGAAAATCATATCTTGGAAGAAATATATATCGAAAGGGTTGGTATTTACCAGTATGTAGGATAATTAGAATCTTGAAATAATAAAGATTGTGTAATATTTTTTTGATTAAATGAACAAGTATGTCCAGAGATAAAATACATAATCTAAAGATTGAATACAACCCACATGATGAACATACAGTGCCACTTTATCAAGTTTTTATAATATACTAGCTTATGCGATATCTATGCAATTGGTTTGAAAATTTCCGTGCAATGATGTTAGAATTCAGAAGTGTTCTCTAGTGATTTTAAGAAGGGAAAAAAATTTTCCCTACTGCAACGAGGTAAGAAGGGTAATATTTGAATGGACTTTGGGGGAATACTAGGTATTGTTTATTTCTTTCTAACATTTCATCGCATAAACAGAGAGAAGATCAATCGTTGGTTGAGGGTATTTTTGTCCGACTATCTTTAAATTTGAATTTGCAGAATTAAAAAATCATTAGAAATATCAAAAGGGTAAATATCTAAACTAACAATGATTAGAGGAGGATATTTCCAATTTCAAAGATTAGAAGGGAATATTTCTAATTGACTAAGATTTGAAGGGTATATAAGCTAATTTTCCCTTTTTTTTAAACATGGGATTTCATTTCGTTAGAAAATTCAATAAATGTATTTGATGTCATTTGATTGGAATTTTCATAAAATTAGATGTAACGTCGTAACGAAATCTCGTGAAATCAATTGAATTGATGAATAAAGTGAAGAAACAGCAGGGAAAAGAATGGGAACACGAAGAGGCGAAGAAGATGAGTTACAGCGAATATCCGTGCAGCCTCCGTGAAGCATACTGAGACGTAACGCACTGTAGACTTCTACACGGAATACCTAAAAACGCTAAACTCACTGAATCATCCTTACTTAAACTCAGATGAAATCCGACGGCTCAGCATCAATAGATAGATTAAGAAATCGACGGTCCGATGTTAATAAATTCATTTTTTTTTTCAATGATGAAAAATATCATTTTCCCCTTTAAACCTTCAACAAGTTTATAGTTGAGATATTATCCAGCACTGAAAAATATTTCATTATTTTATTATTACTTCAACTACGAGGACAGGTTGGAAAGAAGGAAAATGTTTTTTGAGAAAGAACAGTAGTCTATTAAGTTATGGTGCCGCTCAAGTATTTTGATTAGTGATTTGGCGAAGAAAGTGGATTATTTCAGTGAAATATTTTTTTTTTTTGTTTATGATAAACTAGACAGTCAATTAAGTTAAGAGGAGGATCCAATGTCCAAATTTCAATCGGACCTCTTTAACAATAAAGCCTAACCGTGAGCATGTTCTCAGCGTGCTAATTGGTAACCATTTTTCTCTGTTACAAAACAAAGATTTTGATGTATTCAAATTTGAGGGGCATCGGAGTTGGATTGGAAACATATATCGTTGCAAACATGGTTGAACATGATGACATGCTGGCGTGCTGGAATTTTAAAGCAAAATTAAACCTTACAACCAAACTCAACTCTAAAAAATAAGTAAACAAGGAAACAAAAATGAAAATAAAAAAACATTTTGTGGGCCCTAAATGAAAAAAAAACGTCTCCTCGATGCCGACATCAGTGTCTCTATTAAAGTATTAAATGTTGCTCAAATTAATCCAATAAATTATTGCTTTATTATATAGTTATTTCAAATATAATTATATTTCTCATGCTTTATGTTGGAAATAAATTTTTATATAGCATGTGTCCGCGTGATATAAATTTAATTTGGATTAAGGTTGTCATTTCCATGACATTAAATTAACATATTAAACACAGAAATATGAAAGTTTTGAGGGGGCATAAAAGAAATTTCTCACATACAATCTTACTCCACTAGTCCACTGTCTTCCAACCTCACAATTAAACGAGTACTAAAGTCTTAAGTCTAGATCGCTTTCCTCTCTCCCCCCTACTGCAAGAGGTACTGAACATCAGGCATGGAATGGTTGTGATTGATCACCAGCTGCTTAGTTTTTATCAAAACTAGTACCTATTTTTTTTTTATTTCTTTTCTAATGGCGAAATTTTGTTGATAACCAGCGCCTTTCTTTTCTGAACTAGCATTTTAATTCTCATCAGTCACTCCTAAATTATCTTGGTTATTTGACTCTTGCCATTTTTAAGGTAACATGACTACTGTCCACATCCGGCGGTCAGTTCAGCTCAGGAACAAAATGGCATCAGGTCCCGTCCTTTTACAGACAAAACCTGAAGGTTAGCATTCTTAAAATTAAGTACTATTGAATTCAGGTTATTTACTTAAATTTCAGAAAGTGCAGTCGGGTGCAAAAAGTTTTGAATATCTTGATAGCTGATATTGTACCGAGGGCTCTATAGCTTCCAACTTATTGTTTCATATCTCATACTTTGGTGGGTTGGTTCTTCAACACAAAAATAAACACTCTCTAAATAATGGGTGCAACTTCAGGATTGTTTAATTTGATGGTTTTGAAAATTTATTTCAATGGAACAACCTTGTTAGTGCTGACTGCTGGAAGGGAGAAGAGTGTGTTAAGATTGATCTAGTTCTTAAGATTTATGGGCCTGCAACCCTGATGGTAACAACATCCTTATTATTTAGGCTGATTTGGGTGATTTAGGGCCACCAACCCAGATGGTAACAACATTCTTATTATTTCAGCTGATTTGGGTGATTCAGGGCCACCACCGTAGTCTATAGAACTATTATATGGTACAACTGCAAAGAAGGCAAACAAATAGATAAAGAAATAAACAGCCTTTGTTTATATGCCATTCTAATGGTGTGAGAATTATTGATCATGCTAAGGGCATTTTTGTCAATGGTAGAGTGCATCGCTTAACTACCAGAAAAGAAATTTTGAGTGTTGATCCAAATAAAGGCTCTTATCAAATAATCCAGCCGCCACATCCCGAATCAACTGGTTACTCTCGTATTAAGCAGTCTCAAGGTCTCTTGAACTTTTTAACATTGGACAGAAACTTTGTATTGTTCATTTGGACTCATAAAAGCTTTGATGGGCAAGAATGGGTGTTGAAGCATCAATTATTCAATTGAGCCTTTTTCCAGGATGGAGCAGATATGATTTGCCCTCTTTTCGTTATACGTTATTTATGTATTATATTGTGAACTTTGTCAAATACTCAATTTTTGCTTCACTAAATGGAAATCTCACTTCATTTGATTTAAACACTAGAGAAACAGAGGATCTCTGCCTTCTACCTTCTAAGACAATCCTCAATTTTTGGATTCACATGTCCTATTACCCGAAATGATTGCATCTAGATAGTTTGGCAAGGGGATGCGTTTTCTATACGACTTTCTAGGGATCATATTTAATATGCCCTATTGCTCAAAATGATTGGATCTAGAGAGTGGTAAGTGTTGGAGTTATGTCCTAGAAGTCAATGAATTAGATGACTTAAATATTAGTTTATGTTATGAATGATTTTTAATCATTTGTTACTAGGTTTATTATTGACAGATCATTCAAGTTAAGGATCTGAATTGTGAATCTCTGTGGATCATTTTTTAGAATGACAATAATAAATCTAAATGGTCCATAATCTTGATAATTAGCAAGGAATATTAATTATCATATAAGATTAGTATGTAAGTTAAATGATGATTAAGTTCTACAAATCATAGATAAAGAGTTACCAACTTAATTACATTTGTGTATGTTATGAAACATAGTACAGGACTTGACCCAACGAAATAAATATATGGATTGTGTTATGTGTCATTATTTATTTCGTTATGATTTTGGTTCTAAGTTTGAGATGTTTATCTTTTCCACATGAGGATAGGTTCAATAAATATTGTCTACCGCTGATTTCCGATAAGGGCTGCTATACGGACTTTATTTATGTTCTCTTGAATTGTGCGGGGAAAAACTAATCATCAAGAAAATCGTATGTCCCTCATTAATTCACTTAGTGAGTGACGATATCTGTTTGGGCCCCTTGATGGAGTTGGATTGTATGCGCGCAACTAGGCGATCAACTCTAGATCAAGAAACGTATAATCTGCAAGAATGACACATTTCTATCTTGGATTATATAATGATATCGTGTGACATAAGAATCAAAATAGAGAAATACTTTTATTCTCTTATGCAGGATTTAAAATACTGTAGCAGTACACTATTTATACGAATTGGGAATCATAACGTGTTGCTAGATATCGCTTATGATTATTGAAAATAAGTAGTGATTTATTTTCATGTCCAACTAAGTATAAATCCTCAATGGGTTACACAAATAGAGCTTTAACCGTACAGTGCATTATTTATTTATTCACAACAGTGTATATTGCGAAAATATGATGAGTTGACTAATTAATTATATACTGTTGGGGACCGTTATAATTAATTAAGTCAAAGGGATCATATAAAAATAAATTAATGCATAAGCTAATCTCATATTAATTATTAATAAGTTAATAATTAATTATGTTCAACATATTTTTATTTATATGAGCTATTTAAGCTTCTATTTAAATTGTTATTTAAAAGTCCAATTTGAGGTGCAACAAAAGAGCAATTGTATGGATCATTAATTAATGAATTAATGGACCATTTAATACATGATAAAATGGACTATTGAGCCCATTAAAATTCAACTAGGGCAAGTGGCAAGGTTGTAAATAGTTGCAACTTGTCATGAGGGGTGGTTGTTATAAAAAGGGACCATTTGGAGAGAGAAACCCTAGCCACCATAGCCTTCTCTCTTCCTCTTCCTCCTAGAACGATAATTAGAGAGAAAATTTTAGAATTTTCATCTCTTTCTCTTGCTCTTTTCCACCTTTAGCTCATGTGTTGAGCATAGATTTCCCTCCTCCATCAAAGTATAGATTGATTAGAAGAGGGAAAACCTTTGGATTAGCCTCTTTCCTTCCTCTTGCTAGCACAAGGATTGCAAGGAAGTGGTTAACCTCTAGGTGGACTCGAGACGGCCGTCAACCTTGGTGGAGGCGTAAGGAGAGCACGCCACTGACTCCCATGCCATGGTTGAGCCCCGCGAATACGATTTCGCGGGAGATACATTCTCCTACACCTTTTCTTGTGTCGATTGACTTAGCACTAGATCCTTGCACTTGCTTGTGGTTAATTAAGTGTAATTAGCTTCAAAAATTAAATTTGTGCATTTCCTAACAGCAAGAGGATACATTCTCTACATACATTCTCTACATGACATTATGGGGGCCTTCTTGGGGAAATGAAATCCAGTCCCGCGCGGGACCGTACAGCGCAGGAATCTCAGCCGTCTGATTTAATCTCAATGGCAAAGGGAGCCCCGTGCATGTAACTAGATTGATAGGCCCGAACCGTCCAGATCAGATCAGACGGTTCGTAGGCCGCGTTGGACAGTCCCGCGCGGGAGCGGATGGGGATTGCTTCTCGGGACCATATTTATTGGTGTCATTACTATTACTACTACTTGAATATAGGTGCTGCCACCTGAATTTTTTTAATGGATTTAGATTAGGGAGAGCTGGTATGAACAGCAAGATGTTATTTGATAGTTGCTAGGTGTTGTCACTGAGATCTCATTCTGTAATATCGTTTGGAGTAATCTGTTGTAAAAATTTGAAGTTGCTAAAATTATGTAATATTGGTGTTTTTTTTTTCCCTCAGAACAAAAAGGTTGTGTTACTACAGCCTACAGGTTTTGTTGGACTGTTATACTGGTGGTTTGGTCTGCAGTGTTCAGAGTACTTTTAATTTTCATATTTCTGTTTGATGATCATGATTCTGTACGATATTTAAAAGTTAAAACTCTTTGATATTTCACATTTCCTATTCTTGTCTTTGAGGACGACGTTTCCATAATAACATTGATTTGGGAAACTAATAACTGAGATCCGGTTGCTACATGCTTTTAAAGGCTCCGCTGACACGCAAAGAAAAAAAAAAAGATGAAAGTTTTTAGTTGAGTGTTTTCTTTGACATAGGTTAGATCATTAGCATAAATCGTTGAATGGTTATAATTAATCGTCCGGTAGGTAGATTAACTTGAGAAACAAGAGGAAATTTAAATGTTTGTGAGATAATTATATGCTAAATAGCTCTCATTAATTTGTGATGTTATTACTTTCAGTATGCCATGAGCTTTCAAACATATCCAACTAATACAAGATATCAGTCAAGCGATCTAGTTTTTTGTGGTGATTATGAGAACTACAAATATATTGACCTCATGATGATTCTGGCAACTCAAATAACTGAAGGTAGTATACAAAATCAGAGAGAGAAGAAATGCATATTCTTTTCTTGCTGGAAAATTCCATTGCTTGTTCCGTTGTTTGTCTGTCGTTTCCGGCAAATAGAAATTTTCATCGTCATTTGAATTATGAAAAACTTTCAGACCTATTAAAAGCGATTTACATGGTTGGACTGAATTGCCATTCAAATAAGCCTGCCACTGGTGGTTAGTTTTGCATTTCAGATTTGCAATGAAGTTGCAATTTCTTTACAAACGGTGATGCTATGGCTATGCCCATACAGAGATTAGTGAGTCCAAGGACTAAAGTTAATACTTTTAAGCAAATTTGTTAACTTCGACATTTGGCAACACCATAAATTAGCGGGGTTAGAGATTAAAATTAGTACTTTTGAGATTAGTGTTTGAGATGAAGTTAGTAAATATTAGTTCTAATGTGAGTACTAAACTCATTGACCTCAAACTCGTTTGAAAATTTTAGATTAACAAGTTAGGTTACTTACTTGAAAATTAAGCTAATCTCATGTATGCCAAAAGCTAATCTAAATTTAAACCCTTTATACTATCTAGAATATGATTCATATGTTATTTATTCAAAAATATTGGATTATACATGGTAATTACGAATGTAAAGTGCATATAATGCAATTCTAAATATTTTTTATCAATTCAATTGTTTCTAGATTCATTCTAAGTCATTTCATCACAATAATCTAAATTTAAACTCTTTATACTGTCTAGAATATGATTCATATGTTATTTATTCAAAAAGATTGGATTATATGCGGTAATTACGCTTACAATGTGCAGATAATGCAATTTTGAGCATTTCAATCCTTTTTGGATTCATTCTAACTCATTTCATCACAATAATCTACATTTAAACACTTTATACTGTTTAGAATATAATTCATACGTTATTTATTCAAAAAGATTGGATTATACATGATAATTACGCATATAAAGTGCAGATAATGCAATTCTGAGCATTTTTTGAGCATTTCAATCGTTTCTGGATTAATTCTAAGTCATTTCATCACAATAATCTACATTTAAACTCCTTATACTATTTAGTGTATGATTTTGGAAACTAATAACTGAGATCTGGTTGCTACATGCTTTTAAAGGCTCCTACACGTATTCCACCATCTCCTCTCCTCTCCTATTCTCTCGTCTCCTCTCATGTAGGATTTTCCAATCATGCATGTGGTCTCACGTTGTGTCAAATACAGTCGTGTTGGAGTCTCATATATGATGCAATCCAGACTTTATTTTTTCAGAACATAATTATGCAATCCAGAGTTGAAAGCCAGTTGTTAACCTTTGGTCAGGCAAATAGGCAATTAAGGTGTCTTTTCAGTTCTGAAGTTTTAGCTTTCATTCTGCACTTAGCGTTTTTTTTTTTCTTTTTTTTTTAGTTTTCTTTCTTACTTGAACATCGTTTTCGCCGAGAGTTTGGTTACATGTAAAATTGCCGTTGGATAGTTATTTTAGATTTTAAATCCAAGCATTGCTCAAATCTAATGGAAGAAGTGAAGATGGAATATATTGATCCCTTAATTCTCTGTACTCGTACAAATGAAGTTTCAAAAGCTTCATTGTTAAAAAGGCTGATGCATTTTGCTTGTTGAACTTGAAGAAAGAAAACTTGGCAAAGTTCAGGACGCCCTTGTGGAATTTTTTTCTCAATTATTATTAGCATATATATAACATGTGCTCTGACTTGTGCTTTAACTGCTAATTGTTGTTGCACCAAATTTGAAGACTTCATTTTTGTTTGATAATTACTTTTGATTCTGTGTTCAGTGTTCTAGCTGTTCTTAGTTATTGTAATGCTATTGGCATATCATTACAGATCTTCTTTTTTCCCCTTTATTTCTGTGTTTTCTTTTAAGTAACCATCAAAGCTAACTAAAACCGTTATTTGCATCAAAAGGCATGGGACGTTTCCAAATTGAAACGAAGTAACATTTTTAAACACAAAGTTCCCTTCAATCTAAGCCCCAACTTTAATTAATGACGCACTTATTTATAATGCTTTGAAAATTTCCAGAACCCAGAATCGACAACATTAAAGAGGCAAAATAATATTGATTTAAGACAAATTCTGTGGTGGACTGAAATTTTAAACGAATCTAAAAAAAATACTGAAATTTTAAACGGATTTTAATTTAGTTCGTTCATTTAAAAATAATTAATAGATTTGATTGATTGATCATTGAAGTGGATTTAAATTACCTCGAAATAAATTAACGCTATTTTGATCCTATCCAATTAATAAAAAAAAATGAAAAACAGAAATCACAATTCAATAGAATTTGCTCCGCTCACTTGCGTTTGGATGAGAGAAGAAGAAGAGGAAGAAGGAAGATGAGAAGAAAAAAAATTATAAACAATCCAAATTCTTTACAAAGTTACACACTTTCTAATACTTCTTCCCACTTATTCCCTTCTTTCCTTCTTCCCACACCTATCCAAACGCACCCTTAGAGATACTCCAATAATAACCAAAATACCCTCAATTTGTAAATAATATATATTTTTTTTTCAAATTCAATGAATCAAGGTCATTTTAGTCCTTATGGAAAAAAAATTGGAGTGAATCTCAATTTCGTACAACAGTTATCCGACTAATTAAAAAGTCGCCGTTGCTTTTCAATCTGAAAAAAAAATAAAAATAAAAAATGCTCTCCTTGAGTTTGAAAAGCTCCGTCTTCTCCTCTGAACTCTCTCATGTTCAATTTGGTAGAAAAGAGGCGAGGAGGTGCCAGGTGGTCGCCATGAAAGCGAAGAAACCGAGCTTTGGTGAATCCGCCAAACAAGCCAATTCAGACTCTATCTCTTCTTCTTTTAAACTTTCCAAGTCTTTGATTGCTAGAGCTGGTGTTGTTCTGTTTGCTCTTGGATTTATTGATGCTGGGTAAGCTTGCTTCTTCTTCTTGTAGTTCAATTCAACAGCTTGGTTTAATGGGTTTGATGTTTAACAATTTAGGGAAAACCAAACAAAAGGTGCATGTTTGATTGGGAGCTCCAATAGGAAGCTATGTATTGGAAGCCCTGATAATTGGGAATTATGAATAAAACTAAAATTAATTAGATAGAACCTTCAAATTAAGCGAATTGTGCAGAGAAGATGTTGTGTAATTAGATTTTGTCAAATGAATGCTATGCAGTTTATTGGCCTTGGACTATTTGTTTGGTGTTAGTGAAACAAAATGTCTATTTGTACAGAAGTTAAGGTCTTTTTTTTTCTCCTACTTATTCTGTTTGTAATGTAACATTTAAGAGTTTATAAGAAAGTTTTAGTGTACAATTTTGACGGCAATTTTTTTGCCAATTTGTTCAAGTGAACCCTTTTCTTCATAGAGGTCAGCCAGGTCATTTTTCAGGTTTAATTTTGGGGCCAAAGTTGTTCCAAGTTTGGCTGGTTTAGTTCTCAAGTCTGATTTGGGGCAGCAAGAGTTGGTCTGTAAATTAAAAGAAAATATATATAGGCTTTGATATGCTTGGTCAGTAAATTGAATTTAGGTGACCTGGTTGGGTATTCTTTGGGTTTAAACTGGGTCATAAATTTAGTTGAGCAAGTGTCAGGCAGGATTGTATTTGGTTAAACTCTATTCGCGGGTCTGGTCAATTTGGTTAGGGTGCATCCAATTTGGAATTAGTCAAATCAGTTCAGATTTTACAACCTGGAACTGCATACTGATAAGTGATAGCCCGAACGAAAATGATAATATATCACTTGGGAGCAATCAATGTGTCAAATCTGACTGTGCCTCTTAGCCATATTTCTATTATATTTATATTTTTTTTTTTGTGACAAGTCCTGTAAAGTAAGAGAGCTATGAATACATTTACTGGTTAATGCAATTACATAGTTGGAACATAATCTAGAGTGATCGGAAGCTGCTCAATAAGGCACATCATTGTATCGTATGCTGTATGTTTTGGTTCTCATTAAGCCGTGGCACATTAGTATTGGTTACAACATTGATATAATAAGATTTTGGTTAATTGTACTGGCTCATCAGTCTGAGGGTTTGAACTTTTTTATGTTGCTTTGAAACCAAAATAGATTTGCTTACAGCTTTGCCATTTACAGGTACAGTGGAGATTGGTCAAGAGTAGGTGTCATTACCAGAGAAAGTGAGGAGCTACTAAAATTTGCAGCATTTTTTGTTATTCCATTATGTATACTTGTAACAATTTCAATTCCCAAGGATGATAGATTTTCATAAGAAAATTATATTAAATCTGGAATGTTGTAGAATTTGATTTAGTGTATGTGTATCCACAAGTGCAGGCACAAATGTACAATGTAGTTTTTGCACCGTACACTTTAACACTTCATCTTACTATGATATTACGGTGATAATGAGCCAGTGACTTCATAAAAAGTTTCATATTTTAGAAAATGGTTCTTTGAAAGGACACGAGATGGTCATAATAATTGACACAACAATAAACCATTATTTACACGAAAGTAACCTCATATCTTAACAATGAACAATTGGCACTGACAGCCCCTTCTTTTGTAGACACGATTACACGATAGTAATCTGACGCATTTTGAGCACTTTTCGTGACTGTCTAGAACTCTAGAACTACAAGGCACCCACATGCTAACATCTCAATCTCAGTGCTTTCCGAGTTTCCATTTATTGTAGTTTTGATCCTTTGATATATTGTCAGTAAGCTAAATTGATACCTTGAGGAGCCTGCTCTAGAAAAGCTAGAACAAAAATTACAGCCCTAAGAGGGAAGATGGGAGGAGAGGATTAGAGGAAAGGAGGGGAGAGAATGGAGCACATACACTGATACACCTTTCACTTCCAATGGGGTGTAACAAAGTAAATAACCTCTCCCCCATTTTCTTCCTTTTCCCTCGAACTTTTTTTGAAGATAAATTGAAGGTCTAAGTCACCTAACTTATTTTTAAATTAAATGTCTATGAAAGTCCCCCCAGTCAGGTTTAGAACTTGCGGCCTTTCACTCAAGGAGTCAAAGTGCATTGAACCTGCGGTCTTTCACTTAAGGAGTCAAAGTGCATTGTTTTTTGTCACTAAACCAAGAGCTGGTTCTCCTTTTCCCTCAAACTTAGAGTTTAACTAAATATAGAGAGCTAGATATTTTACCGGTTCAAAGAGATTGCTCGAATGTGATCCAGCCTAATAAGGTCGTAAAAAATTATGAAATCTGTGGATTATTTGGTTCATTAATGAGCAATTCAAGTATATTATCATAAATCACAATAAGTTAATCGTGCTCACCAAAGGAAAATAAATAAATAAAGTAAAGACTAGAACTTGATGAGCCAGACAATTTAAGATTGCCCAGGAATCAATCATTTACACAGTTTACAATCAGGTAAATTGAAGGGAGTTTCAACAACAGATAGGATATAGCTGAAACGGTACAAACTTAATTCTTTGTATGAAGCAGAAGTGATAAACAAGAAGGGGAAGGATCGGCTAGAAATTGAGTTTTGATACTCCTAACCTGCCATAGTAATGAATATTCCGACCCAAATTAATAATTAAAAACTAAAACAGAGAAAATCTGGTAAAATCCTATTGTTTTGTACCATAAATCAACATAAACGTAACAATAATTGTTTCAGTGCATAATACATTCTATCATTTAAACCATGGACAACGGTATAAAGCTTCAAATTATTCTTCGCCCGTTCTCTTCTTTAACATTGCAACAAAATCATCTCTTTCTTGCTGGGTCATGCCTTGGGTAGAACAGTCACCCACACCCCATTCAGCCCCGCGTAAGCAATACTTGTCTTGTATAAGTCTCTCATTTCTGAACAAAAAGATTAACCAAAATATGTATCTCAAAGAAGAACTTCGATTGATCTCTAGGACAAACTGAATAGTATACTTCTTTATAATGCTATCACTCCTCTCAGCACGTAACTATTCTAACAATATACAAATAAAATAAAGGTTGTATTTGGTACTTATATAAACATGCACGCTACTTTTGTTTTGGATCAATTTGGTAATCTGCATATCAGGTTTTTTACATAATAAAAACAGCTTAAACCAATTGTCTTTCCCTAACTGGTACCTTTCTTTGTTCTGCTTGGATTTCTCCAAAAGCTCCTTGAGTACTTTAGAAGATTTGAACTGTGAATCAAGCTCGGCATACTTCTTCTGATTGTCCTCTAAAGGATTACAAGTAAAACAATATTAAGATTTACTTTTGGTTATGTAGGTATTAAATTATATAAGCAGAAAAATTTTAAAGCATACCATTCCATTTGTTAAGGAAATCAATTTTAGGCAGCTCCGGACCAGGTACAGATTCCAGGCCAGAAAACCCAGAAAGAATACCAGCATTTACTGCAACGCAAAAAGGAAAAGGAACATCAGAATAAATAAATTCATAAGAAAAATACATATAACTTTAATGAAATTTCACTATCATGCAGACAAAGTGTTTGATCATTAGACCCAGAAAACTTCCTATACAATACTGATGACCCTTATCATAGTAAAGAAAATTGCTTTTGTACTAAAAGATTCCTAAAATTTAATTCATTTTGTCCGAAATTACTTTTGTTTCTAATTTCAATCATTCCTAGTACAGTACATACCTGGATTAGTCCAGAGGAGTACTGAAACCGAAGCGACCAAAGGGAAGGCCACTAGGCGAGACTTACACAGGAAATCAGAACTTGGTGAGGAGGCATAGCTTCTCTTGGAGAGAGTAGCAATGATTGGATTGGCATTGGCACTAACCATGAATGAAGAAGAAATCATGGTTAGTGTGTTTAAAGTTATTTTTTACTCTTTTCTTGGAACTTTGGATAGATTAGGAGGTAAGAGAAATCAAGGGCTCCTGTTTGTTAATCGTGTCTAGCTGTGGAGTGACGCTGTGAGAAGGATCTTTTGTGGCTGATAAGTTTGTATCTTTAACATAGCAAGTCACTGACAACAGGACTCGCACACTTTGTTTTGCCAATAGGTTATCTACAATAACTTGTTTAATAGTTAATACAGATCACATACTGCATCTATGCATGCAATATTATCCTGATTTTTTTTATTTACAATGACTTGTTTTTGAGAGGAAAAATTTTAAAATATAAAAGAGCGCATGACCAAAAAAAAAAAAAAAGAAAAAGTATAGCCAAACATGACAATAATATGAACCATAAGTTGACAGTTGATGTATTTCCAAATATTTTGAAAAAAAAATACATAATGGCAGAATTTTGATTTTTGAATGATTTCATGTAATATTAAATTAATTTTATGATAATACAAAATATAACAACGTATGACCCGAATAGACTTGGAATCATAAAATAGTACCAACCAATATTATTTTACGCGGAGGATTGTGACCGAAGGGGTGACCTGAGAACACAGAATGCAAATGAGCCAATAACTGGATTTTCTCCAATTGTAAGGATTTCTTTGCAAGATCTTATTCCATCTATTCCTGATCGAACGGTCTAAATTAAATGTCCTCTCCATCGAGGTAGACATGATCTCGATCGTCTAATTTAACAAGGACGATCCAAATATGAAATATGGCACTACAAATTTACAATGTGTGTTCCCAGAACACTCCTCCAGTATCTATCCTCTCTCAGAATTCAAGTTTATATGCTACAAAATGAATAGAGAAATGAGGGATCTCTTTTAATGTTTGTGAATCTCCATGCTTATAATATATAAACCGCTGGGTTAATATTCATGGTTAATTACTGTAATGTGTGTTGTGTGTGATGTCACCATGTTGACATCCTGACTACATATGATGGTAATACTAATTTTGGCGGCTCTTGTATTATTTTTTTTTTCTTTTTTGAGTAAACGTCCGTAGGAACTAGGAAAGCTCTTGTATGTTCAGGTATATGTGCTAGAGATTTTGCTTCCGACTCGTTTATAAAGTGTGATGCTATATTATTCGTACATACAGAGTTTAATTGAATATATATATTAAGCATGACATATGCATTTTTTTTAAAAAAAAAATTATAGATTTTGCTCGTATTTAATATAATTTAATTGATACTGCAGAATACAGATGACGTTATTATTTCCAGACGAATCTTGATTTCAGTTTCAAAATAATATTATTGAGTTTCTTACAATTTTTTTTTACACTCTTAATTAGGTCCAAAGACATGCCCCGAGACAACATGAGAAGTTGTGAAGATTGTAGATTTGGAAGAATAAGTTAAGATGGGGCCTATATATTATATAATTATGTACAATTATAACTGCGAATGGAATATTATTTTGTAAATGTCAATATGTTTCTCATGTAAATAAAAAAAAATCTCAGCAGTACTTGACTATAATATGCTACCAACATATTGTTAGAAAGTGGTCAAATTTTAATTTTTATATTAATTATAATTAACTTCAATTAAACTCAAGCAACATGAATCTTGTCAAGCAATCAAAACACAATCAAAGGGAGAAGGCTAGGAGAATTGTATCTCTCGGGAATCGTATCCGCGAGACACGACCAAAGCATGGAAGTCGATGGCGTGCCTTCTCTACTACCACCACGTCGCTGGCGGCCGCCTCGAGTCCACCAAGGAGGTTAATCACGTTCTACAAGGTATGTGTTAGCATATCCAAAGAACAAGCCTAATCCTTCTTGGTTTTCTCTCTTTTTGCAATTAACACTTTAATTTAGAGAGATAAATGGAGCTCAACACATGAGCAAATGAGAGGGAGGGGAGAAAGACAAGGGAGAAGAAAATATGAAATTATCTTCTCTCTTGTAAATGACGGTCTTGGGAGTTAGGAGCGAAGGGTTTGGGAGTTAGGAGAGAGAAATTGGGACTTAGGGTTGGAGCCACCAAGAAGGTCATATATAGAGCTCAAATCATAGGGAACCAATTTCTCAAAAATTACACATCATGTCACTCCTACTACCACCTATGACTGGCCATAAAGAGACCTATATGGGCCACTCAAATCCACCCAACCAACCACTGCTACAGAAAAAGCCGGCCCAAGTCTAATAACCCAGCTTCGAAGACCAGATTCGATTTTCCCAAGTCTTCCAGGTTGTCAAGAAGATTTGGGTCTTTAATTCTAATAATTAAAGCTTGCTCTTCAATTGAGCTATTCATTTGCTATCAAACAACAACCCAATTAATATAATCATTTATATTAATATGTGTTGAAATAAATTAATTATTAACTCATTAATAATTATTTTAGGATTATTTAATGCATTAATTTCTTTCTATATGATCTCATTGATTTAATTAATTATAACGGTTCGCAACGGTATATAATTAATTAATCAATCTTATCATATTTTCACAGTATTTACTATTGTGAAATAAATAATGCACTGTGTGATTAAAGTCCGATTTGTGTGACCCTTTGAAAATTTATGCTATGTTGGACATGGAAAATAAATCGCTATTTATTTTCAATAATCATAGGCGGTATCTAGCAACACATTATGATTCCCAATTCACATAAATAATGTGCTACTACAATATCTCAATCCAGCATAAGAAATAAAAAATATTTCCTTATCTGATTCTTATGTCACATGATATCATTGTATAATCCAATATAGGAATGTGTCATTCTTGCAGATTATACATTTTTTGATCTAGAGTTGATTGTACAAATTGGCCAAACAATCCAACTCAATCAAGGGCCCAAATAGATATCATCACTCACTAGGTATACTAATGAGGGACATGTTGGAGTTATGTCCTAGAAATCAATGAATTAGATGACTTAAATATTAGTTTATGTTATGATTATTTGTTCCTAGGTTTATTATTGACAGATCATTCAGGTTGAGGATCTGAATTGTGGATCATTCTTTAGAATGACAATAATAAATCTAAACGGTCCATAATCTTGATAATTAATAAGAAAAATTAATTATCATATAAGATTAGTATGCAAGTTAAGTGATGATTAAGTTCTACAAATCATAGGTCTAGTTACCAACTTAATTGCATATGTATATGTTATGGAACATAGTACAGGACTTGACCCAATGAAATAAATATATGGATTGTGTTATGTGTCATTATTTATTTCATTATGATTTTGGTTCTAAGTTTGAGATGTTTATCTTTTCCATATGAGGATAGTTTCAATAAATATTGTCTACCGCTGATTCCTGATAAGGGCTGCTATACGGACTTTATTTATGTTCTCTTGAATTGTGCGGGGGAAAGCTAATCATCAAGAAAACTGTATGTCCCTCATTAATTCACTTAGTGAGTGACGATATCTGTTTGGGTCCCTTGATGGAGTTGGATCGTATGCGCGCAACTAGACGATCAACTCTAGATCAAGAAACGTATAATCTGCAAGAATGACACATTCATATCTTGGATTATACGATGATATCGTGTGATATAAGAATCAAAATAGAGAAATAGTTTTTATTCTCTTATGAAGGATTTAAAATACTGTAGCAGTACACTATTTATATGAATTGGGAATCATAACGTATTGCTAGATACCGCTTATGATTATTGGAAATAAATAGTGATTTATTTTCATGTCCAACTAAGTATAAATCCTCAATGGGTCACACAAATAGAGCTTTAACCATACAGTGCATTATTTATTTATTCGCAACAGTGTGTATTGTGAAAATATGATGAGTTGACTAATTAATTATATACCGTTGCGGACCGTTATAATTAATTAAGTCAAAGGGATCATATAAAAATAAATTAATGCATTGGCTAATTCCATATTAATTATTAATAAGTTAATAATTAATTATGTTCAACATATTTTTATTTATATGAGCTATTTGGGCTTTCTATTTAAATTGTTATTTAAAAGTCCAATTTGAGGTGTAACAAAAGGCAATTGTATGGATCATTAATTAATGAATTAATGGACCATTTAATACATGATAAAATGGACTATTGAACCCATTAAAATTCAGCTAGGGCAAGTGGCAAGGTTGTAAATAGTTGCAATTTGTAATGAGGGGTGGTTGGCTATAAAAGGGGACCATTTGGAGAGAGAAATTCTAGCCACCATAGCCTTCTCTCTTCTTCTTCCTCCTAGAACGAAAATTAGAGAGAAATTTTAAAATTTTCATCTCTCTCTCTTACTCTTTTCCACATTTAGCTCATGTGTTGAGTATAGATTTCCCTCCTCCATTAAAATATAAATTTGTTAGAAGAGGGAAAACCTTTGAATTAGCCTCTTTCCTTCCTCTTGCTAGCACAAGGGTTGCAAGGAAGTGGTTAACCTCTAAGTGGACTCGAGGTGGCCGATTGGAGGCGCATGGAGGCACACCACCGACTCCCATGCTATGGTCGAGCCCCGTGGATGCGATTTCGCGGGAGGTACAATTCCTACAACCTTTCTCTTGTGTGTGAATTGACTTATGCACTAGATCCTTACTTGCTCTTTGTTTAATTGGATTAATTAAGTGTAATTAGTCACAAAATTAAAACTGAGCATATTTCCTAACAGGACATATGGTTTTCTTGATGAACAATCTTTCGCCGCACAATTCAAGAGAACATAAATAACGTCCGTATAGCAACCTTTATCAGGAATCAACGGTAGACGATATTTATAGAACATATAATCATGTGGAAAAGTTGAACCATCACAAACTTAGAATCAAACTCATATAAAATAAACAATGACACATAACACAATCCATATGTTTATTTCATTAGATCAAGTCATGTGCTATGTTCCAATAACATACACATATGCAATTAAGTTGGTAACTTTTTACCTATGATTAATGTTCATTGTTAATTATCAAGATCATGGACAGTTTAGATTTATTATTTTCATTCAAATGAATGATCTAAATAGATCTACAATTCAGATCCTCAACCTGAATGATCTGTCAATAATAAATCCTAAAAACAAATGATCAAATATCATCAATAACACAAACTAATATTTAAGTCATTAAACTATTGACTCCTAGAAAATAACTCCAACACATATATCTGATTAGTTGCTATAATACATTGCACCAGCATATATTCGTCTAGATATTTAATTCATACGAACAAATTTCATATTGATGAATTCTACAAGCATTGCATATATTGTTTTCTTAAATTAATGCTTTATTTAAATATTTTATAAGCTCGAAACAAGTGGCAAGAGCTTATTCGGAGCTTTTTAAGTAAAAATGGGTTACAAATATTAGTTGATTATTTTGTTATTAGTTGCTTATTTTTTTTAATAACATATTATTAATAAGGAAATTCGAAGGGCTATAAAACTCCGTTTCAATCTCTAATAATTCAGAACTGCCTTAAAATGAATTTGCAAACAAAAATCAGAACGGGAAGATTGAAAATATATTGACGACACGGACAAATTTGGGAGCGCAGCGTTAAGGAAAGGCAATGGCATGGAAAACAACACGGACAAATTTGCTTCCTGGCAGCATCAAATTATAAAGCTACGTCAAACAATTATTTTCTACCTAATACACGTTTCCAGAGCGGTATCAGCAGCTCCGTTTCCAAATTCCAAAATAAAATAAACAAATTGAACTATGAAAATTTATATTTAAAATTTGTAATAATAGAAGCTTCCAAGCAAAATTTCTTCGTCAAGTGTCAATAAACGCGCATTTACAAGCTTGTAAATTCCGATAAGGTTGGCTACAGTCCTACAGAGCCAAAGACTGCCACAGAAAATCATTCCTTGCTCATATTTTTCTTGTGACCCAAAGTTCAAACCAGCTTATTTTCCGTGATGCCAACAAAATAATAATAAATTAAACAACAAAATTAGGATAAACAAATGCCATAAACGGAGTAGCGTTACTAAGAACTATTTATGTTCTGACTTTTATGCCATTTTCTTCCAATCCATCAAAAGTTCAATTCAAGTCTCTCATCTCAAAAAGGAACTACCCCCCGGCCTTCCTCATTCTTCACATATAAGATCTTATATTGCTCCTTTGGTTTGGCAATCGACAAGCAAAACAAAATATAAATCAGAGCAAGAAAGAGCACTCTTCATCAAATATTAATTATGGAGTCGAAGAACAACAAACAAAAGCCCTCACCATCGCCAACCAATCTTTTCTCAAGCGCACAAGTGGTGGCCGAGGCAGCAAAATCAACCTTACGTCATGATACCGACAAAGTCGACAAAGGCAAAGCTGCCGGTGCCGCCGCTGACATACTCCATGCTGCCTCTCATTATGGTAAGGTTATAATCCATATTTACTATTTAGGGATCTTGTTGTTTATGGGAAATTGTTAGGTTTGACTTTTGATTGGTTGACCATTTTTTGCTATAATGTTTATGTTGGAACAAAAGGAAGGTCCATTTTCTGTACCGAATCTTTACTTTTTTTTTTTTTTGAGAGAAAAGGTTTATGTACCAAAACATGCATTTCAAAATATTAAAATGGAAGTTCTTTGTGTACCGTTTAATCTGGTACAAGTAGTACTGCAGAAACCTGCCCAAAGCTGTCTAATTTGAGTTCTGTAACCCTTTTAATATTAGGATTTGGGAGTTAAATTAACATTGATATAGCCACTATGTTGGACTGGAAAATAAGTACTGAAATCATATCTGAATATTAGCTATTGCATTATGATGGGTCAATCAATTAAACAAATTCTTATGTTTTCATTGTCAAATAAAAAACACTAATTAAATGGTTAACAGGTAAATTAGAGGAGAAGACTTTCGGCAAGTACATCCAGAAAGCCGAGGATTACCTCCACCATTACGAGTCCTCTCATTCGACCTCCACTGCCGGCCCCACAAACAATACAAAACCAACAAAACCGACCGAGCATTCGTCAGGTGAACATACTTCGTCTAAGCCGCATTCTTCTTCCCAACATGAGCCCTCAGCCACACACGACAGTGACAAAAAGAAGAAGAACAAAAAGGAAGAACAGCCAGAAGGAGGATTTGGAGATTATATTAAAATGGCCCAGGGCTTCTTGGGGAAACAAGGTGGGGCCCAGTCCGGTGGGAACCACTCTGGCGGGGGCAGCGGGGTTGGTGATTATGTCAAGCTCGCCCAGGGGTTCTTGAAGAAACATTAATTTGATTAATGTTTTGTTTGCTTTCTTCTTTAATTTGTTTATTATTTGATATTTGATGTATACTAATAGGGAGGGAAGGGAGTTGCGAAAATTCTGTTTTTAGTTTTTTTCACAGAACTTTATTTTTTGAAAACTAGACTATTGGTGTAAAAGTTGTTACGTTGCTTCCCTTTTGTCATTACATAAACAGAACTAGAAATTTTTAACTTTCTTTTCACATGTTTCATTTTTTATTTATTTACTGGCGTCACTGAATAACGGCACAATTTTTTTTATTCCGGAAAAACTAGTACAGAAGCTTATTGCTTTAAATGATCAGATCAGATGTTGCCCAACAGTTGCGACTTGCGAATGCTATTTTTATTAGCCAGACACATACAATACAATTTTGGTAATACTCCATTTGGCATCAAATCATGAAGCCACATCTATGTCTAAAGATAATGTGCCGACAGTAGTGAAAGTCCTGATTTTTTGCGCCTCATAATTGAAAGCTATTGATGTGCATGGGGTTTTAAAAATTTAATTTCCCCTTCAATAAGCTTTCAAAACGTGCTTTTCACCTACAGTACTGACTAATTTATAATTAGGATAAGTGGATAACACCACTAGAGGCCACTTTCGCCTCAAAATCAAAAGATCTGGATAACATTTGTGGTTGCTGGGATGAGATGAGGAAGATATTTATCATTTTCATACCTATTTAATAGGCTAACACAGCTCTAGGAGAACATCAGAGCTACTAATCCCTCCCTTACAGTTACAATATTTCAAAACTCACAAGCTCTTAGTTGTCTGAACAATGGATCCAAACACAAAAACTGAGAAGAATGAATCCAACACATCACCAACTGAGCTATTCTCAAGTGCACAAATTCTCGGCCAAGCTGCCATGTCAACTTTCCGCAACGAGTCAGATAAGGTCGACAAGGCTAAGGCTGCCGGCGCAGCCGAAGACCTTCTCGGAGCAGCTTCGCAATATGGTAATTTAATTGTACTTTCATTGGAAAGGAATTAGAGTAGTATTAGTGAAGGACAAAAAATTAATTGAGAGTACTAGCATCACTAAAGCAACGGTCAAATTAATTAGGGGTGGTATGCTTTTTTTAAGAGAAATTCAGAGCCAATCCTGGGAAAGTTATGTTTAGCCTAGATCAGGACTAAGCTGTCTTTAGTCACTTAATTCACCTGTTGATGATGAAATGACTTGATTTCTCCAGTTGTTATATAATTGAATATACATATAAAATTGGAGTGTGTAAATATGCATCAATTCATTTTTTTTTTCATTAAATTCAGTGTTATATAGGCAAAATTGGACAATTGTTGCTGGCCTTTCAGACCAAGCTTCAGGAAAACTTGAAATTTTAGCAGCACTAAACTAATGAAACTTGCAGGTAAACTTGACAATACGAGCTACGGTAAGTATGTAGATAAGGCCGAGGAGTACCTCCACCAGTATGCTGAACCCGGCGCCACTAAGGAAACCGCAAAGGCAGAGGAGAAGACAGAAACACCTGCTACTAAGGATGGTGGTGCAGAGGAGCCTGAGAAGACTCCCGCAGCAGCACCTAAGGATGGTGGCTCAGAGCAGACTGAGAAGAAAGAAGAATCTGGTGGTGGACTCGACAGTTATGTTAAAATGGCCGAGGGTTTTGTGAACAAGCAAGAAGGTGAGTCTGCAGCCGGTGAATCTGGGGGAGCGCTCGGAGGTGCCTTGAAGATGGCTGGGGGTTTCTTCAAATAAATTTTTAGTGAAGAATTGTACGGTTGTATTTGTGTTTTGTATATGTTTTGTTGTTAATCTTGTGATGATTTGCTTTGGTTGGCTTAGTGCGTCTTGGTTTGATATGTCAAGGGATGTGATATGCTGTTGGTTTTGTGCTAATTGGTCTATAAATGCATCTTATCTAATGTAATCAGAGAACTCATATGTATTAAGGTTCTTTTTAACTAATATGGAGGTATTATACAGCCAATAATATCTAAAATGGAGGAGTTATCCTGTTATTGAAGCTATTCTATATTTTATTCTTTGAGCTGGATTCTGTTTATCTGAAATCTTTTTCTGTGAAAAGAGGGACTTTTATTTTATAACTCAGAGGTTATAAATTTTAGTTATACACAGTAACACAGCTAATTCTCATTGGATAGCTTTCAACATCACCATGGTTTAGTGATCTTACTTTTTCCTTAAAAAAAAATTGGGAAAAGAGGCATCTCTTGAATTTACGGTTAGCTGTAACATCAGACAATTAATAAAGTGGGAACAATTGACAAATAAAATCGGCCGAATCCAAGATAAAAGGTATTGTGTTGAAAAATTCCCTATTTTAGAAGCAGATATCACAACCTTCATATGAGCTTGTTGCCTGCTAGCCAGGGCACTTTTATTATGTGGTTGTTGATATCTTTAGCATATTATGCCGATCTCTCCAAAAAGATTTGTTGTCATGTTCTTAATCTAGGAACACATTCATATTCCACAGACCCAATAACTCGGTTTTCCTATATTACAATTGCCTAGCAAAACACCAAGTGCTCAAAATTTTCAAATAACCGTATTCAAGCTCATTAAGGCACTAATACTGATTTATTATTACATGCATACGCATTGTGTTTATTTGTCAGACTACATATATCTTCAAACATAACATCAACATTACATAGTAGTATAACACTATTGACGTCGAGCAAAGGAAAATTAACAAGCCCAATTTAACACAATAATACCAAGCACGCAAAAGCAAACTCAGCGCTTACCCAAGAAACCCTGAGCCAATTTCATGTAGTCCCCAATTCCTGCACCCTCTGAATTGCCGCCGGCAGAATGCGCTCCTCCCTGGCTCTTCAAAAATCCCTGTGCCAGTTTCATGTAATCCCCCATCCCACCTCCTGATCCTTCTCCCTCTTCCTCTTCGTCTTGGTGTTTTTTAGTTTTGCCTCCTGCATAAGAATTTGGTCGACCCGAAGGTTTATGGCTTGGGTACTCTTCCTCTTCTTCGTATTCTTCTTCTTGGTGTTTTGTAACTTTGCCACCGCCATATGAAGGCGGCCTGGCCGAAGGCTTATGACTTGGGTACTCTTCATCTTCATATTCTTCTTCTTGGTGCTTTTTGACCTTGCCACTGCCATACGAAGGTGGTTGAGCTGACTGTTTATGGCCTGTGTAGTGTTCCTCTTCGTATTCTTCTTCTTCTTGGTACTTTTGGGTTGGGCCGCTACCATGAGACGGTGGCCTTGATGAAGGGGCAGCATACTGGTGGAGGTACTGGTCGGCTTTTTCGATGTACTTGCCAAAGCCTTTTTCTTCAAGGTGACCTGTTGTTGTCGTGAATTAACACAAACATTTTGTTATCAGATATGCGCCTCAAAGGATATGTAATTGGACAAACTCTTCGTGTTTCTATACTGGCAGGAACCAAGGTAGCTAAATCAGTAAATCCCAAATGGAAATGGTTGAATTCATCGTACAAGTATAATATATGCAAAGGGATTTAATCCAAAAGTACAATAAATAAATACAATTTAAACTGGTACAACAAGGCTGTACAATAAATACAATCCAGGGAAGCTTAGTTTAAGAATTTTGCTAATTCTGAGCTGTATTGCTGTTATGAACAGTTGTAAGTGTTTGATTCTCAAATAACCCTATTTTTTTCAAAAAAGAAAAAAGAATTACAATTTAAAAAATTTAATTAGACCAATAAAGATAGAACCAAAAATTTTAAGCTAAAATAACATTATAGCCTAACTACTAAAAATTGTATATCAGGCTTAATATTAAAAGAATTTTTTACTTCTTCTCAATTTTGTGCGCATCATGACGAATCAGAGAGTAAATTTTAACTCCTTAATATCCTTATTGGGTGTCCGTGTCAGTGAAATTCAATTCCAATCCCCCCCCCCCCTAATTTCTCCCACACAGGACCAAAACTTCCAAACCCTTCTCACTCTGTAAACGAAACTAAACTTGAATTAGCTGAATTACCATACTGAGAAGCTGCATGAAGGAGGCTGTCAGCAGCGGCCGCCGCCTCGGACTTGTTAACTTTGTTGGGTTCATGCTTGAAGGTCGACATGGCAGCGTTGGCAATCACCTGAGCACTTGAGAAAAGGTCGGTGGGAGAAGAGGCTTCATGTCTGGAGGCGCCTGAATTGGGTTTGTGGGGCTTGGTGTTTTGCGTGTAGGAGTCCATGGCTGAGAAAGAGGAATTGTATCTGTTCTGTTGTTGTTTGTGTGAATGCTTGGTGGAAACTGGAAACAAAGAGGGGACGACTAAGTGGGGAGAATGGGATGGGGTTGATTCGGTAAATAGTGGATTTGAGAAGGGTTGAAAAATGAGCGAATGATGAGAGCGAATCTAGTAATGTCGTTGAGAACTTGAGATGCTGTTTTCATTCGCCTCTGGCGTAATTCTTACTGAGAGAATAAAGTCTTGTGGGGGAGAGGGGGAATTCAGATCTGGTGCCACGCAGCACACCGTGTAGCACGATATTTTAACCGTCCGATCAAGATCCAATGGATAAAGGAGCTCCGTGTATGTAACCTAGATTGATAGGCCTGTAAAAAATGAACAATCCGATCAAGATCAGATGGCTCGTACGCACGTTACACGCTGTCCCTCGCTACAGCGGATTCGGATCCGGGAGAGGGGAGATATTTTTTTGGACAAACTCACGCTGATACCGAATGCTTGTGTTACTTCAATCCGTTTATTTTTTATATTATTTTGTGATTTGTGATTATGATTGCTACAAAGACGTAGAATACCTGACGGATGAGTCCGTCCATTACAATTAGATTTTAATAACTAATTTAAACCGTTCAATATATTTTTTATATTAAAATTTTATTTTTTTAGATACATCATATTAAAATCTCGTTGGAGATCAAATTTTATATATATTTTTTAAATTTTTAGTATTTTTTAATATTTTACAAAATTTTAAATCTAAACAATTTTAGACCTTTCAATAAAAATGATTTTAAAAAATCTCAAAAAAATAATAAAAATATTTAAATGTAAAATTTGGTCTCTAATGAAATTTCAAAATGGAGAACACATTGAACGGTTCATATTAGCTATTAGAATCTCAAAAATTAAAATATAATCGTGGTTAGTCGTGGCTGATTTTTAATAATATTGACATAGGGGCCGTTTGGATCCCCATGGGATTTTGGGGAATTTCATCTTCCTACCATAAATTTATTATAAACAATCCAAACTCTTTACAAAATTACACACTTCGCAATAAATTTATTGGAATTGCAATTTCTCCAAATTCCTAAGCGATCCAAACGGCCCCATAGTGTGGAATACGGAAAGGCTTGTGTATCCATTTGTGTGTATCTTGTGTTTTATTATAGAAAATTTGAATTACTATTTATATTTTAAAATCACCATTACGACACTGTGAATATTAAAGTATCATAAAATACGTCAATTTTTGTAGTAATTTTAAAAACACGTCAATTTATGTACGAACGAATAATAAGAGTAGATAATACACCACATTACATATCCGAAACCACCACGTTAGCTACGGACTTCCAATTTTCTGTGTAGTTTATAGCTAGTCCGGAACCACGAGTAGTAACTTTTAAAACTAGCTTTTTGCTCTGTATAAAGTAACTTTTACTAATTTTTGCTTATCAAAAGAAAAAAAAAATTTGTCGAGTATCTTGTAAACAGATTAGCAGGACCAATTTTGTGATATTGTTTTGATGCGGTTAATGGGAGTCTTATTCACAATTTCAAGAGAAATGTTATGGTGCATCGCGATGTAATGAGGATCCGGTACATTACGATCATATCCGTAGATAGTTTTATAAATCAACAAATCTAATTTTATCAATTATATCTAAATATTGAAATCTCATAGAAAATCAAATTTCATATATATTTTTTTGCTATTTTTCTTTCAAATTTTTTTAGACTTATCATTTTTTTATTTTCTTATAATTGTTTATATCATAACAGGCAAGTTTTAAAAAATTCAGAAAAAAATAGTAAAAAAAATTTTAAAAAAAATATATACAATTTGGTTTGCTATGATATTTCAATATGTAGATTGAATTGGTAAAATTAAATTTGTCGATTTATAAAATTATCGACAGATATGATCGTAATATACTAAATCCTCAATACATAACGATGCACCACAATATTTCTCCAACTTCAATACTTAATACAACATATATATTCCAGAAATAATTTTAAGAACTTCAAAGCAACTTATTGCGCGTGGCGACAAATGAGAGGTACAAGTAGAATCCTCATCTGAAATAATGAATTCTCCTTAAAGGGTGCGTTTGGCACCATTAAGTTTAGTCCTAACCTTAATTATTGACTAAACTTTTCTAAGGTTAGTTTACCAAATGAGTTGTGGTTAGAAAGGTTAGCGACTAACCAGTAGCGACTAACCAGTAACTAATAATTAATAATAATAAGTAATTAATAATTCATAATTTAAAATAAAGAATAATATTAATTAATAATTATGGTAATCTTTATAATAATTAATAATAATTATTGCTATATTAATTATTAATTAATAATTAGTAACTAATAATTTATAATTAAAAATAAATAATAATATTATTAATAATTACAGTAATATTTATAATAATTAATAGTAGTTATTGTTGTATAATTATTAATTAATAATTTATGGTGATTAATAATAATTAGTAAATAAAAATTAATAATAATAAGTAATTAATAATTAATAATTCAAAATAAATAATAATATTAATTAATAATTATGGTAATATTTATGTTAATTAATAATAGTTATTGTCATATTAATTATTAATTAATAATTAGTTACTAATAATTAATAATAGTTAATATAATAAGAATTAAAGTAGCTAATAATTAAAAATAAATAATAATATTAATTAATAATTACGGTAATATCTATAATAATTAATAATAGTTATTGTTATATTAATTATTAATTAATAATTAATGGTGATTAATAATAATTAATAACTAATAATAATTAATAATTCAAAATAAATAATAATATTAAATAATAATTATGGTAATATTTATAATAATTAATAATAGTTATTGTTGCATTAATTATTAATTAATAATTTGTTGTGATCGATAGTAATTAGTAACTAATAATTAATAATAGTTAAGCAAATAGTAATTAAAATAATTAATTATTAAATTAATTAATTATTAATTAGTAACTAATAATTAATAATAGTTAATATAATAATAATTAAAGTAATTAATAATATAAATTAAATATAAATAATAATATAAATGAATAATTACAGAAATATTTATAATAATTATTAATAGTTATTGTTATATTAATTATTAATTAATAATTAATGGTGATTACTAATAAATAGTAACTAATAATTAATAATGATAACTTGATAAGTAATTAGTAATTAATGATAGTTAATATAATAATAATTAAAGTAATTAATAATTTAAAATAAATAATAATATTAATTAGTAATTATAGTAATGTTTGTAATAATTAATAATAGTTTCTTTTTATAATTTATAGTTAATAATTAATAATAATTACACCATTAATAGTTGCTAACCTAAATAGTAACCTCAACGTACCACGCCAAACAATATTTACTAACCTTAAATTAGCACTAATGTCATCAAATTACTACGCTCACCATTCTACCCCTCTAACTCCAAAAAATACTAAACTTACACCACTAACCATACTAATTCTTATTTTGCCAAACGCACCCTAAATAGATAACGAAATATTAATTTCTCGTTTAATTGTTAGATGATCCTACATGTTAAAAAAAAAACAGAATTATTATTTGAAGAAAAAGGAAGTAACAATACATGGAACTATGTAATAAAACGATTTTGTTTTATTGAACGAAACGGTTAACGAAACAATAAAACAGTTTCATCCATATATAAATCACGAAAATTTCATTAATTTCAACCATTTCGCCACGAAATTGAAAATCTGTTTCGTCAACGAAACAAAACAGTTGACGAAATACCAATTTTCGTCACCGTTTATCCTTTTGCAGGCCTACATCACGGAAGTTAAAACCCTCGACTAGGGCTGAAAACAGTAGCTGTTTCAATCGTTATTTCATTTCGTTTCGTCCCGAACGGAACGGTAACGGATAAGAATTTCAGTTTCGTTTAAGGAACAGAACAACTAACGCAAATAGAAATATTGTTTCGTCTCAGAACGGAACGATTAGTGAAACTGGTACGTTTCGTGGTCGTTTATTTCGCGCATTTCGTCTAAAATTTTTTCATGGTTTATTATTAGATTGCAGAGGACCTCAGCGGAAAGATCGAGGGAGAAACGAGTAAAATTAGATTTCTGTAGCGTCGCTCCGTCATTTTTCTGCCGAACACAGTCACATCTATCTCTGTTCCCTCTGCACCACCCAGTACAATCGCCGTTGAGTGCGAGAGGTGATGATGGTGCCTCCTCCCTCTTTCCCGCGTGACCTAACCTGTCATTTCTCTATCTCCATTTCATATAAAATGCAAAATATTTTATTTTCCTACATCTTAATAAAAATGCAAAACAGTTAGGTAGTCAAAGACGGTTATAACCGTTTTGATCGTTCCCATCAATGAAACGATCAACGCAACATGTGTTAAGCGGGTGCAACAATCAACGCAATAAGTACATAAATTTCGTACATCAATGCAACGGTTAACGAAAATGATCACTTTCTTGGTCGTTTTCCACGTCATGCACCTCTACCCTCGACCTGATAAAAAAAAAAGAAAAAAGGAAACGTGAAGTTAAATCTCAGATGGGCCTAATGGGTAATGGACTTGGGCCTTAAAGTTATCAGGGCTTGCTCGTTATAGGCGGTTCCATCTCCAACCTTCATCTCTTTCTTGCGCTCAAAGACATAACCAGATCTTTCTCTCTCACATACACAAACAAAGAGAGAAAACAACACTACTTTCTTCTCTTCCGACCAAAACAACCTATCCAAGAAACAGCCGCGAGAGATCGTCGGAGATCTTGTACAATGGCGACGGCGGAGGTGGAGATGAAGAAGCAGGTCTTGGACGAGGCGGAGAAGGAGAGAGGAGCTGCCGGAGGCGGTGGCGAGGGGCTCAGGCAGTACTACTTGCAACACATACACGATTTGCAGCTCCAGGTCAGGCAGAAGACTCACAATCTCCAGCGGCTTGAGGCGCAGAGGAACGATCTCAACTCAAAAGGTTTAGCTTTTGTTTTGTGTATCAAACCCTAGGTTAATTGTAGGATTTGATAATATTTCTGGTGGAAAGGTGGAGCAGAAATGCTGATTGGATTTTTCGGTGTTTTGATTTTAGCTTGTCCTGGAGTAATTATGAAAGAATGGTGCTGGGTTCTATTGGATTTTGCCTTTGTGACCTCTGTTGACATCAGGGAACATTGTAAACAAGATAGTTTAGCCAATCAAATGCTTTTAATATGGATGGCCAAATTTATTTAGTGGATTTATACACTTTTATTTACCTTTAAATTTTCTGAAATTTCAGTTAGAATGCTTAGAGAGGAGTTACAGCTGCTACAAGAGCCAGGTTCTTATGTTGGTGAGGTGGTGAAGGTCATGGGTAAATCCAAGGTTCTCGTCAAGGTAATGACTTTTCCTCTTACATGTATTATTTGTGTGTCTTCTTATATTCTCGTTCTGTTGCTAATGTTTGGATTGATTTTTTAAATATTCATTTTATATAACTAAATAACTGAAATTCTATAATTTTCTGAGGTTTCTTTTGGAAACAGTAGTAGGCCTTTCTCTATCCCAATGTCTTCCTGAACGATGAATAACATATTGGGAATTGAGTGAAATCAAGGTCTGAAAAACTAAAACAATGAATAACATGTCGGGAATTTGCTAATTCTCATATCTGTGCAGCTTGTTGGGGTATTAATGTGCCAAATATTCAACAAACACTCTATTTGTACATATCTGTCCATAACATGCTACCAAAAGTCATAATAGGTGGGCAATAGGAGGGACTGAGATTATTACTGGGTTCATAGTTTTGTATTATATCCCTTCCATCAAGGTCTTGGACTAACAATTGCACTTCATATTTCAGGTGCATCCAGAGGGTAAATATGTTGTTGACATTGACAAGAGCATCGACATAACCAAAATTACCCCATCCACAAGGGTTGCCCTGCGTAATGATAGTTACGTTCTTCACTTGGTCTTGCCAAGCAAGGTTGATCCCTTGGTTAACCTGATGAAAGTTGAGAAGGTTCCTGATTCCACTTATGACATGATTGGTGGTCTCGACCAACAGATTAAAGAGATCAAGGAGGTATAGTGAATTGTTAAATTGTTGATTGTTTTCTGTATCTGTGTGGCTCCTTTCCATTTAGTTTTGTTTTATAATTTCATATTATGGTTAGAGCTTAATGCCTGGACCTCTAATAAGCTTTTACATGAACAATTAGCTGATTGAAAATTGCAGTAAGCAAATCAGATGAAATGGAGTCAGGAGGTATATATAAGTTACAATCATAGTCCTCTAGATGTTCTTTGGTATACATCTCTACCAATTATTCTACCTGGTGCCAGGTCTTGGCTTACGTTCACTTTGCATTCTGTGTTATATTAATGTTGTGCTAACATTTTTAGGTTATTGAGCTCCCCATCAAGCATCCGGAATTATTTGAAAGCCTTGGGATTGCTCAACCTAAGGTACTATAGTAACTTCAAATATTACTGTTTCTTTGGTATCAGTATTTTAGGATATATAAAGAAATTCTTATTTGTTCTCTTCAGGGAGTCTTGCTTTACGGACCTCCTGGTACAGGCAAAACATTGCTGGCAAGAGCAGTGGCCCACCACACTGACTGTACCTTCATTAGGGTTTCAGGTTCAGAGCTGGTACAGAAGTACATTGGAGAAGGATCTCGTATGGTTCGCGAGCTTTTTGTCATGGCCAGGTAAAAAGGTTTACTTTTATGCTGTAATGTCACTTTCATAGCCAGTGCTAATTCTGATTAAGAAAAAAAAAGCATTATATGTTCTTTAGTCTTAATGTGGGATCTGTATCTGTTAATATATGGGTGTGTTTGGATAGGTCGGGAATAGAGAATAGGAATAAGGAATTTTGGTTTGCGTGCTTATTCTTATTCTTGTGCAACCCAAACAACATAAGAATAAGGAATAAGGGTCCTTATTCCTATACTAGCAAAACCATGGTATAAGAATAAGGAATAAGGATAAGCACGCAAATCGAAATTTCTTATTCCTATTCCCTATTCCCGGCTTATTCCGTTGCATCCAAACACACCCATTGTAAGTAGTTGGCAAATAAGAGTTGAATGATTGAATTTAGTATAAGTTTTGTTTTAAAATTGTTTGCTTACAATTGTTACTTGCTTGAGTTTCAGCGAAACTTGTGATATTTGCTGATAAGCATCAAAAGAGTGTATTGGAATATTAGTACAATTGACTTACAAATTGTATGATTTCTTGTGTACAACTGTTGTTTCTGTTAGCTAGGTAGTCCTCTATCTAGTCTGTCCAAAAAAAAAAAAACTGTTGTGTCTGTAAGAGTACATTACTGAGTTTGGTTTGAATTTGATTCAGAGAACATGCCCCATCTATCATCTTCATGGATGAGATAGACAGTATTGGGTCAGCCCGAATGGAGTCAGGCAGTGGCAATGGTGATAGTGAGGTGCAACGTACTATGCTTGAGCTGCTCAACCAGCTTGATGGCTTTGAAGCTTCCAATAAGATCAAAGTATAGAATTCAAATATTATATTCTCTTAAATATTTTGAATTTACACCATGTCCAAAGCAGTAAAATATGCTGCATAAGCATAACTAAGAAAATAAATAAACCCTCATACTTCCACTTGTGTTATCATTCAGAAAGCTGCCCGAACCATCATTCTTTCTCATGAGGAAGAATTGAGAAAAAAGGGGGAGTGACAATGGAAATATTGTGTTGAATGTATTTGCATGGTGAAATATGTTGTTCTCTAAATGCTACATTTTTTTTTGCCAGGTTTTGATGGCCACAAACAGGATCGATATTTTGGATCCAGCCCTTCTCAGGCCCGGCCGCATTGATAGGAAAATCGAGTTTCCTAACCCCAATGAAGATGTAATAATTGGCATATTTTAATGACACTCTTTCTATAATATCATTTTAGTTTGATATTGATTAGACTTGTGTTTTATTTTCAGTCACGATTTGACATATTGAAGATCCATTCGAGGAAGATGAATTTGATGAGGGGTATAGACCTTAAAAAGATAGCTGAAAAGATGAATGGCGCATCTGGTGCTGAGCTCAAGGTATTTACTCCACCTCTCATCACTCTGTCTTATTTTGCCTGTGCTTGGTCATGTGTAGGTCTTTAGCTTTTTGCTGCTATATTTTTCTCTGTGAGTTTAATATCTTTTCTATAGGCCGTCTGCACTGAGGCTGGTATGTTTGCACTAAGAGAAAGGAGGGTTCATGTGACGCAAGAAGATTTTGAGATGGCAGTTGCAAAGGTGATGAAGAAAGAGACTGAAAAAAATATGTCGCTTCGCAAACTCTGGAAGTAGAGTTATTATTTGTTTATTATTTCCAGTTCGTTACTTTGGCACTGTATCTTAAAATCAAGTAGTTTGTAGTACTTGATAGTATGTGTTGTGCGAAATCGAGGATGTCATATGCCTTGAAAGGCATTTAATGGCAAGAAGTTGTTGGCTTTTCTTGTACAATGTGTTGTGTACCAAGTTCTCAGAGCTGTCTTATTTAATTTGGAGGGTTTCCGCTTATAGTTTAGTAAAATTTACATCCTTTTAGTAGAGGATTGTGCTCAGTATGCATCCATTTCTTTGCTTTTTCTTTTCCTGGAAGTTTAAATTTCAAAATGAATTTCATCTTATATCTTATATAGTAAAAAAGCACGCATAAGTTAAAAAAAAAATTTCTTATCCAAAGAATATTTAATAATTGTGGAACAAGGGCACAGGTAAATAATCCGCTTCCTTAATTATTTGGTTCGAAAAGAATTGGCTATGATACTTGCATAGTAACATTGCATCTTCACCTTACTGATAAACTACTAGACTTCGGCTCTTTTATACTCTAGGGTACGTTTGGTTGGAGGTGAAGTTAGAGAAGTTAGAGGTTGAAGTTTGTAATTTTGAAGTTAGAGATTGACATTAGTGAAGTTAGAGATTGTGGAAAGTTTGTGCTAATTTGAAGTTAGAAAATGTTGTTTGGTGTGGTATGTTGGAGTTAGAGATAGAAGAAAATAATAAAATATTAATTTAGTTATTTTTTTCTTCTATAACTAATTACATCTACCATAATAATGTTATATTAATATCATACTATTATTATAATTATTTTTACCAATAATACTATGATTACTATATTATAATATTAATTATTATGTAATTTTTATAACTGTAATAGTCATTAATTATATTATTATATTTATTAAATAATAAATGGTAATAATTATTGTAATTTAATCAGAATTAATGTTATAATTATTATTAAATAATAATAATAATAATAATAATAATAATAGTTATTAATATTAAAGTAATTTTATTGAAATATAACAACGACATCAGTAATTATTATTCATATTTAATATTATAATTATAATTAGTAAGTATAATAAATATGAATTAGTACACTAATAACAATAATAATGTTATTATTATATTAATTTTTAATAATTTATAATTGTAATTATAATTATAATTATTGTTATGTTGCTAAATAATAATAATTATTATTCTTATTTTAATATTATAATTATTATAATAATTACTACACATAGATGATAATAATAATTATATTGATTTTTAAATTGGTCATGAGAATAAACTTTTCTAACTCAACATTTTGTCAAGTTAGAGAAGTAGAGTGAAGTTAGCACAAACTTCACTAACTTGAGTGTGTTTGGTCGATGAAGATTGGAAAGTTAGAGCTCTAACTTCAAATTTGCTAACTTTTCATGCAACCAAACATAGCCTAATACTCTTGATCTGATTCTTTGGTCAAAATATTCTTATTCTTATTTGGAATCAGAATGAAGTCAAAATACTTTGGTCATATCGGATGACCCTGTCTTGCTAAGCAAAACGAAACAACTGAAAATAGTACAATTTCACTTCATCAAAGAATGACGGATGCACATGCTATATTCTGCAGGACGAAGCGTAAAGAATTCTCCCGAACACACATCCATGTGAAAGAGCACAGATTTGTCTGCAATAATTTAGCTCGTCCAAGAAAAAATTGTACTCTTACTTGGGTCACCTATATAAGTTTATAAAAATATATGATATGTATGAATGTCAATAGAAATGGATCATCAGTGTAGTTAACAAGAATATAAGCTGATCCAGACTCCAGAACATCAAAGGAGATGAAACTAAAATTGAAAGAATCATGTTCCCATATAAGAACAGCTCAACACAGACCATCATAACAGAAGAACAATCATCAGATCAAATTAAAACTCTTCAATTCTGATCGCATCACGGGGTACTTCATATGCGTCTTTCGCTTTAATTTTCTTCACACCAGCAGTAAATGTGACCTTGTCGGATTTATAGCTCTCGACACCAACATGTGTCACCTTGACCCAGACTAAACTCTTAGTTTTCATCCCTTCAATGTTGGACAGCTTGCCTCTTGCGAGAGTGGCTTTCACACGGGGTGCATACCTTATGATGGAGGAGTCCTTGAAGCTCACCTCACATGGACCAGAGAGGTGAACAACTACTTTGGATTTTGATTCATCTAATTCGTAGGTTACGACATTTTTAGGAAAGATGCCAGGTGGTAGGTTATACTCACGCAATAAATCTGGCAAGGACTTCAAGGGTTTACCTAGAGAAAATAAGATCGACAAGTAAGATCATTAGTAACAAGGAATTTTGTATGGCAAAAAAATTGTACAAATGGTTATCAAAATTAAAAAAATTAATAAATTGCATACATCTTCTCTTAAGTTTAGATGATGGTAAAATTTTAAACCTGATTGGTCGTCAATTACATGGACAGAAATATTAACAGTTCACTTATATAGCGACTTGCTTGGTAAACCAAGCGATGCCCAAATTGCATCAAATTTAATACAAAACAATCTATACTGTAGAGAATATATATATACAATTTTATTTTATTCTTTTTCCTTTTGATAGTTGTTTTGTTGATTGTCAATATGGTCATATATATATGTATGGTTGCCAGCTTCCTCTTTACAAACTAAAAAACCTCGCTTTCAGTAATCTAAACAATAATGACATATACCAACTCTTTAACAAACAATTAGGTAGCTCAGGCTCATAAAGTAGCCAGAAAAAGATGCTTTGATTGAGTTTCTAAGTGGACAATTTGATCGGTTTTAAGAACATTAACGAGTTATTCGTTCTGATACTTTCAAGCCAACCATCTGCGAAGTGCATTGGCTCAGCAGTATTTTTTTTATTTTGAACAATTTTTCAAAGAATATAAGGAAGGTACCAACTAAAGCACTGTAAAATTCCAACTTTAATAGACATGCACAAAGCTAGACTATAATATCTGAAAAACTTATATTAGATTTGTGCAAATTTTAAATTCTACCGAATATGGTCAACAAAGAAAAGGTGTTTTTTGATATGCAACCTTTCAATTTCTCAAAGACCCATTTTGCTTTCTCCTCCACAGTGCTGGAGAATCTCTGCAAATTCAGACATCAAATTTTTAATGACAGCTTACAAAATGTTTTTAAATGAAATCATAATGCAACTACTTTGAACAAAGAGTCTCATTGTCTAACAAAGAAATTCAATTAGTCAAGGGAAGGACCAGAATTTAACCAGGTCACTTTTTTAAAAATTATTCGCATTTTTCTTGTTCAAATTGGAAACATTAGGCAAAATTAGAAGCTAAAGAGCAGATATATAGCTCCAACAGCCAATCATAAACATCACAGATATCTGCATTTTCAGAAACCAAAACAAGATATCCATATTTTGAGGAATCTACTTACGAATCAGTTTTTTTTTTTAAAAAAAAAAAAGAGAGTAAAGGATATATATTAATTATAAGTGTGCAACCAATGACCCAGATGAAATGGATCTACTAGGTAAGATCTCCACGCCAGAAGTAAAATTAAAAACCATTAAAGACACAAGCAAATAGAGAAAAGAAAAAATGAAAAAAGAAAAAGAAATGTACTCACGGAGAGATCCTCTCCAATGGAGGCGATCTCCTCTTTGGCTTTCCTGGAGATGGTGAAGCTGCTCAACTTCGTCAGAGCTTTCTCCATTTCGCCCCTTGCACCGTCTTCTCCTTTTCTCTTGTACAGAGGAGAGAGAAATGGGGAGAGCTCAGAGAAAATGTTCAGAGAAAGAGGCTTCTCTTTGTTTTGTTTTGTTCTACTCTTTTCCAGTCACATAGGCCGCAAAACAATATAAAGTAACGTTAATTACAGAAGTACGTATTACACAGTTGCAACTTTATGAGATAATGTAATAGTTATCTTTCATGTTGCGGGTCGTTTCGCAGTTTTTCTCGACTTGTTACATAAAGAGTACTTTGTAATGTATGATGCCGAGAGTGAGATTTGGTAGGAAGCGGCGGTAGCTTCAAAAAAGACAGTGATACACTCTGTGCAGAAAAATATTAAAGAAAATAAATACTCTGTCATTGGTTTGATCCGGTGCAAGAAGACAAACACGGAACAGCCTGTGCGGCTGTGCTGGCTACTGGTTGGCCTCCACTTTCCCTTTCAGAGCCAATAACGATGAAACAGATTTTTATCTCTTCGGATCAAAAGCCAATCCGATGCAGAAGCATCCGATTCATCCATTATGACATTTTCATTTTTTTTTTTATTTATCACCATGGTGGAGCTAGCTAGCTACGGAATTATGAATATTGTATGTACGATCATGTTGCCAAGCCTACGGAATTATGTTGCTAAAAAAATGAAAAAAGGAAGAAGCTGGAGTGGTGCTTCAAGAGAAATCAAATTGTGAAAATGTTGGGAAGAGGTGGTAAGAAAGGTGTCGAAATTTTTTTTTTTTAAATGTGTTTAAAGTTCTTTTGAATATAATTAGTGTTTCAAGCTAAATTGATCTAAGAAAATGCTCTAGTTTGACTCTTAATTATTGTAAATATTTTTTTTTTGTTGACTTAATGAAATACTTAAACCGTCTATGCTTTACGATTGTGAAATCGAGAATGAAAAACTTCTAAAGCAATTCTCATATAACACCTTATTTGGTTGGAGGACATGGGAAAAAAACGGACGAGAATAAATTTTCTTCGTTTGGTGTTATAAAAAAAAAGAAGGTAAAGATAATAGAAGTTGCTCTATTAATCTTATGTAAAAATATTTGTACTCTATTACTCCTGACTCCTCATAGGAACAAAATAAGAGGCTCGACGATATGGTAATATTCCTTCTCATTTTATCACAACTTAATTCTCAGCTTATGAATTTTTGTATGATTTTAGTGTAATTTTGTTGATGTAGGGGGGGGGGGGGGGGTGCAACAGAAGAAGAAACGAGATGAAAATGTAAATTGCAAATTAATCTTTCTCAACTTGGTATCATACAATTGCAGGCTGCAGCATTGCTTAATTTATTGGTCGCCAGCTGGAGCATATCGCACAAATAAGAAAATATTATTTAAATTAATAAATAAATACCAAACTTAACACATAAGATAACATGTTTGTTAATTTAATTACGACCATCCTTAATTAAAAAGAATCCTTGAGACCATGAGTCTTTCACCATCCATATTCCATCATCATTCTGATCGGTGATCCATTCAATTAATTAAGTTAATCCTTTATCCTCAAAGCGTCAGTTTTCAATTTCCTCGGACTGTGACAAGTTGCATTTCATCTATTTCTACTTTCTACTCTTCACCTCTTAAAACAAAAAGATTCAACTTCAGAAGAGGTAGGGAAGGGGATTTTGAAATCAAATCTTCAGATCTAAGCAAAGTTTTGACGTTTGAGGGATTTTGAAATCTAAACTGATGCTAGTAATTGTCAATCCACATAATTTACTTGACAATTGCCAAATTTCTAACTAAATATCTGAAGTATATGAAAATTTGATAACTCTAGTTAATTTTTTTATTGTCAATGCTTGAATTAAACTGGTTTAATTATTATATATATTTAAAAATAATGAAAGTTGAAAGGTTGTGCTTGTATAACATCGGGAGCGTATCCTCTGGATGGTTGTATTCAACCATCCAGTGGACGTCTTTCGATACGAGCCGTCTGATTTAATCTAAACGGTTAGATTTTTTCGGGCCTATCAATCTTAGTATCATGCACGGGGCATTTATAGCCATTGAGATTAAATCAGACGGCTGAGATCGAACCATCCACTGGATGGCCATCCAGAGGATGCGAATTCGTATAACATCGGCATGTATGCATTTAGTATTATTGGTTTTCATTGAATATGCATTATGGAAATTAGTGGTTGGTTAGTCTCGGTCTTCCACTGCCTAAGCATCCCTTTTCAACACCTTTTCCAAAAGCGTTTGATGCTTCCAATATGAGTTAAAGAGCAATTTCAGGCTTTTTACGCCTGAAAATAGCATTAACTCTAGAGAGAGAATGTGTGAGATATGAAGCTCACCAGTTCTAGAATCGCTGGTCTGATTGTGGAACCACAATCAAGAACCGTCCGATCAATAATAGAGATGTTCCGTGATTAATATTGGATTCTGCGGCGGAACCAAAAAATTTTGATATGGAATTTTATATTAATTTATGAATCAGATTAAAAGTACAAAAGTCCAACTTTAGAATCGCTGGTCTAATTGTGGAACCATAATCAAAACCTTCCGATCAATAATAGAGATGTTCCGTGATTAATATTGGATTTTGCGGCGGAACCAAAAAATTTTGATATGGAATTTTAAATTAATTTATGAATCGTATTAAGGTTCCGTTTGGATGGTGTAGGAATAAGAGGAATAAGGGAAAGAGTGAAAAAAGTATTGGGAAGTGTGATACCCTGAATTTTTACTGTTTCTGAGATTATTTTTAATAAAAAAAAAAAATTGGGTGCACTTGTTGGATATTTGATATAGGTGGTTTGTATTTCATGAGATTTAAATTTTTTTTATATACTCATTGTTATATTTGGAATAAATTAAGCATACCTTTCTTTTGTGGCTCATGTTTGTAATCAGAAAAATTCATTATAAATCTATCAGTTATAATCTTAGTTCATTCCATTTTGTATTTATGTCATGTGGATTCCACTTGTCACTAGTCCTTTTATTTATTGGTGCACCACGTTCAATTGAAGGATAGGTGTATAGAATTGGAGAAACTTTAACCCTGAAATTTTGGATCTGGTCTCCCACGCCTCCATATCTCTCTTTGTTTCCTTTTCCGTTTTTTCTCTCTACCGAAACCATACTCTTAGCCAATCTATTAATTTGGGATTTTCGGAATATTAAGAGAAATTTCCAGCAAGTAGCTGATCCTCTAGTGCTCCCAGGACAAAATCGGAAAATGGATTGTTCGATTTTATGCACCTTCAATTGGCCACGAAATTTACTGAGTAAGCTGCTAATTTCTGCTTTAAATCCTTTAGTGAAAACAAGTCCTTCTAGTTCTTAGCATTTCCTCAAGTTATTTGAGAATTTTCTGAAAACCAACAGAAAAAAATTTGGGTTCTGTTGCGATTTTCACAGTTTATTGAAGGTTTCTTAGGCTTTTGCAAATTTTATATGAAACTAGACTTCTAGACGAAAATTTTGATATCTAATGCGAATTTTTCTGAGTTGATTTGGTATTTTCACAAGATTTTTGTAATCAGGGCAAGTTTGGGAAAACAGTTTTCTGGAACAGACAGACCACCGTGCAGTTTTTGATTTTTCATTTAGTCTCTGTTTCGAATTAAGAGTTGAAACTTTCAGATCAGAAAATAGACATCCAGAGGCACCCTCTGTAATTTTTACAAAATTTTTAGAGATTTATTTGAAGGGTTTCAAGGCATGAACTTTCAGACGTTTTTGCTGGCACAATCTGCTGGAACAGATTTTTCTGAAACCTGATCTGTCTGATTTCAAAAAATCCATTATAATTAATCCGTATGTCCAAAAGTTTTGAAATTTTTATAGGAGATACGTCCTATCATGTATCATCTACAGTTAAATTTTCATTGGATTCTGTTGAGCCGTTTATGAAATAAAAATAAGTTTGTGAACTGCCGAAATTACCCTTCACTGGTTGTACCAGAAATTGTCCAGCACTATGTTTTACCATTGTGTCCTGATTTCTAGCATTGTTAACCACTATCTAGTCTTTGAAATCATTCATTATACTTCTATAGCTAATTATTGGGTGATGTTGTGTATTGCATAGAAGATTAATGGTTAAATAACCCAACTGACCTACACCTTAAGCTATGATAATCATAGTGCATAATGTCTCTCTCTTATTTTTTTTTTTTTTTTACATGCATGCCTTTCAAAATACCATAACAAATAAAAATTTTAAACTATGAACTCTTATATTACACTTAAAACTATGCCATACAAGCACCAAACTTAATTCAACTATTCAACACGCAAAAAGGATAATCCTCAAAGAAAGTTTTCTAGAATCCATTTTTGTAGCTAAAGAAAGCACTAGTTAAAGCACTAGAGCAACATGGAAATCAAACATAAAACAATCAATCCATATATATATATATATATATATATATATATACTAGTATATACAAATACAAAGCATCATTAGTATATCATAGTTATAAATAAGTTAGACAAATACAAAACATTCTCACACGAGCAATCTTATCAATAAGTCAAACAAATTTTTAAATCTATTATCACAAACGCTATGAGATAAAATCTAATTACACGAAGAACCCATCAGACCTATCCCACTCACGCGTCCTATTGGTCTGGTTCAGTTGTTAAACCATTCTCTGATACCATTTTGTGACACCCCGTCGAATACTGTAACTGGACAGTACACGGTGGAGTGCCCGCCGCGGATACCTACTGCACCCGCAAGGCTTACTAATGCTTATTTCACAATTTAATATTGATTATACACAATTAAGCTACATGTCAGATATAAATTTAATAATTAATTACTCAAATATAAAATAAATCCTACAACAGTCTGGTTCATACAGATTACTAACCACAGGATCCAATGGTCCGCTACTCGTCTTGCAGTCCAGCACTTAATCTGAAACCTGGAACCCACAACCAATCGTGGAAAACAATGCAAAAGCATAGAATGAGATAAATAAAATTTATCTCAGTACGGTATTCAGTTCCAGCCACTTGAGTTTTGATTATCATGCGTTGGAACTAAATACAAGACTGAGTCAAATCAATTCCAAATTAAATTCCATTTTTATTTCAAATAACATTAAATCGAAACTTTCGATCAAGCAATGCAATTAGACAAATAAATTCAGTATTCTTTAAAAATCATTTAAAATTCGGAGTATGCCAATTGTCATTTCAATTCTTTAGAAAAGTGATCAATCGTATGCAACAACTATCGGGTAAAAACATTCACCTCTTGTTCAAAGCAGAAATAACAATTTCAAATTAATTAAATCAATGCAGTATGCAATGTGAGCTCGGCAATCAATTCCATAACAATTCAAATATTCAAAGTATAGCAAATACCGACTCATTTGGTTGGACAATTGTCTAGTATGCAAGTCTGGTTTCTTTTCTCATTATCAAAGTCAATATGTCGCGAGCACCTGCTACGAGGTACTACCCCGACCAATTCAATTCATACAACATGTCGCGAGCACCTTCTACGAGGTACTACCCCGACCAATTCAATTCATACAACATAATGCAATCAATAAATATCCAAACGTACAAGCAAGCTGGGAACACTCACACTCCGGTCCATTCTAGACTAGACCTACTGAGTCCCGGTACATAAGCGCTTATTACACGGTGCTTGGTAGGATGGGTCATGACTCCACCCTCCAAACATTACGAGTGTCTATCTCAACCACACAAGCTGTACTTACCTCAATCAAATCACATTTCAATCGGATACCATTCAATATGCCACTGAACAATCATGCATCATTTATATTTTCTCAAAACATTCTCATGAATGAAGATCAATTTCTGAATTCAAAATGCATAACAATAACAATAACAATAACAATAACAATAACAATAACAATAACAATAACAATAATATATCACATATAATTAAAACTCAAGTGGAATCCGTACCTCGTAAATAAAAATGCAGCAGCAAAAAGCAAGACAAGGCAATCCTATTAACTCTTAGTCATATCGACTATCCTCGGTTTCGATATTCGACCGTCCGACTCTAAGTGAAATAGTTTACTAATAAGCTTTAACAACAACTTGGAAAATAAAAAGTTTAATTCAAACAATTAAACAACCAATGAGATATTCCCTGTGTGATACGTTTTAAAAATGACGACTATACTTAATAGCTGTACCATTGAATTTGGTTTCAATGTCTAAACATTGAGCCCGATAGAAGAGTACTTAGTCTTAGGTATGTTGGTTCCCTATATAAACATGCAATCCCTTAGTACCAACATGGTACCAAGTGTTACCATACCACATTAAACCCTGTTTCGACCACAAATTAAAACAGAAGAAGAGAAAAAAAAAAAATAAGAGAGAGACATTATGCACTATGATTATCATAGCTTAAGGTGTAGGTCAGTTGGGTTATTTAACCATTAATCTTCTATGCAATACACAACATCACCCAATAATTAGCTATAGAAGTATAATGAATGATTTCAAAGACTAGATAGTGGTTAACAATGCTAGAAATCAGGACACAATGGTAAAACATAGTGCTGGACAATTTCTGGTACAACCAGTGAAGGGTAATTTCGGCAGTTCACAAACTTATTTTTATTTCATAAACGGCTCAACAGAATCCAATGAAAATTTAACTGTAGATGATACATGATAGGACGTATCTCCTATAAAAATTTCAAAACTTTTGGACATACGGATTAATTATAATGGATTTTTTGAAATCAGACAGATCAGGTTTCAGAAAAATCTGTTCCAGCAGATTGTGCCAGCAAAAACGTCTGAAAGTTCATGCCTTGAAACCCTTCAAATAAATCTCTAAAAATTTTGTAAAAATTACAGAGGGTGCCTCTGGATGTCTATTTTCTGATCTGAAAGTTTCAACTCTTAATTCGAAACAGAGACTAAATGAAAAATCAAAAACTGCACGGTGGTCTGTCTGTTCCAGAAAACTGTTTTCCCAAACTTGCCCTGATTACAAAAATCTTGTGAAAATACCAAATCAACTCAGAAAAATTCGCATTAGATATCAAAATTTTCGTCTAGAAGTCTAGTTTCATATAAAATTTGCAAAAGCCTAAGAAACCTTCAATAAACTGTGAAAATCGCAACAGAACCCAAATTTTTTTCTGTTGGTTTTCAGAAAATTCTCAAATAACTTGAGGAAATGCTAAGAACTAGAAGGACTTGTTTTCACTAAAGGATTTAAAGCAGAAATTAGCAGCTTACTCAGTAAATTTCGTGGCCAATTGAAGGTGCATAAAATCGAACAATCCATTTTCCGATTTTGTCCTGGGAGCACTAGAGGATCAGCTACTTGCTGGAAATTTCTCTTAATATTCCGAAAATCCCAAATTAATAGATTGGCTAAGAGTATGGTTTCGGTAGAGAGAAAAAACGGAAAAGGAAACAAAGAGAGATATGGAGGCGTGGGAGACCAGATCCAAAATTTCAGGGTTAAAGTTTCTCCAATTCTATACACCTATCCTTCAATTGAACGTGGTGCACCAATAAATAAAAGGACTAGTGACAAGTGGAATCCACATGACATAAATACAAAATGGAATGAACTAAGATTATAACTGATAGATTTATAATGAATTTTTCTGATTACAAACATGAGCCACAAAAGAAAGGTATGCTTAATTTATTCCAAATATAACAATGAGTATATAAAAAAAATTTAAATCTCATGAAATACAAACCACCTATATCAAATATCCAACAAGTGCACCCAATTTTTTTTTTTTATTAAAAATAATCTCAGAAACAGTAAAAATTCAGGGTATCACATTTAATGTGATACCCTGAATTTTTACTGTTTCTGAGATTATTTTTAATAAAAAAAAAAATAAGAGAGAGACATTATGCACTATGATTATCATAGCTTAAGGTGTAGGTCAGTTGGGTTATTTAACCATTAATCTTCTATGCAATACACAACATCACCCAATAATTAGCTATAGAAGTATAATGAATGATTTCAAAGACTAGATAGTGGTTAACAATGCTAGAAATCAGGACACAATGGTAAAACATAGTGCTGGACAATTTCTGGTACAACCAGTGAAGGGTAATTTCGGCAGTTCACAAACTTATTTTTATTTCATAAACGGCTCAACAGAATCCAATGAAAATTTAACTGTAGATGATACATGATAGGACGTATCTCCTATAAAAATTTCAAAACTTTTGGACATACGGATTAATTATAATGGATTTTTTGAAATCAGACAGATCAGGTTTCAGAAAAATCTGTTCCAGCAGATTGTGCCAGCAAAAACGTCTGAAAGTTCATGCCTTGAAACCCTTCAAATAAATCTCTAAAAATTTTGTAAAAATTACAGAGGGTGCCTCTGGATGTCTATTTTCTGATCTGAAAGTTTCAACTCTTAATTCGAAACAGAGACTAAATGAAAAATCAAAAACTGCACGGTGGTCTGTCTGTTCCAGAAAACTGTTTTCCCAAACTTGCCCTGATTACAAAAATCTTGTGAAAATACCAAATCAACTCAGAAAAATTCGCATTAGATATCAAAATTTTCGTCTAGAAGTCTAGTTTCATATAAAATTTGCAAAAGCCTAAGAAACCTTCAATAAACTGTGAAAATCGCAACAGAACCCAAATTTTTTTCTGTTGGTTTTCAGAAAATTCTCAAATAACTTGAGGAAATGCTAAGAACTAGAAGGACTTGTTTTCACTAAAGGATTTAAAGCAGAAATTAGCAGCTTACTCAGTAAATTTCGTGGCCAATTGAAGGTGCATAAAATCGAACAATCCATTTTCCGATTTTGTCCTGGGAGCACTAGAGGATCAGCTACTTGCTGGAAATTTCTCTTAATATTCCGAAAATCCCAAATTAATAGATTGGCTAAGAGTATGGTTTCGGTAGAGAGAAAAAACGGAAAAGGAAACAAAGAGAGATATGGAGGCGTGGGAGACCAGATCCAAAATTTCAGGGTTAAAGTTTCTCCAATTCTATACACCTATCCTTCAATTGAACGTGGTGCACCAATAAATAAAAGGACTAGTGACAAGTGGAATCCACATGACATAAATACAAAATGGAATGAACTAAGATTATAACTGATAGATTTATAATGAATTTTTCTGATTACAAACATGAGCCACAAAAGAAAGGTATGCTTAATTTATTCCAAATATAACAATGAGTATATAAAAAAAATTTAAATCTCATGAAATACAAACCACCTATATCAAATATCCAACAAGTGCACCCAATTTTTTTTTTTTATTAAAAATAATCTCAGAAACAGTAAAAATTCAGGGTATCACAGGAAGTGTGTAACTTTATAAAGAGTTTGAATTGTTTATAATAAATTTATTCTCTTATTCCCACACCTCATCCAAACGGAGCCTAAAAGTACAAAAGTCCAACTTTGGAGTCGCATTAGAGTAGTTTTTACATTTTTATAGGGTACAAAAATAAATATTTTCTAATAATTTGCATAAATAATATACAAAATTGCATATGTTTGACTCTAATTAATAAATAAATGGAGACAATGCACCCCATTCGAACCATTTGGCTCCGCCACTGATCGAATCCGTACGTTCCGTACTGTCGAGATACGATCGGTTCTTGAAAATCATTCCAGTGGTACTGCGCTACACTTGCTATACTACTTCGATTAATGGGCCTAAATTGAGTTCCACGATTCCATTTTATCCCATCACAGTCAGTGCTGCTCTAAATTGGATCTAGATATCTGAATCTTAAATTTTTTACGCTTACTAACGCGTTAAATGTGTTGCTAGTTAACTAATTATATCAAGCAAATGGGAGTATATATAATTATATATTGAAGCAATTTATTTTCAAATTTTCTATATTCAAATTTTTCGAGAAAAAAATATATAAAATAATGATTTATTAGTGTCACCATTATTATTAAGACGATAAATAACAAGGAGGACGACGACGATGATTAGTATAATACTAAATTAATTTGAGAAATTTGAGAAACAGTTATACAATCATATTGTTTTTGTAGTTTTACTTATATAAAAATCCGTAAATTATCTCTAATTTTACTTATAATACACTAAATGCTACTTATAAGTTGGATCACCCATCTTTATCTAAAATAAAAATGTTACTTCTTAGTTATATTCCAACAAAACATTTTTTTAAGTATTTTTTTTTCGTTTAAGGATTGCTCTAGTCCGACCCCATTTAGTAACAGTCTAGAATTGCTCTAGAGTCGAATCCTCTGATCGTTTTTCGATCTGGACCGTCCGATTTAATCTCAACGGTTAATATTTTTTCGGACCTATCAATCGTTGTACTAACACGGAGCATCCATAACCATTAAGATTAAATCAGACGGCTCAGATCTAAAAACGACAAGTGGATTTCTCTGGTCGGGCCAGAGGATCTGGTTCCATATAACTTGGGTGAGCAGTGAGCTGATACTATTTGTCGGCGTGGGGTGGGTCTGTCAGCGACTTTGATCAAGGAGCTGCACGCTCCGACTCCGACTCTCGTCAAAGCATCTCGAGCTTTCAGAAACTGGAGAAATCGATTTAAAAAACCCTTTCGCCTCTCCTCGTCTCGTTTCTAGGGTTTTTGTTTTTGTTTTTGTCACTGTTCAGTTCGTCGTCTGGCTCTCAGGAATGCTTTGAATGGCGTAAGAATCCCCTCCTAGCTTTCTTTTTCTTCCCCTCTTGATACTACGGACCCCTAGTTACTTTTCCTTGATTTTTGTTGGAGGTTCAGTACTGGATGTTCCTGAATACAGGATACCAGTTTCTGTACTTTTCTGTTAGGAAATAGAAGAATTTGTAGTTGTTTTTGGGATTCAATGTATTTTTAAAATACTCAAATTTCATCCACAGAATAACTTTGGCTATCTACACAGTTTTCTTCATTAAACAAGAGTAAAAAACCTAATGAATTCTACTTTCAGCAAGAACCATCTGTGGATCTTAAATTATTTTCAGTAATTGAGTTTTGGGTTTATAATTTTACTAGGTGCGGAAGTGAAGGTTTCAATGTGCCTACTCCATCTGGAATGCTTGAATAGAAAACTTATATGTGCCATTTTTCCTTGTAAAAGCATTTGGATTGAATAATAAAGCATTTGTCACAAAACCTTCATAAATTTGGTTTTTATGATTTATTCTCTAACTTGCATGGTTGTCACTTTCTAGTGACTAATTGTATGTGATTTCACTCCACAAATTACAAATGAATATTTTTTTATTAAATTAAGGACACGTGAATTTAATCAGAAGGTTGTGTGGTCAGCGTGATTGTGTAAATAGTAAGTCGGTCATGTTGTACATGTGAACTTGTAGCTTGCTGTATTGCCTTATATTGGTGTCATGTAATTAGCGATCCAGCAAGAGTTTCTTCACATATAGCTTGAAATTTAATAACTTTTTGTTGTTTTTTTTACTGCAGCGTGTACAGTGGAAGCACTCCTGATTGCTCAGATCAACTCATATGTAAAATTTTTCAATTGCAGAACTTTTTCAAGCAGTGGAAATGAATACTCGAGTTTGATTTCAGAAGCGATTCAAGATTCTTTGTTAGTTTGAGTGCATCTGGAGTCATGGAGCTTCCGACCATTACCTTCCAGGAAGCTCTTAAAAAGGAAGAGGAATACAAGAAAAAAATTAGAACGACCAGGCCTCAGTCAATATTTGGCCCAAATTTACATCAACCACCTATTAAAGTAAGAATCTAATTTAATTTTATTATCTCATTTTTTGTGAACACAATAACCAAGTGTTATTGGTTTTCATTTCTAAGTTTCTGTTTTGATTTCTCACATGGACTGAAACCTATACCCAGCTTCTTGTTTTCCTTAAGGGACTCAATATTAAGGTGCATTTTCTTTGCATAGACATCGGGGTAAGACCAAATGGTATAAATCACAGTGTGTTAGTTAAAGAAAAGAACAAATAGTGCCTAAACAGCTATTGTACTTTAGGACTGTACTCTACTTTTCTTATTGAAAAAAATATAATAGACATGACCTACACTCTAACGCTGTTAATTATTGAATTTAATGCAATCATCTGTTGAAAACTAGTTTAATAGATAGGTACGACATTTCTGTATCTTCGAAATATTCATGTGCAAAGTTTAAGAAATAGGTATTACAAGTTGCACCTTGCAAAAGTTGGTAAGGTTGAGTTATTGAGTATATTGGAGAGGGAAAACATGGAAACCAAGTTCCAACTCTAAACAGTTTTAGCAATAATGAGACCAACTGAGAAATAAAAAATATTTCATAATATAAGTATAAATGACAATTTATTAGTAAGCTTAAGGTTTAAGAGTAGGCACTTATTTAGTATATATGTTCTCAATACTCCCTCAGTCCCTCTCATTTATGGTGGTCTGTCCACTCATCCTTTATGTGGAAGACTATTAATGAACTGAATAGAAAAAGCCTGGTTAGGAACACAATGTAGAACCTCTGGCTCTGAAAGTTGTTAACCTACTAGGTACCTAGATCTTAGCCTAATAGAATTGGCAGTTGTTGGTAACCTTTTATTCTAAATGAAAAACATGCTTTGGGTTGAGGAATTTTATTAAAGAAGTTCCTGAGTTGAAGGATGCAACATTCATTGATGGCAGCTATACCTTTCTAGGCAGTAACCACATTGGCAGTTTGGCACCTTCTTTAATTCTATAAATTTGACTTTCTAACCTCTACTTCTGTGTTCTGACCCTAAACATGTTGAAAAATAAGAGGAGATTACTAGTGCCTCAAGTTTTTGATGCCCACATAATGCCACAATCTCTGTTTTTTTTTAAAAAAAAAAAAATGTCGAATCCAAATTGTTGAGACTGCTTATTTTTATGTGAGATGCGTCCATGTAAAACTTTATGATTGGTGAAGTTTGTTTATACTAGACTAATATGTCATAAAACAGATACATTAAAATTTAATTGATCATATATGTTCTTTATTTTTTTGTTACCACTTGCTCTACTATAAATGAACTCCAAAAATTATAAAATTTTCCGTGGTTAAATTGATGCTATCATGAAATTGACCGATATCAATGTTTGAATTTTGCATTTTACTTTTATATTTTGAAATATAAATAAAACTTGAGATTGTGGCTGGCTAACACTTCTCAGAAACAACCCTCCTTTTGCTTGAACAAGAAAATACCTTCATGGTTAACAGTCCTGTTATAATGTCAGTGCCTAATATTTCTGATGTTCGTTTTCCTAAATGCAAATCCTCTCTAAGTTGCGATCATATTACAGGAGACAACATCTTCTGAACGGAGACCACCTTTCTGTATAAATGCAGAGTCTGCTGCCCAGAGGTTTCCTTTACAGTCTCAGCCCCAGACAAGCGCAATCCAAAGACCACTGCAATCAACATCACCTGTACTTCCTCCCAGGCCACCAACTGCTGCTGTTCAATCAACTACAAATCCGAACCAACAACAGAGAAACTGGCCACCAAATAAACCCCGACCACCTCCTCAACATAAGCTGCCTCCTTATGTCCAGATCAGCAAGCCTCCACCGCCAATGTCATACTGGTATTATTAACGGCTTGAATAGCAAATCGAGGCCTTACAACCAGCCCAAATAGAATCAAAGTATTAAACTACTACTCACTGTGCTCAATTCGGGATGAAACCAAACGCGTTTTGAATAAGTCTTATTCCGAATAAGGGCTTATTCAACTCCTTATTCTAATTCCACCATATTGTTGGAACAAAAGTGAATAAGAGGAGAGAGGAGAGAAAAAAGCTTATTCAACCCCTTATTCAAACCGGTGCCAATCACACCTTGTTTAAGTGACTTATCAAGTTCCAACTTGTCATACCATAGATTCTGTGAAAATCTGGCGTGCCTGTCTGAAGAAAGCCTTTATCTTACCATAAAACAAAAGGGGGAAAAACCCTTCTCTATCAAAGCCTTTATCTTACCATAAGACAAAAAGGGGGAAAAGCCTTTTTCTTACCAAAATGCCTGCTCCTTGCTTGCGCATAGAAATAATAATAATTGAAAACCTTTATTTTGGATGTTTTGAATATAATATCTTTCAGTATGTTACTGGATACACATTATATTACGATATATTACGATACATCATGTGAGGTCATACTTGGGAACATATGAAATACTTCGTAATATAATTAGGCCATGCATGGAACATATGAAATATTAAGCATATACAGCTATAAATGATAATTCATTTCACTTTTGAATCTCTTCTTAACCAGGTGCAAGTTATGCAAGATCGACTGCACAACTGAGTATAATTTTCGGGCTCATATAGGTGGGAAGAGGCACCAAGCTGTGAAGTTCTCAATTCTCGATGGAAGAAGCAATGCCAGAGGTGAGTCAAGTAGGAACCACAACAGGAGGAACACAAATCAAACCTGGAATCAGAATGAGAATGAGAATAGAGATGCTGAATGCTATGTTAGACAAGAGGGAGAGACATCAGGATTGGCATCGACTAGTGAATTTGAGTCATCAGTAAATAGTGCCGGGGCATCTAATAACTTGGAAGGATTAATTGATTTGACAACTGACGAGTGATTTAGGGTGTTAAATTATTGCGCTAAAGTGATAACTTGCCAAGCTCATCTTATTTTTAACATTTTGAGCGAAAATTGTAGCTCAAAACTGCATGTTAAATCAACATTTGCAAAACCGTTAATTTCTAGAGAACTTTTCTAATGCAAAATATAAGTAATTGCTCCCTGACATCATATAAATTTCTATATCGGCCAATCATTTCGTCGGTTGAGATATATGCATTAATTAAATAATTGAAAAGATCAGTCGTCTGTTCTCTTGGCTAGCATTTAATCCACCTCATCATTTCACATGGGGTCATGGGCATTGGAGCAAACGCCAAAAGCTATATATCCACAGTCACAGAAGACTGCTATCTCAGCCACATAATTAAACCAAGCTACGTGGAACTCTTACTTTTTCTTGCCATTTGTCACTACATTATTGGGCCAGGTAAGAAAGCAAAAAGTGAATCATATCCGAAATAAAGTGGACCTAAATTATCTTGTGGCACAAAATTAATACTCCAAGAGTATATATGTAAAATCTTTCCAGTATGATTGATCCCTCCCTCGAACACTACTAACACAAAGCAGACAACACAAACAATGGAGGCATCTTGTTTCTCCCCTTCAAAATACTTTAGCAAAATCTTGTATCTGGCTCCAAGTCTAAAGCCTAAAATTTCTAAACAGAAAAGAAGGATTGGATTGGGTCTTACTGGTGCCCCTTCTTCAAGTATCACCTGTAGGTTTTAAATTTCCTTCAACAACATAATATATTATCATGCAAATGCTTTTTCTTTTTGAACAAATTCATCATCAATATGATGTGTTTATTTTTCTTGATGAATTGCCTCATGTGCTTGTACAGACAACAACCGCAAGCCACTAGTGATTTTTTCCAAAGCAATAAGGCTATCTATGTGTGCATAAAAAACAATGGTTTATTATAAATATTTGCTTCATTTTGGCAATTAGCGTTGAAAAATTAGATTATTGGGCTCGCTAAGCAACTCAACATAACAACAATTCACGTAGCAATGAAAATTTGCTTTCTTAGGTTGCAGTGTTGGAGGCGAATCAACTGGTGAGAGCGCCGACTCGATAATTCAGTCGGATTGGCGGTCCTTCAGAGCAAAATTAGTAGCAAGTGAGCATGTTTTGAATCACACCAGCCTTACAACACCCCTCTCTGCTGAGCTTGTGAATCAAACTCTACCACCACCAAAGCTGAGCAACAAATGGGCTCATTCTCTGCATGAGCCTGAAAAAGGTTGTCTCCTGGTCGCAACTGACAAGTTGGATGGAGTTCACATATTTGAAAGGACTGTCATACTTTTGCTCTCTATGGGCCCTTTGAGCGCAATGGGTGTAATTCTTAATAGACCATCACTTATGTCAATAAAAGAAACCCGCTCTGTTATCTTAGATGCGGCCAGCACATTCTCGAGCCGGCCTTTGTTCTTTGGTGGGCCTTTGGAAGATGGAATTTTTCTGGTGGGCCCTGAAGAAAATGACGGCGATATCGGTAAGAGTGGTGTTTTTGAAGAGGTGATGAAAGGTTTGTATTATGGTACCAAAGAAAGTGTGGGGTGTGCATCAGAGATGGTTAAGAGAGATATGGTGGGGATCCAAGAGTTCAGGTTCTTTGATGGGTATTGTGGATGGGCAACAGAGAAATTGCGAGAGGAAGTTCGGGCCGGGTTTTGGAGAGTGGTTGCATGTAGCCCGAGTGTTATCGGTCCCGCTAGCACCGAGCAAGGTGGGCTCTGGGAAGAGGTCTTGGGCCTAGTTGGAGAGAGGAAAGTTTGGTAAAATATATGAAAAAGAAATTGTACACTGGTAAATCAAATTTTCATTTTCGAAGCCTGGTTCTACCGTTGTAGATATTTATTGTTCAGATTTTACAATTATGTTATTATGAAGTGATCTGTATAAAAAAGGAGCATATGGCTCACTAAATGAAAAACCAACTCACTACTCGTGCTATTAGGTCATTCAATTTCAATCTACTAGGGCCATTTTAAAACTTGATGTTTTTTCATCTTACTTATTTGGCATGCAATCGCATGTCAAATTGTAAGTGCAACAACGATTCTAGAATGCGAAATTAACCAGGAATCGTAAAATACCTCGTGCCATCGCTAATCGAAATCGAGTGTTGAATGGATGAAGTTGAAACCTGCAAGCCATGCACGACTCCTCTTCTATCACATCTGCTCCGTATCCAAATTGAAGAGCAGAAATCGTTAGTCATTAGGCGGAAGCGTTAGTATTGATCTTCTTTGAGTTTTCCTCAGCCATAATGATGGTCAACAATGGCGTTTTTCTCTTTACTTTACTGAAATTTTTTAATGGCAGAATTATAGGTAAGGGTGCCTTAAAATTTCAGATTATAGAGTATTTAATGCTGAGGCAACCAAAGGGATCAAGTACAATGAATCTGGTCCATCAGAATTTCCATCAAATTATGATGCACCATTTAGTTAATTATCATAGATGAACTTGGCTCACACATTAATTATCATAGGCCACATTAAATATTCCAACATTCTCCCACTTGGCCTATGCTGAAAACATCATAATTAAGCACAAATTCAAAATTGGCCAACATCTTAAACCTTGTTCAGTTAGAAATACCAAACTAAACTAATACAATCAAAATAACTATTAATGTTATTTGACCCCCACTAATTATAGCATTGGTATTCTTTCCAACAAATGGTTAATATAATTCATTCGATCCACTTAAGTAAATTTGCTTAAATTAAACATAATGCGCAACATAAGAAATAAGCAAATTTCATAATTCAAAGTCAAACTCATAATTTGAAGCTTCATATCATAACTTAATACATAATTCAATACAACAAAATCATAATTAGCAACCAGACCCGTGCCGGCAAAAATGGATGGTTATAATTTATTGAGAGAATTAGTTAACATAATTCTCAATTAATATGTTGTATTTGTATTGTCATATCTTTGACTTTGTATTTAACAACAAGATATTTAATGTCAATCCATTAGACATGTTACTTAATTTGTTGTTATTAAAAGACAAAATAGCAGTCGCGTTATTACAAAAATAAGATAAGTGACCTTACAAAATGCCACAAAAATTCTGCTTGCATAGTGGAAGATAACATTATAAACTGCTCAGCACTCTTCCATAAAATTAATCATTATATATACAAGCACAAATAAATAACCGAAAGTGAATTACTTATTGACTAATAAAATATCATCCACGTACAAAATGAGAATGATAAATTAATCCCACTAATCCTGAGATATATACATTGATTTATAATATTTTCTCTAAATGCAAACTTGACCTCATCAAATTTGAGATATAATTTAGCAAAATTAGTATTTCATTATTACTACTTTTATTCGTAGTAGCAACAAAAGGCTAATCATAATGTCTGGTCCAGTTCTAAATTACCAAGACAAATCTCAGTTCATTCTTTCCAAGTTGGAAAAATTAGTTTTATTCAATGTTGTTAAATTCAGGAAAAATAAGGTGGTTAATAGTCGACTAATATTCACATAGCAAAATAAAATTAAACTGAAATGAATAATAAAAACGCCAAATAATATTTCAGTTTTAACATAAAGTTCTTCACATTTTCAATTTATATCATCGTTGGACAGAAATAAATTGAAGTTTATGAGACAATTCTATTTAATAAACTAAAATGTCAATTAAAGTTGTTCAAATTGACATCCTTAATATTTATTAAATATAAACATAATAGTGATATGTAAACTAAAATATCACAAATAACATAATATAAATAAACAACTATGAGGAATGATACTTAATTAAACTGAAATTAATATTTAAAAATTTCAATTTTGACAAAATAGTTGTTCCATGAAATCAATTTGCATCACCGTTGGGCAGAAACAAATTGAATTAATAATAATAAAATTCCACTTAATAAACTACAATGACAATTAAAGTTGTTAAAATTGACAATCATAATTTATTAAATGTAAAGCTTTATTGTGATATATATAAATAAAATATCACACACTTTCTTTTAATAAAATGATAATTACAATTAAAGTTATTAAAATTGATAATGACCAAATTATTAAAAGTAACTTAGTATGAGTAACTTAGTATGGTTTAAATTATTCATATGCATAACTTTACTACTACAGTATATTCAAGCATATTACTATTGACTAACCAACCTTCAATAAAGATGCCAACCATCTATATACAAATTCAGTATTCTGAACAAATTGTGACTATTCTATAGATTTACATAATAATTAAGTAATCTACAAGGTTCAATTGACAAGAGAGAACCATAATATGTCTGATTGTACCTTAATTTTGTCATAAAAATCATTTATGGACCACACTTTGTTGGAACGGGTCGTTTCAAACCCAGGACGGGTCGTCCTACACGAAAAGGTGCGACCAGAGTTCATCCAAAAACTTTCAGACAGCCTGAACACTCTCTGGTAATCTGACGATAACTTTCTCTATAATCATCCGTTTTCTGTGTTCTTGATCATCCTGGAAACTAGATTCAAAGATCTTTCCAGTGACATAAGTTTCATCAAAAACAAGTTTATGGATCAAAAGGTATAGCCCTCGAAAAACAGACTATCCCAGACGAAAAATCGACAAACTGTCAGACAGACTTAACTTGCAGACAGCATTTCTCACTGATACTTTATTGGAATTTTACAAATTTACATTCTATGGAAAGATATATGAAATATTTACATCCCAGTAAAATTTCATGCAAATCCGAATTACCAATTAAAAAAAAAATGTCCCGTACTACTGAAAGGTCAGAAATTTCAGAACCCTGATATTCTGACCTCTTGTGATTGCGAATTGATTATCTCCCTGTGCACCCGCTTGATTTTCAAGATGTTGGTCTCTTTGGAAAGTAGACCCAGAGATCTTTCCAATTCCGAAAACCTCACTCAAATCGGATAAGCGGATCTCAAGATAATGATCCACGAATTCAGATAATTAAGAAAATCAGACAAAACTTAATCCACTCAACATTTACAACAGAATTTCTGTTTAACCGTTATGAAATTCTATTTCAATAAAGGCAATCTAGCGGTATAACCCGCTCTGATACCAACTGTAAGTGCAACAACGATTCTAGAATGCAGAATTAACCAGGAATCGTAAAATACCTCGTGCCATCGCTAATCGAAATCGAGTGTTGAGTGGATGAAGTTGAAACCTGCAAGCCATGCACGACTCCTCTTCTATCACATCTGCTCCGTATCCAAATTGAAGAGCAGAAATCGTTAGTCATTAGGCGGAAGCGTTAGTATTGATCTTCTTTGAGTTTTCCTCAGCCATAATGATGGTCAACAATGGCGTTTTTCTCTTTACTTTACTGAAATTTTTTAATGGCAGAATTATAGGAAAGGGTGTCTTAAAATTTCAGATTATAGAGTATTTAATGCTGAGGCAACCAAAGGGATCAAGTACAATGAATCTGGTCCATCAGAATTTCCATCAAATTATGATGCACCCTTTAGTTAATTATCATAGATGAACTTGGCTCACATATTAATTATCATAGGCCACATTAAATATTCCAACACAAATAACTTCCCAGAATGTCATGTGTGACAATGTCAAATAGGTAAAATTTCTTAATGTCAGTACATACCTTGCAATGTCCCTTTCAGTTATCTTTCTTCTTGTTCTTGGAGATGCAGCTACAAAATCTTCTGAAGAGAGGATCTTGTGCGCCTAGAGTTGAAAACTATTCTTAGAAATCATACAAGTTTATTTACACGACAATATGGCACAGACATGCTTTCCTTACAGCTACGAATGAATTCTTGAATTATAAATATTGATGTATAATGCACTAATAAATATTATTTATGCTAGTTGCTTGCTGGATAGAAAACATGATAAATCATGGCAGTCTAATGAAAGAATAGTATACATCTTATTCTGACAACAAAACCATTTCCATGTTTTGATCTCCTGTTTTTCTGAAAGTGAAACATTAGACTGAGATTTTGGTTCATCCATGATGAAGATTAAATAAGATATGACAATCTACTAGAAAGGTAAAATGATAGAACAAAAAGTTCAGAAACAAAAATATTGAAGTTCAGGACTAATTAGAACGGTAATAATTGCAATGTAACTTTTGTAATTAGTTGTGTAAGCTACAAAATGGGTTGATGTTTAATTTGTAAGGATACAATTGAGTGCTGGACTGAAATCCTCTACAACCGTGAATGTAGAGCTCAACAGCCATCACAATTTTTTTTAATATTTAAAAATTTTAAAATTCAAATGTTGAATCCAAACCGTTGTTTGTTCAATTTTACGGGCGATCCGTCTTCATATAAAATTTAAAGTCGATTTGATACTTGATAAGTCCATTTGATACTTGATAACTGTATAGCATTTCAATAACACGAGAAGGTTTGTTTGACCTCCTTCACGAGAGCTTGCAGTTATTGCAGGTAACATGTGAATAACTGCAAGGGCACAGTTATTCCAGAAACCTTCTGGAATACTGTAAGTCTGTAATGTTAATTGGGCTCGATTCGGCTAAATAATTAAAAGCCCAAACTTACTTTAGGCCTGTTTTAACGGACCAGACCCGGAGCTTGTTTATTGACCTTCCTATCCTAACCCCCACTCGACAAGTGATCAAATTATCAAGGGTAATTTGGGTAACCGACAAGAATCAGCGACCTAGGTTGCGATCGCACTATAAAAGGCCATCGCGCCTACCAATTGCTCTTCCTGTTAGGGTTTTTCTGAGTCGACCGACGGCGGGAGTTCTCGAAGAAACCATGGTAAACTTCTCTCCTCCGACAAATTTATTTGTCCGTTCTTCTGTACTTCTTTCGACCTGATTTGATAAGCAGAGAGGTTTAGATTAAATGATGTTAGATCTTGTTACCTGGCACTTATTTGCACTCTGAATGGGGATTTAAGTTTGATACATTCTTTTTTTTTTCCATGAATTGCTTTCGTAATTTGTTGTGTTTGAGGTCTAATGGATAGTTAGGATGTTCATAGTAAATCATGTAGATAGATGGTTGTCTTATGCATTTAATTTGTATAAATAGAAGATTAGTTGATCAGTTATATGAGTCCTCTTCAATAACTTGACTTCTACATGCCTCCCAGCTAGTTTACTATTTATAAATTGAAATTAAATTGGTGTTGTTGCTTGCTGATCGATCTTATTGTCTGTTTTGTGCTGCAAATTTAAACAGCCGAAGCAGATCCATGAGATTAAGGACTTCCTCCTGACAGCAAGGAGGAAGGATGCAAGGTCAGTAAAGATTAAGAGAAGCAAGAATGAGGTCAAATTCAAAGTGCGTTGTGCCAAGTACCTCTACACTCTGTGTGTATTCGACTCAGAGAAGGCTGACAAGCTGAAGCAATCCCTTCCCCCAGGTTTTTTTTTCTCTTTTCCTTTGGTCTTATTTTCCTTTGAAGTATTGTATGCTTTGAATAACATTTGCGCTGATCTTACTGGAACTGTCATTTGATAATACCTGAAAAGTATTGAATGGATTTTGTTGGTTTTTGATCCCGAGGAAGAAGAAATACACGGACCAGAGATAACATGGCAATGATTTTAGCTTTGAGCTGTTCTTGTTTCATCTCCATTTGTATGGGTTTTATTTAGATGAGACTATGGCTTTTGGTTAGAACAATTGCTCAATGACATCAATGATGGCCATATAGCTATGAGATCTGAGGGGCCTTCTAATTTTTCTTTTCTGGGCATCATGCTTCTAATTGTTTGTAGTATTTTCTACTTAGAATGACAATGGAATTGGTTTTGTTGAAATTGTGAACTGATACTATCTGAACTTGGTTCAATTGAAGTTGTTGGTTTGACCCTGATGAAGTGTGTTTAGGGTTTTAGAGATAACATTGCACTGGTTTTAGCTTAGAGCTGTTTCTCTATTTGTATGGATTTATTAATTTGAGGCTGTGGTTTTGTGGGCCTTTCTTATTTTCCCGTTGCATGAGTTTCTCCTTTGGTCTTATTTTTCTTTGAAGTATTGTCTACTTTCAATAACATTTGAGCTGATTTTACTGGATTTATCATTTGATAATACCTGAAAAGTGTTAAATGGATTTTTTGGCCCCGAGGAAGATAAAATACACGGACCAGAGATAACATGGCAATGGTTTTAGCTTTGAGCTGTTCTTGTTTCATCTCCATTTGTATGGATTTTATTTAGATGAGACTATGGTTTTTGGTTGGAACAATTGCTGAATGACATCAATGATGGCCATATAGCTATGAGATCTGAGGGGCCTTCTAATTTTTCTTTTCTGGACACCAATAGTTGTTTGTAGTATTTTTCTACTTAGAATGACAATGGAATTGGTTTTGTTGAAATTGTGAACTGATACTCTCTGAAATGGGTTCAATGAAAGTTGTTGGTTTGACCCTGATGAAGTGTGTTTTAGAGTTTTAGAGAACATTGCTGTGGTTTCAGCTTTAGAGCTGTTTCTCCATTTGTATGGATTTATTTACTTGAGGCTGTGATTTTATGAGCCTTTCTTATGTTCCCGTTGTATGGATTTTTCTTCAAATATTTTGTAACATACCCCAGAGGTTCACTTTTTATGAGGGAAGGAAATTTTGTTATAAGCTGTAACTTGAAATATGAGAATTTGTAAGAAGCTTTTAGTAATGCTTATTCTTTTTGGCTTAATTTTGATTCTCTCGGTTATAAAAATAGTCATGCTGTAACTATTGTTAAATCAGAATTAATGAAGTTCATTTTTTGTTTTGGCAGGTCTTAGTGTCCAGGAGATCTAAGTTATGATTGGGAACTGAGTTGATTTGAGAGTTGAGGCTGTTATCATCCTGTCTTTCGACTTTTTTGGGCATTAGATGCAATTACCTTATGAACATTTTGTTTCCAAGTTATGTTTTGATAAAAGCGTTTTGTTGGATATTATTAGTTTGGAGATGATCATTAGTGAATTTTCTTTACAGAGATTTACCTTGAATTTTCAAGTGCACAAGAAGAAATTGGGGGATAAAGCCGTGTCTTGTTTATAGTCACGTTAGCAAAATTATAATCGATGACTTTAAAAGTCAAATCAAACTGAATAGGAGCGTTATGATAACGGTGTTAGCAGTCTTGGAGAATATTTGTATTCGTTAAAGTTAAACATCACATGACGAAACACATCTTTCCGTTGTTTTATCTCAGATACCAAGTTAAAAAAGGTATCTAAGCTAAGATCAGAATTTTATTAGGCTAGGCCAGGGTGAAAGTGAGCTCCCACTTTACCTGAATTGCAGTATTATAAAGTCAATATATAATTGAGAACGGAGAGGCATGTGCAGGAGGAAGCCCAGGCAGTGGTGATTAACGGAATAATGGGCTGACAGCCCATTTCACTTGATCACTGGAGTCGGCGAGTCGCCGAGAGGTCGTCTGTTTCTCTCTTGCCTTGACAGTTGACACTTGACAGAATGACAGTTGCTGAAGAGAAGGGACTAGGGAGAGAACGGAGAGAGGCGATGCATAGTCGGAAGCTATTTTTTATTAATTGAACCTTTTGGAATTGTAAATGACCTCATCAAAAGGAAGATTTTAACTGAGTTATAAGCAAAAAGTTTGAAGATATCGAGTCACTGAACTTGTATACTAGCTTAATAGCAGCGGCATTGCTTAGGACCATCCTAAGCTTCTATCATCTCCATCATTCCCGCATTATCCAGTGTTGAACTAACTCATTCCAGCGTACGTTGTCCCCCTCCCCCCTCCTGCGTACGCTGTCCCCCTCACCCCTCCTCCCTCCTTCCTCCCGCGTACGTTGTCCCCTCCCATACACTTCATAACTGTTGTAGTCAATATATACAATTGTTGAAATTATTATCGTAACTGTTGAAGTTAATATATATATAATTGTTATAGTTATATATATATAACTTCAACAATTAGTCAATTACATATCAACTTCAACCGTTACATATTAAGTATCATTAATTATCCAGCCTCTCTGTTGAAGTTGATATACATAACTGTTGAAGTTGATATATATAACTACTGAAGTTAATATATATAATTGTTCTATTTATATATATTAAATGTTAATATATATAACTGTTGAAATTAATATTTATAATTGTTGAAGTTAATATCATAACTGTTGAAGTTAATATATATACAACAGTTACGATAATAATTTCAACAATGGTATATATTGACTTCAACGGTTATCTATTTAAGTTCAACAATTATGATATTAACTTCAACATTTATGTATAGTAATTTCAACAGTTATGAAGTGTGAGGGAGGGGTGGGTGAGACAGCGTACGCGTGATGGAGAGGGGGAGAAGGGTGGGGGAGATAGCGTACACGTACGCGAGAGGGAGGGAAGCAGAAGAGCGGAAAAAGAGAGCAAAACAGAGGATGATAACTAAAAATAAAAAACGCGTAGAGCCAAAAAATAGAAAACGCGTTTAATAAATGATAGGGATGGTGAATATCGGAGATGATCCTTATCACCCCCGAGTAATAGCAGTGCAGTTAGTAGAAGAAGTTGTGTTCATATAAAAAGAAACATGTATCGCATTGGAAGTATGATAAAACAATAATCCTATAAAGACTGTTCCATTATGTTACAAGGGGAAAATAGCCAACTGTATATAATAACATTTATGTTTCAACTTTCAACATGTAAACAATCATGCATCTTTCCCTATTATACATTTGCGACTGGAGCATAGCCTTAGTATCAGATTTCCCAATCTGCTGTTACATAGAATTTCGCATAACCACAAGATGCTATCCGGTACGGAAGCTTCTGTAAATAAATCCCAATTTAGAAAAAGTGACAAAAAAACGGATGCATGGTGGGTTTCTAACCTCAAAAAAGTTACACAAGCAACAAGTATTAGGTGGATACTTACCCAAATAGACGGTCTTGTTGTGGCGCCAATGCATTCCTCTCTCTCCATATATAAGTACCATATCTTAAACGGACACAGAAAGAGAAAGCTGGTTTCTGTGATTTCCCTCAAATTTTTATTTGAGGGATAAATTATCTCACCGTTTTTATTATCTACAAGCATTATTCCAAATTTTTGCCATGGAATACGATCGCCATTTCTCATACTATCCACAGAACTCACCGAGGAACCCCCAATCGCAAGATCAACAAAGGCGCTACCAGCACCATCTCATCTGCTTCACGTCCTGCTTCGGTTCACCGACGGTAGATGCAGAGGACGAGACATCACTCGTTTGCTCACCTTCTTCTTGGAAGCGTTCAAAGGCGCAAGAATTTCCAGACGATGCCCGGGGAAAATACCGCAATCTTGGGGGCCGGCACAAACGTCGCCACAGCTCATCCGACTTTGGTTACGATCCAACGAGTTATGCAAGAAATTTTGATGATGGAGGAGGAACAACTGGAAACAATGAAGAGGAGTTGCCTTACAAGTGTTTTTCAGCGAGGCTGCCACATTCGCCTCGGTCACGACCACCACCTCACCTACCAACAGTGCGGGAGAGGTAGGTACCACACCGGCTGACCGGATTGGCAGAACTGTTCCATTGCTTGAAAAGCCCAAGACCAAGGGAAAAAGTCGTCTAGTTGGATTGAATTAGGTTTGAATTTTTCTTCTTCAAATTTGAGTCGTGATTTTTGTGATGTATTCTTTTTTGTTTGCCTTGATGGGTTTGGTTAGTTATCTGTAAAAACAAACGTGAACAAGATGAAAAAATTCTGGCTCATTTACTCTTTTGCATTATTCAGATGTAAAATTACTTTAAAAAAAAAAAAGCTTACTCATGTATTTATCACAGAAGAAATGGATTGGTTAGCATCTAAACTTTAAAAATGGTCTTTTTTGTTAAATATTTGTTAAACTGTACTAGCTGATGGTAAGTGATCCTGTGTTAAAATACATGCATTTAAAATGCAACAGATTTGTTTACACCTAAAGAGGTACTCGATCACCGGTACGGATAAACTGCCTTCTAAAATTAAGGCGATTTCAAAAGTCCAACGCAGACCATTGACAAGAAAACACAAACCAACTGATGACACCGTTTTGCAATTTGAAACCAAATCTTGCCTCGATCTTCTTATTTCTTAATTATGTGCAATGATTGATTACTCAAGTCTCTACAGAGATAAGGCACAACACTAACCGGTACATGAGTAAACCAATTGGTAAATTTACTTACCTGCCAGTATTTAAATTTTTTTTATCCTTTTACCCGTTGTTTGCTTGTTTCAGAATAAGAAATCTTTAATTAATCCTTGACATAGGAATAATTATCATTGAAATACAAATCAAATAATCAATTACGTCTCCAGCTCTTGAAATCACAATGAGCTTGTGTATTTCTCTTCTATTATAATTCTATTTCGCAAAAAATCTCGGTCTAATTTAATAAAAAAAAATACAAATCAATTATCATGCCCCCACCATGCCTTGAGTGCGAGAGGCCTTCTTTGAGCTCTTAACTGCCTTGGAAACAGCTTCCTGCAATTCTTCTTCGCTCTTGATTTCAAATCTAGCAAAAACTGGTTTTGGATCCATTGTTTTTTGACCCGCTGGCAGCATTCCCCACTTTGTATCAGCCTGTATAGCAAGGAACACCATAAATCATTTATGAAGTTGAATAAAGAACAAAACTAAGGAATGCCACTAACCAACTATGAAGAAGAAAACAAAAACACCAATTATAAAGATGGTCAAGTGTGACTCCAAAGAGGATTAAGTAAAAAGGAAACACTTGACCAGGTATTATGTCAATTATGGCTCTATCTGGTTCAAGGATTAAGTAAGAATCAGAAAAAATATGCCAACTACAATTATTTCTGCTATGAACAGAAAAATGGGAAAAACATTGCAGTACCCATGTAATTGATTTAAATTGATCCTCCGTGAAACCAAGTTGTGCGTAAATTCGTGCACACAGACTAGGAGCGACTGGAGAAAGTGCAACTGCCATGATTCTCAAAGCCTCTAGGATCACCACAAGGTCCTGAGATATTCAAGTGTAATAAAATGATAATAATTCATAGATATGAAATTAATTAATATGACAAATTAGCAAACACTCCAAATTTGAAAAAATAATGAACAAACTAGGTTCTGCACAAAAAAATTCAGTTTCAACGTTCATACTGGTATTGTGCCAGTAGTGCTGTGTGTTTTACTACCATTTAAATTAATAGATTGTGTCTGTGGATGTGTATATATGTGTGCAGGCAACTCTGATCATTGAAGAGAATAGCAAGGAAGGAATAAATAAATATATATACATCCTGTCCTGCAGAGCACGAGTATATTGGGCATGTTTTGGACAGTCAGAGTTGACCGAGACATGAAAACTTTTCTGTTAATTTTTTCTTTTTCTCTTTGCAGGAGAAATGATGGTAATTTGGTAAATTTTCCCAAAGTACATGCAGGCATGCATATAAATATACCTTTGATGCCAATTCAGCTGTTTCACCACCTTTCTTGAAACAAGACCATGGGGCACGCTCATCTATATACAAATTACCAGCATTTCCAATATCTAACACCGACTCACATGCAGATGACAACGCAAGGTTTTCATAATGGTGCCTTGCCATTTCCACCTACAGAAAATAAAGGGAGAATTAATATTTCTACTCAACAACTCTAACCATCAAACTCTCTGGCTACAAAATATGTTGACTGGAAACCAAAACTCTTTGCTCATCAAATTTTGATAAATCTATACTTGATTACTTACTGATTTTTCAACCGTATTTTTGAAACCTATCCCTTCTGCTGCTTCAGTTGAACTAAAAGGCAATGTCGATTCACAATTCTTCTTTAAAAGTCCGAGTGTGCGGTTGAGAAGGTTACCTGTACCAAAAGTAATACCAACGTGATACAATATAAAAATTTAAGAAAATCTCATAATTATTTGTGAATTGCACCAAGTGTTTAAACAACACCCAATATTTCCTACCACTGCAACCAGCACTGAACTTACATGCGATTTAAAATAGTAACTAAACTTGGGGTTAAGTTGTGCAAAGATGGTTAAATTTCCCCATCATTTTTTTAAATTTGGAACAAGCTTTTATCGCCGTTTTATCTTAGTTTTGATTCATACCACACTACCATTTTATCGCCGTTTGAATCGTTTTATCACCGATAAACGCTAAATCACTACCTAAAAGTCAAACAGCACAAATCGCATTTTAAAACCTTGATTTGGAATCATCCTAATATCTTCATAGCATTATTATATACAAAGCTTGAACTTTTTAAGGTAATTTGGATTTTGAAGGAAGCTTGCTAGGGTCCAACAGAAGTTTGCCAAATTTTACAGGAAGTGCCTTTGTGACTTCTATAATCTGAAAGATAACATTCTTGTTGCCATATAATCCAAAAAATTGAGGTGTTCATTACTGAAGAAAGAAATGAATAGTGTGATTAAACTGATTTACCTATAGTGTTAGCAAGATGCGCATTAACTATATTGATAAAACGTTCCTCTGAGTAGTCACCATCGTTGCCAAACTCCACCTCTCGTAAAAAGAAGTACCTGACAGCATCAGCTCCAAATCTGTTAACAAGGTCAGTTGGCTCAAGTGTATTTCCTAGTGATTTACCCATCTTCATACCATCCTATAAAAATTTTCAAGGAAACAGGTAATAGATTTAAATGAATTAACATGAAAGATATTAATTCATCAAATATAGAAGAAGTCTAAAGTTAACTTACTTTAGTCAAGAAACCATGACCAAATACCATCTTTGGAACCCCCAATCCAGCTGACATCAGCATAGCAGGCCAATAAACTGCATGGAACCGCAATATATCCTATGCATTTTTTAATAAAACAAAATCAGAAAAACAGATATATTAATTGCACATTGAGAAGATAAATGTCCAATCACAAAAAAAAAAAATGAAAAGATCAAATAACAAAAAAAAAAATCCTGAAGTTAGGACCACACTGAAATAAGAAACAAGAATTATTTGTTAAATCAACAGGCTAACATCTTTTTCCTTAAAAATTATCTAAAAGTGTTACAGCGGAGGGCATAAGTACAATTTTATTTAGCAAGAAGATACCTTTCCTATCAAGTGCAAGGAGGCTGGCCAACCAGAACTAACAGCAGTTTGTAAATCTGGATTCTCTCCATTCTCCAACAGTGCTGAAATATATCTATAAAATATAGTAGTATCACTAAAAGTAAGTTATTTATAACTATATTAAAGATTATAAAGTTATCGTTGCATCATCAAAAACAAACCTCCAGTTTTGGAGGATTCATAAAACTGATTCAGCATTGAATTTTGGACCTTTCCCCATAACAAAATTATTTCATTTAATTTACAAAAAACTAGGTGCGTGAGATGATCATTATACAAGCATTATTTCCCAATCTGATGGCTAACTGAATTAAAAAAGTTACTTTAAGCATATTCACTAAACTAAAATAATTGCATCAACTGGTGTGGTCATATATATTTAAATTTAATAGCCGGAATTGCTATCCTCAAGCTGTCGTAATATATTGTTCATGAAAAAAGGCATTACCCAAGCAAGGCATCAAACCAGACATAGATTGTCTGTTTGGTGTCGTTCGGGACAGGTATACCCCACTCGACAGAGGCACGGGATATAGAGAAGTCTCTCAACCCACTCTTGATCCAGCTTTGCACCTACAACTGATCTGAAGTCAACTCAAAATAATTCCATGAGATTATGTTTTTATTTAGCATTCAAAACAAACAAGCCAAATATATGGAAATGCTTATGATGAAACATCCCAGCGCAAACCAAAAGTATCGTTTATATTATGGGTAAGCAAATTGCACAAGATTCATTTCAAATGACATTCAATTATTTTCAGTTACATAAAAAAAAAAAACACTCCGGTAATAAAACCTAGAAAAAACAAAAAGTCATGAAATGATTATACAGTTGTCCATGGTACTTATATAAACAAGGTCATATCCTATGTGCGCAAGTAACACCCAGCATATTTTACCAGTTGCAAATGACACTCAGCTGCTCAGCCCAGAAAAAATGACCGACTGCTTCAGTAATTTGATACTATCAACTGTATGGAAACAACCCTTTTGCGATCAAAGCAATTGAATGCCATGGCGTTGCCAAGATGAATGGCCAGCTAAGTATTTGCAACAGCAAAATGAGTTTAATTTGAAAATGCAATATAAGAGGAAAAGCAATTACCTCATTCAACCGGAATGATGGCTTCACAAATTCTGGATTATTTGTCAATAACTCCTCCATGATTGATATTTTGATAAGGCAAAGAAATAGTTGTCTTCTTTTCTCAGTGAGCAGGGTTTTAGGTGCACTGGGCAGCATTTATTCTCAGTTAGTTCTTTTTCATCCTATATATAGAAGCCACAACAATAAGAAAAATTTCCTCGACAACCCAATAACGTCCAAAAATATCCAGTATGCCCGTACATAACAGGATAACCTCTGCACCTATATCTCACGATCAATTTGCCTAGAAACATTCACAAATTAGCCTTCTCTCTGGAGATATTTACCGATATACATGGTATGGAAAAGATGATGTTTTAAGGTTAATTTCTTTTAACCTAGTAAATAGGGAAGGATGGTTACGGATCATTTTTACTCATTCTACAGGTGTGTTTCAGATATTTGGCCTTTACTGGGACACACATGACATTCAGATGATTTTTTCGTACTCTCCTGAAAATTACCCATATTATAACAGTTGAGCTGCATTGCACAATTTTCAGAATAAGAAAAAAGGAGAAGCACCTTATACTCTTCACAATTGACACAATAAAGCCCCTCATAATCAGCTCTATAAATATCACCGCTGTCAAGAACTCTGGCATAAAAATCCTTAACAACTTTTTCATGCTTCTGATCAGTTGTCCGAATGAACTTATCATACTCTATTTGAAGCTACAAACAAACATGAAAGAAACATACCATGAGTTTTCACTCTAGGAGGATAATTAATAAAGGAAACAACTTAAAAACTCACTTCAGACCAAAGTGAGCGATAAGATTGTGCTATAGTATCGCAGTGCTCTCTGGGGCTTCTATTATTGGCTTCAGCTGCTGATGCTATTTTCTCACCATGCTCATCTGTTCCAGTAATGAATATAACCTTCTTACCTAGAAGCCTCTAAAAAAGAAAAAAAAAAAAAAAAGGAACCACAGAAGATACAAAGATGTTAACTTTTCAAATTACCAAAAATCTGTTGCCTAGAAGATACTTTTCAAGCAAGAGCAGAATCAGAATGTCATAAGAAATTGCCTCTTCCAATGATTTGAGCGTAGCTTAACTGCTGAAGTGAGATGAAATTGAGGGAAAATTAGGTGCGATTGAACCTGAAACCGAGCAATGGCGTCGGCGGCGATGGTGGTGTAGGCGCTTCCCATGTGAGGCGGCGCATTGACATAGTAGAGAGGTGTGGTGAGAACGAAAGAGTCGGAACTAGTGGGGCCCTTGGATTCGTCCGTACAAGCTCGGTAGTGGCAGCGTCGGCGAGAAGAGGAGGAGGAGGAGGAGGATAAGGGGCCCACATGTAAATGGTGGGAGAGTAGAACCCTGTGGGCCCTTGAGGTCAGAGAGGATAGAGGTGGGATGGAGATGGAGTAGAGACCGGGAGGTGCAGAGAACAGAGCTTTCGCAGCCATGGAGAGACGACAGAGTGGGAATGAAATCTCTGTCGCTCTTTGTTTGCGGATAGAAGGTGATTGTTCGATAACTGGGCCTGATTCGAATTGAAAGGGCCCAATGTAATTTGGGCCCAAAGGTAATTTTTATATAGGACTTAATGGGCTGGTATATGAAATGGACTAGAGGAAATTGTGATGTCCAGTATTTTTTTTTTTTTTTTTAAGAGAGATGCCCGATATTGTCCCGGGTTTCGCCACAAAAGACATAATTAATCATTGGTTTTGCTAAACAGGAATTATAAGTGTCATTGGCAAATATACCATCCCAGCAATCGCTGCTATGTGTTACAAATGTTCAGTTTAATAATAAGAAGTGTTCAGTTTAATGCGTCAGAATCGCGCTAGAGTCAGAGTCGCGCGTGGTCAAGAGGTGCGCTAGGAGGCATGGGTAGAATCGGAAAAAATTTAATTTGAACCGGATCGGTTCATTTCCAAATCTAATTTTTACATGTATTTTTTGTCCGGTTCGTGACCCCTTCGCTTGTTTTTTTTTTCTTATAACAATTGTATTTCTGTTGCAACTAACTGAATATTCATACTTATTAAACTGAACATTTGTACTTATTAACTGAACATTCGTACTTACTAAACTAAAAATTTATACTTAATAAAATAAACATGTTTGCTCATAACATTTATATTTTCTGTTGCAACTAACTGAACAGTTCTACTCAATTAACTGAACATTTGTATTGACCAAACTGAACTTTTGGCAAAAAAAAAAATCAAAATGAACATATTTGGTCTAGCGAACACTTATAAAATAATGAACAATTCTACTATAAGGTGAACATTTGTACATATTAAAGTGAACACTTATAATAACTAACTGAACAAAAAATACGCACTGGATGAGTAGAGGGGTCAGAGCGCTAGTTGAGACGCTGTGCAGCGCGATGGTTCGGATGGCACGGATTGCGATGGCACTAATCAATTTTCTTTGCTAAAAGCCTAAAAAGGTGGACTGATATAATTAATCATTCGTTTTGCAAAAGCCTTGAAAAAGGGACTTGTGTCATCTCTAGAGTGACGACAGAGCAACGGAAATACAAGTTCAAATGAAAGAAATATAATAAAGATAAATTTATCATCAATTGATAAAAAGTCTTTATATAAACAATTTTGACAATACTTTGTAAAAAAAATTAAAGGTCACCCAGCACTCCTTTCCAACCAAAGGAGTATATTGTTATTGACTTATTGTTAGTTTTATATATTTATTAATAATTGTGCACGAAGTTTCATGTAATTTGAAAGTCATTTAATATTCCATCGCAAAATTAGCTTCATGGCCGTTGTCTAGCTTGTCAAAAATATTTCATAAAAAATTGTAAAATAAAACCATTTTAATTTCGACTCATTAACAAACAATAAATTCTTAATCACAGTTTTAAGTTTTAACGTTTCCAATTATAATATGCACAAAATAAAATTATAGTTTCGAATTTCTAAACTTATAATTAAATTGTTTTTTACGATTCTTAAAATTCTCAAACTGATCAGATATTAATATATGTCAACCCTCTCACAAAAATACAAAAAGAGCATAGAAAAGTACGTATTAAAGAGCAACATGTTGTACATCACATTTCCTAAACTTTAGCTATAATATACGGTTCATAATATCTCAGAAGCGTCGGCATGTACCAGAATTAATATGCTGTTTGTTGCACGCGCTGTACTGTATGTACCAGTAGTACCGGTCCAATTTATTACATCTGACCAGACCAGACCCAGGACAAAGTCACAAAGCTGTTGCAATTGCAAGGGAGCGAACAGTTGTCCATCTTGCTGTGAGTCTGAGTCTGAGTGCATGTGTTTTTGACAGAGAGAGAGAGAGAGAGAGAGAGAGAGAGTGGCAGCCACGCCTTTTATTATTGGGACCACAGGCAGCAGCATGGCCGAGAAAAGTAAGAGAAATCAATGAGCATCTATGTAATAATAATAATCTTCTCAATTTTGTACTGGTATGATGGTTTTTTGAGGAGTGCCATGTCTTCTAGTTCTATGCAATGCAACGCTGGGTCTGAGTCACGTGCTAAGGGGAAGAATGAACAGGTTAGGCCAAACAGTAGCATACAAATATACAATACAATCTCAGTCCAAAGTCTCTCTTCTTGACTCCTAATGAAATAATTTAATTAGGACATCTAGGGACCAATGTGTTGTGATATTATTGTCGTGTTTAGAGTGGTAATTTGAGAACTCGTGTTGCCAAAACCCACAATAACGTTTAGAATTTCATCTGTGAGAAATCATGAGATACATAAATAGATGTACCCACATGGAGTACAAAAGTATTTATGAGAAAGGCACATGTGTTAATTAATAATGTACAGAACTTTCTACGATCCTTTAAAGCAGGAGAGTTCAGATTTTTAGTCCGTAAGTTTGTCAAAAAAAACATTGATTAGTCTGCAAACTTTTACTCACATATACTTGCTCATTAAATTTTCGAAAACATATTAAAACAGTATTCTTAAAATGATTAATTAAACTTGTTTCATGGACTAATTTAGTTTTTTTAGTGTTCAAAACTTAAATTAATACAAATTTAAATTTTAAAACAAACTTATTATAAAAAAAAAGTTTTAAAACCAAAAGCTGAATCCTTCTGAAACTTGTCACTGAATTTTGCTACCCGAGAATTCTATAAATAATAAATTTAATTTCAATATTGACATTCATTTGAAAAATCTACGTTCTACAAATAATTGAGGGAGACGAGTTGTCCTCTCCGTACTCCTCGTGTTACTCTACGTTCTACAAACTTTTACTATTTGGAAAAAAAAACGACGGAACAAAAATTGTAATACTATGATTTTAATTTTTAAAATATTAATACTTTTTAAATTTTTTTATTCACCCACACATTGCGTGGTACGTTTTCTAAGTATAAGAATTAAAGTTAATTTTAATTTTAATTTTCTAAGTATAAATTGCTAATATGTAATATCAGTTACTACTTAAATGGTGTTGATTTATTTCTTACTAGCGTCAATAATGATATCAGAAGTTTGTAAAAGTTAAAATAGATAAATGGCAAAATGACTTGATTGGAATATATATCAAAAGTTTAGTGTCTTTGTCTTATGGGGTGCGTTTGGATAGGTGTGGAAAGAAGGGAAGAAGGGAAGAAGTGGGAAGGAATATTGGAAAATGTGTAACTTTGTGAAGAGTTTGAATTGCTTATAATTTTTTTTTCTTCTTCTTCCTTCTTCTTCTTCTTTCTTCCAACGATCCAAACGCACCCATGATGTACAAAAAATTAACTCTTTCAAAATTACAACTTGCATTAAAATTGAGGGTAAAGGCGAGGGACAAAAATGTAAAAAAAAAAAAAAGAAAAGTGAGGGCGACGAGCTGTCCTCTCCGAATTCCTCATGTTACTCTACAAACTTTGACTATTTGAAAAATAAAGGACGAAATGACACGAGAGAAACTCTAATACTAAACAAAATTACAAGACTTTGTACGTCTCAGTTATATTCCAACCTGTAAATTTTGTGTGGGGTGCAATTTTAGGAGTGTCCTTTCCGAATAGTGGAAATTGGAGGAAGACTTGTCAGAGATGTGAGGACATTAGAAAACAAAATTCAGTTTGTTCTTTGGTTTCTCTCTCTCGGATAAGGAACACAATGCTCTGTAAACGAATACATTAGTTCTCTCTTTGATGAACAAAGATTCTCATTCTGATGCTCAATAATAAAGATTTTGTTTGGTTTTGCCATCAAATTATTGGACTGAAGAAGGTGTCTTTCTATTTCAGGAGAGAACAAAAAGTTAACTGTAATTAAGACTTTAGAAAGGTATTAAAAATACCTTTTATCTTCTGGATGATCATGCAAGTTTTTAAATTCTACCGAAATAACACTGTTATGATTTAAATAATGATTTTTTGGAGAAAAATACATCAACATTACAACGACCAAATACTAAAATAACGGTAGCGTTATATTTTCCGATTAATCGGTGATATAGCTTAAAATTTTTACATTTGGCGGCATAAAAATAAATGGGTCATTCAACTTATAATATTTTTTGCTGAATGTAAATTCATACCAAACCCTAATTCGTTTAACTTTCAAAACTTTGATTTTGTTTATTTTGCTTTTTGACTTATTAATTTTTTTGTTTTAAATTTTCAAATAACTAATAAGATAGACTAGTTGTATAATTTTTTTGTACACACTTTTTTCGTTATATCACCGATATAACATCGAATCACTAAATCGACTCTATAATATTATACCGTAAAAATTACATTTTAAAACCTTTGTAGGCCTAAGCAAGCGTTCAATAGTAAGCAGTGGGCACGCACCAATCCAAATCTTGTGGCGCGTGACACAGCGTGTAGCGCACCACAGGCCGTCCGATCAAATCTGAATGGATAAGGGAATCCCGTGTATGTAACAGATTATAAGACCCGAAAAAAAAATAATCCGTCTATCGGACGATCCGTGTGGCGCGCTACACAGATTTGGATTGGGCACGCACAGTTGTTTTGAAGAAAAGAAAAGGAAAACACTGGGCGACATACTTCTGATTCACTATTAATAATCGGGCAAAAAAAATCTGTCTGGATCAAACCTCTATCTAGTCTCTCGGGCAAAAATAAATAAATAAATAAAAATACTGTCTGGATTAGAATTCAAATGTATAAATTTATAATGTTTGCGTACCTCTGATTTAAAATATTGGCGGCTTCGTACCTCTGATTTAAAATATTGGCGGCTTCGTACCTCTGATTCATATAATGATGGTTGAAAACTTTAAATGTCTCGAAGACTCGAACCAGCCAATGTTGTCTTTACACTAGAAAAAACTGAACTCTAGCCAGTGTTCGTTTATTCCATCGCCACATCGGTAGTGTTGTATATGCCATATCTACAAAGATTATGAAATTTGATGGGTGCCAACTGCCAACTTTTAAATATTTTTACAAAGTTCAAGACTAATGATCGTGACTTGACTCCTATTTTCGTCAAAAAATATTACTAATTCTCAATGCATTGTATTTTAAATTTTGAAAAATTGATTAGTTGGCTATCTACGTGTCCGAAAACTGATATTCTTACATATATGCAAAAGTTTTGGAATGCATTACATAACCAGGCTTGAAAAACCTTTTTCGCGATAATATATATTCGAGCACAGAATTTCGGCTCTCTCTTATTTTTCTCTATCTAATGAAGTTCTCTGTATATAATTACATCAATGCATCGTAAAAAAAAACATCGTTTCTGAAAAGGTCATGGAAAATTTTCTATATTCGACAAGCAAATTATACTCTCGAAAATATTGTTAATTTCGAAAATTCATGAAATCAAAACTTTCAAAATCTGTCATCCCGCGAAGGCGCGAAAGATAAAAAAGTAGCAAACTTATATAACTGTCTCTAAACCCCAAAATTATGAAAATAAATATATATATGCTATAATTCGTTCGAAAAAATAATACTACGTAGTTTGATAAAATCATTATTTGGACGCATCATAATTTTGTAAGGAGATTGATTGCCGTCTGTAATTTTGTCATCGCTGCCATCGCTAAATATAAAATGAACATATACAACAAACAAAGTGAACATATAAGTAATCTAAGTAAACACATACAAACAAATAAGTTCAATAAAAATAAGTTGAATATGCATATAAACTTCTGAACAAGTGATGACAACACTTATTTGTTTGTAAGTGTTCACTTAGATCGTCTATATGTTCACCTTATTTGTTGTATATGTTCACTTTATATTTAGCGATGGTTGGAATGATATATTTGCCGATGACACTTATAATTCCTGATTTTGTAAAGATGCTGCTATTTGAATCTCATTATTTTTTGTTGTTTCGGTAAGAAATAAAAAAATAATAGTTTAAAAGTTGCGAGACCAATTTATTTTTTTAAATATTAAATAAAATAATAAAAATACCTTTTTATCATTCCTTTCCTGTAGCTGTCTCCCACGTGGCAAAAGTCCCGTGTATTTTCTGATTTGGCCTTTCTTCACTCTTTCATTCCCTTGTTTAGCAGGCATCTTCCTAGCCTTTCTGTCACTCTCTGTTTAGCAAAATCTCAGTTCCCACTCTTTGGTTGTTACTCTGTTTAGTTGTTTTATGTGATTTTTTTTGTCCGTTCATAATCATTGTTTGTAATTATTATATGAAATTATTGAACAAAGACAATTATAATTTAATATAAATACAATAATACACATACACACACACAGCCTCTAGATACATAATGTCTGTGATTAGTAAAATATTGAAAATTGTAATGTCTGTTGAGCCTCTATGTCAGACAAATAATATTTCATCAAATTTTGATTATATTTTATAAGCAAGTTAAAGTCCAATGCATTAGACGATGGGGTCTGTCAAGTCTGTCAAGTTAAAGTCAAAAGAACCAAATTGGGAGGCTGTTTTTCCAAACGTTTTTATTTAGAGGCTGTTTCAAAAGAACCAAATTGTGAGGCCTAACAAGTAACAACTATTGGCTATCCCTATGAAAAGGTATCGCTGTTTATGCGCAGTTCAATTTGCATCATTCTGTTGCTAGCTTAGTTAGTAGGGCTTGAATCATGCAATATTAGAGTGCCCAACGTAGGTTTCGATCTTAGCATACTTTCGTGTAATTATTGTGAACCGAAACATCACATGGTGTGGCTCGTCCGTGCGAGTTAGCCTATGCTCAAGTAATTGATCCTTTCCTGAAAAATCTCTTCGACCTTCCTATGAAAACCGGGACCCACTTAATAGTAATAATGGCAATTTAATAATAATCATAACATAGTAATTTCAAATTTTAAATTTTTAATAAAACGATAATAATAACCATGATAATGATAATAATTATATTCATTGTTATTTATCAATAAAAAAATTTTCTCTCTCTTTTTTTTAATTTTTCTGTCAATATTTGTTTTTTTTCTTTATTTGATTCAGTCTCTCCACGGATAAAAAATATTTTTATTCCTTATTTTCGTGAACCAATATACTGCATGCACGTATCTATGCACTACAAAAATGCTTTGATCTGTATCAAAACATCACATGCTTCGATCTTTAAGAGTAAATCGACATCACATGATGATAGCAAAAATTCGGCGACACAGAAAAAGGGTAGCATATTAATGAGAGATTTGACGGGCGCCTGAGTTATGATTCGCTTTATGCCTTCAGGCTTCAGGGGAACAACAAAAATCTGCTCACCATCAATCAAAGAAGATAAAATTTGTTATTATACGCTTCTAATCCCTGAATTCATTTGATAATGACGAATTAATGGAGATTAAAAAAATTGAATATCGGCAGTTTGGCACCAATTGAATAGCCGAAAAGACTGAAATACTCCAACAACAACAAGGCACGGGAATCTTGGCACGAGTTTGTGCCTTTCTGATTATTTTATTATCACAATTGTGAATTGTGTGAGTTTAAAAAAAAGTGAGGGAACAGATGGAGGGAAAAAATTTGATAAAATGAAAAGGGTAAAATGGGAAGATTAACTTAGCTACCAACCTGTTTTTGATGCCATTAATTCGGCCACACCAACCAGATATATCAGCATCTCTATCTTTCTTTCTCTCGCCGCAAGGGATTCACAGGACAGGAAACACACAACCCAATCCGCCAACTCGCCAAACTCCGCATTCAATATTTTAATTTTCACCTTTTTTGAATGCATACCCTTGGAAAGACGAGTTTTTACTTTTTAGTCTAAGCTTGATTCACATCACAAGGGAAGTATTTTGTACAAGTTGTAGAATTCAGGAATCTTTTCTACGAAAATCTAAGGGGCCGTTTGGATGGGTTGAGAATTGGGGGAATAGCCAATTCTAGGCATAAATTTATTGGGAAGTGTGTAACTTTGTGAAGAGTTTGAATTGTTTATAATAAATTTGGCATAAGAAATTCCGGGAATTTGCAATTCCCACCTATTCCAACCTCATCCAAACGCCCCCTAATAGATTTTTTTTTCTCGCAAAATAAGTTGCTGTACATGCTCATTCGTATTACCTAAAAACCCAATCTTATGTTTTCATTATATATTATATATTTTTTTCTAGTAGACTATTAATTTAGTTATAATCATCCATTTTCCATCATTTTTAAAATGATGTCAAATAAATTTTTTTCCCTAAATTTACTATTTTTTTATTTGAAAATATTAAAAACTCACGGTAAGTCTTATAGATAAAACATATAATAAATTTGGTTTGATGGTTTAAAAGATCGATAAATAAATAATGTCATGTCAAAAATTAATCACTAGTCATTGTCTCATTGATGACTTTAGTGGTTGGAGCGAAGTCTCTGAGCCTGATACGCCTGTAAACAAAGGGTTATTGCTTTGGATGTTCTTTACAGAATATAGAACGAACGGTGCAAGATATAGATTTGTCAATTATTTATTATTCATAAGCATTTAGAATTTTATTAACTAATTTTCTTGGTATAATATAATATGCATAATATCATACTTTTTTTTAAATGTCATTATTTATAAGTTTGTACATAATAACAAAATTAAAATAATAAAATATAGTCCTATAACATGAATAGTTTTAGTATATCAGATATAGTCATACAATATTCATTGCGTACAATTATGGCATCGACTTGTAGTCTGTAGATAACATCTGGTTGTTAGTCAGCGTTCAAGGAAAAAAAAAAAAAAAAAAACATTGGTTGTTAGTTGGCTTCCATATTACGAAACGAACGTAATTCTTAAACTTGTCAAGGATCAGAAGGGAAAAGTAGGTCTCTCTTTTGCTGTTTTGCGCTTTAGTTATTATTTGTTTATAATCATGCTCACGGACCAGTGATTACTGATTAGTCAGCCCTCCCCTCCTGTTGCCACTCCTTCCCACAAATCCAGCTTCACTGTCTCGTTCTCTGTGCTCCTTCCCTCTCTCTCTCTCTCTCTCCAAACCCTTGCCCCCAATTCCAATCTCAGCGCCCCCTTCTCTCTCTCTCTCTTCCATTACTGCGGCGTCGCTACATTTCTCACAAAAAATCTAAAACAAAAGCGAGAGGAGAGGAAAAGGAAAGCAACCTCTCGCTTCCTTCCTTCCTTCTCTCTCTCTTTTTCAACATGAGGAAGCATGGATGGCAGCTTCCTTACCACCCTTTACAGGTTTGTGTCTCCCGATTTTAGTTTACTTTAAGCATATATTATTTCTCTAAAATGCGCTGATTTTGTTGTTTGAGTTTCTCTCAGGTGGTCGCGATAGCGGTGTTTCTCGCATTGGGTTTCGCCTTCTATGTATTCTTTGTTCCCTTTGTTGGAAAGAGGATTTTGCAGTATATTGTCATAGGGCTTTACACCCCTCTGGTAACCCAACAATTAATTTCCCAACATTTTTTTTTTTGCTGTTATTATGGGTTTTCTGTACTGATTTCTGCAATGTAGGTTAGATCTATGTTTGTACTTTTGTTTTGAGTATTTTCTGGTCGAAAATCTGATGCATTGTGGGGAGGAACATCCCATGTGCTTGGAAATCTTAGTTATATCTTTTATTTAGATTGGGATTATTCTTCGCATGCGAGTTCAAAATGGGATCCAGAGAGAACCATTGATCCTGACTTAAATTCCTTTCCTTTTTTTTTTGGGTTTTGCAATTGAACTATTTATTAGGTTAGTTTGTGTCCATTTTGCTTTTATCTAGTTGGTATATTGTGAATTAGTTCGAGCCAATTCCATGAATTTGCAACATGCACATGGAACTGATGCGTTATTTATTTTATCTTTTTAGGTTACAGCTGTAATATTTTTGTACATATGGTGTGCTGCTGCTGACCCGGGTGATCCTGGAATTTTCAAGTCAAAGAAGTATCTTAAAGCAAAGCACATGTTGGCCTTGCATGGAGATGAAAAAGAGCTGCAGGGCTCAGCAACTAAATTACAAATTGATGGGGAGAACAAATCTTGTTTGTGTAGAGTCCTTTCTGTACCTCTCTTAGTATTTTATCCACTCAATCTTCTCTGCAATTGGTGCAATGGATCCGAAGACTTCTCGGAACAAATGAGCGAAGATGGCACATTCTTCTGTAGCCTATGCGAAGTTGAGGTGAATCATAAATTGTATTTATTAGGATTTGCTTTTCCATTTATTACCTAAGAATGTCAAATAATTTAATTTCAATGGCGTAATTGCGGTACATAGGTGTTGAAGTACAGCAAACATTGTAGAGTTTGCGACAAGTGTGTTGATGGCTTTGATCATCATTGTAGGGTATATGACCTTTCGCTCTGACTCTGCTTTATGATTTTCTTTTAACATGCTGCTGCTTATGGTTTAACTAACGTGTCCTTTTCCAATCTACCAGTGGCTGAATAATTGCATAGGTAGAAGAAACTATAGAAGGTTTTTCACCCTCATGGTTTCAGCACTTCTCCTGGTAAGATTTTTACTACTTTCTATTATTATTTATTTGTTTATTTATTTTTGCATCATACTGTAGGTGCTTTCTTTTAGACTAGACATAGTTGACCTATACGAGTAAATGTTTGCCAGCCTTGATTTTTACCACATCAAGATTGATGGTGATCATGTTAAGGATATTTTAGCCAGAATTAGAAGTTTTTAAGGACACTGATTTTAAACATTCTATGCATCATGCTTAACCATGCTAAATAATATTTAAAAGAAAGAGGAATATAAATGGTCATGACTGTCTACCATAGAAAGCATCAAGTTTCCATGTCCTTTTCAATCTGGTGTGAATATTGACAGGCACAAACATTGGTTTGGTTTGCCTTGCCTTGCTCTTGAATGGGCCCGCGTGCAGCTTATTCTTCAGTGGAGCGTAGGTTTGCTTGTGCTGATCCTTTGCTTCCTCGACCGGCATAAATTTTCTGTTGAGATCGTCTCCAAGCTTGGCAGCAGCTTCTCGCTTGTCCCTTTCGTTATTGTTGTGGTTAGTTTTCTCTTCATTGCCATTTGTTGTGACCAGTTTTTCTCTGTGGAGATTGTGTCCAAGCTTGGCAGCACTTCCCGACACCAATATCATCTGCTTTCGGCTTTTTTAGTCTTAACTTGGCTGTTAGGAAGTGCCCCAAGTTGCTTCAATTGTTTTTACTTTTGACAGTTGTGCTCAAGTTATCTGGTATTTGAAAGTAGACTTCAGGCTTTTTTTTTTGTGAGATATTGACAGCTAGGTGTTAAATGATTTCCTAAAGCATTGCACTCCATGAAATGCTGATAAATTTGGTACTTGTTTCCAATAAATTATGTTCTCTCTCTCTCCTTAAGTCCAAATGAAATTTATGTCATGTGAAGATTTGAGACTTGAAGCTCCAAAACTGAGAAGTTTGTTACTATTTTGCGAAAAAAAAGAACTAAAAGAAAAAGAGATGGTTGGTTGTAGTCTACAATAGAATATGGTTCATTTGTTAGAAGTGGCAAGTACCAATAACATGGCTTCATTATTTTGGTATTGGGACTTCAGTCAGGTAGTTGTTGAGCCTCTGCTAATCCAGTTTTTCCTTTCCTTAGGGTGTTACATTTTTGACAGATTTTTTGTCTGATGTATTATGTGAGGTTTTTAAATGTCTAAATATCAATTCCAGGTGTCTTGTACCTTGCTTGCTATGGTTGCAACACTACCACTCGCCCAACTTTTCTTCTTTCATATACTTCTTATCAAGAAGGTTATAATTTTCTTATTACATAGAATATTTTTCTTCTTCATTATAAAATACAATTTGTTATAGCACATTCTGTAGATTTTAGCCAAGTTAATAGAATTTGATTAAAAAATATTATACAGGGAATAAGCACGTATGACTACATTATAGCTTTGAGAGAGCAAGAGCAGCAAGAGGCTGGCGGGGGCCAGCAACAGAGCCCACAGATGTCTCCGGTGAGTTCTTTCACTGGACTCAGCAGTGCCAGTTCTTTTGGTGCATTTCACCGTGGATCCTGGTGTACTCCTCCACGCTTGTTCCTCGAAGACCAGGTACATAACTTTTACAAAATGGAAGTCCAAATGCTTGAGTTTACTCTCATGCAAAGTTCTTTTGTCACATTGGTATGTGTTGGTTACTTAGGGTAATGGGACTACATTGTTTCGTTACGTGGATCCAGTACCAGCGACCACCTCTTTTGCATGTGTGATTATTTTACCACTAATTTAATGATAGTACCAATCTGGTGTTTTCCAAACAACCTTTGGAAAAAAATATTAGTACCAATCCCTGATTTTTTTTTGCTCCATTTGTGATGACCGCAACAATCTTAGCACCAGAAAAAAGCAGGATTATACACAATATTTGCAGAAGAATAACAAGTTGCGTCCCAAGATAATACATGTATTCATACCCACATAAGTACACAAAAATCTCCCTTTTGTTTGCTTTGCAGTTTGATGTTATACCTCCCGATGCTGGCACATCAGTGAGCTCAGCTGGCAAGAGAATGAAAGAAGAAGAGCCAACCAAGAGAAAACCAAATCCTCATGTAAAAATAAGCCCATGGGCACTGGCCCGCCTAAATGCTGAAGAGGTCTCCAAAGCTGCAGCTGAGGCAAGGAAAAAATCTCGTGTCCTGCAGCCAGTCACAAGACGCCACCCGTCAGCTGAACAACAAGCTAAGAGAAGCAGTAAGAGAGGTTATCCAAGCAGCAATCGTTTCCCTTCCCTTGAGCCCCTAGCTAAAATATCCTCTAGTGTATCCAACAGCGATGCAACCTCACAAATGGCCACTAGCCTTGCACCTTTGCAGCTTGAAGCCAGGAATGCTTTCCAGCCAAGCAGGAAAATGGGTCTTGGGTCTTCTCCTGAAAGCAGCTTGGACTCACCTGATCTACATCCATTTAGGATTTCCTCTTCTGGAGGGGAGGAGATGGGGATGCCAGTTGGCTCAAGACCTGGCACCCTGCCAGCTCAGAAGGGCATACATCTGTCTCGATCGACCAGTGATGGATATGATGCATCAGGAGGTGAGGATTCTGACAGGATACCTTCAAGAATAGTGCACAGGTCGGCAAATTGGGCAGTTGTCACAGATGCTAAACAAGGTCCTTTTTCTGGAGGTGGCCCACTTGGCAGTTGAGTGGTTTGAGTACTGGGTTTGTTTTGTTCCCATCATGGGTTGGTTCTGCACTCCTGTTGGGTTGCCAATTGTTGCAGCTTGTGGCTTGCGAGCGATTTGATGTTGGCTGGGTTAGATTGGTGGGTAAATTGCATTAGTGTAGGTGATCATTGTTTTGTATTCTCCTGCTAGTAGCTCATATTTTTTTTTTCCCATTTTTTGTGAAGGTGATACTGCTTCAAGCACTAATGTGGTGCCTTGTTGTTCCATCTCCTTGCTTGTTTGAGAATTTTGAGTGAATGCGCCTTGCACTCTTTTTTGTGAAGGGTAATACTGCTTCAAACACCCTTACAAATATTCTTCTCTCCTCTATCGACTCTATGGCTGTGATGGTTGATTCGGCCGTTTGTCTCAAATCTGACAGCGCACATCAACCAGAGCACAACCATCCATCCTACTCTGCCACCAACTGTCGTATGATCACCAATCAACAGCTCAGATGAAGTCGAACGTAACAGCTGGTGTTCCTTCACCTCTTTCTCCCTATGTAGCTGCCACACAAACAGTCTCCCCCAATGAAAACAGATCGGTTAAATTCTGCTTCCATCTGTATCCGAATCTTAAAAATAACGGATTCGGATGTTAATATCTGCATTCGAATGAATATGGATGTGGATACAGATTTTTTTAAACAGACACCATTGCTGATGTGGGAACACATATTGATATAGTATGGATATGAATATGGATAAAAATCCGAATCCGATAATATTTACAAATGGATATCCACGGATTCTGATTTATTTGATGTCCACTAACGTTTTGGATTCGTATCCTCTGCCGCGCGGCACAACCGCACTTTTCATACGAGCCGTCAGATCTTATCTGGACGGTTCAATTTTTTCGAACCTATCAATTCGTTATTTTCTAGGGACCGTTGAAATTAGATCAGACGCTCGAGATAAAAACTGCGGCCAGCAGCGCGTGGCAAAGGATGTGAATTCCTAACGTTTCCTCCGCACCCATCACATATGTGCGGGTCCCAGGCGAATGGGATAACGTGTAGAATTGACTGTTTAATGTACTTTTTAATGCTACATGAGTCCATTTGATGAATGAATTTAGCATTAGAAATATGTACCATTTTGGGACTATGCACCCGATCTATATGGCTGGTTTTATTCTCTCATACACTATTTGCCTGATTTTTAAATCAATCGCCTAATGTAAGTTCCATTACAACAATACAAATTGTTGCCAAAACAAAAACTTATTAGAAACAATTTGATTTATGGCACTCTAAAATATTTCAATTTCAAATATGCCATTCCAAAACAACTAATTTGAAATATGCCACTATAAAACCATTCAAATTTGATAGATGCCATTATTTATAATGAATACATAACGAAAATAATTACTGTAAAATAAAAAGTAAACTTTTTATGTCAGAAATACCTAAACTGCCACTAAAAAGTTTTAGGGTATTTTAAAAAACGAAGAATGCTTCTCTCCGCATCATTATAAAGCATATTTTTTTAGCATATATGATTAGCCTCAAGTATATCTCAAAGAATAGTGTTGGGATCGGGAGCAATTTTAAATTGGTATCGTTATTGACGAATCAGCTAGTATCACACCAAATTATTTATATTTCGCAAAAACCCAACGAACTGGATTGGGAGCCAACCAAGAAGTACCTTGGACGAAGGTCGTATCAAGATCGAACGAATGGCAATGGAGGCTAGAAGGGTGAGGTGGAGTCGTGGAGATGGCCTTGATTTCTCCTCCAATTTCCTCCTACGGGTGAGAGACTATGGTGATGGAAAGAACTCGTTAATTATCATATAAATATTGGCAGATCCCAATTTTTTTTCCCATTATTATTTTGCTTAGAGAATGAGAGATGGAGAGCAAGATGGTCATTTCAATTGGCTGGTGGTATAAAATAAATTCATTAGGACTAAACATTTTAGGTTTACATTTTTATAAAAAAAAATCAAATTAAATGCAATCGATAAATTATAGTTTGTTTTAACATCCGACATGGATTAGTACATGACAATATCTGATTCTTTTTCGTATCCGATTAACATCCGAATTGTATTTGTATCTGTACGTATTTGTATTTTTATCTAATTTAAAAATACATATACGGATACGATTTCACCATTATCCGATCCGTTTTCATCCCTAGAGACTCCGCCCCACCATCAATGAGTAATTAATAATGGAAATTGATTACTGTCATCTGCAGTTTTGTCATCCCTGCCATCGCTAAATATAAAGTGAACATATACAACAAATAAAGTGAACATATAGACGATCTAAGTGAACAAATACAAACAAATAAGTTCAATGAAAATAAGTTGAATATGCATGTAAACTTCTGAACAAGTGATGACAACACTTATTTATTTGTAAGTGTTCACTTAGATAGTCTATATGTTCACCTTGTTTGCTGTATATGTTCACTTTATATTTAGCGATGACAGGGATGGCAAAACTGCAATGGCAATCATCATTCCTGATTAATAATTATTGAACTATAATTTCATTATTGATCGTTGATTTTTGTTCTAATATTATTGATTAGGCCGAATTTGGTGAATTTGTTAGAAACTACAAAAATTGGAAACGACGAAGGGGGTGCTGTAGTGGAGGAAGACGAACGGTCAAGCAGCCAAGATGACTCGGGTTCTCTCCGAAAAATACTTGGCAACATTGTGAGTTTTTAATCCTCATTAGTAGATTCTTTCATAAAATACAAGCCTCAATTCCTTGGGATTTGTCTCATGTGATAATTGCTCATGATTAGTTTGGGAGATATAAGGAATCAGTATTTTATTTGGTGCATGATGTGGTAATTAAGAGTTGTATATTATATTATTATTTGACCTATTTATCATGCAATAATTTAGTGATCTGAATTGAAAATTATTTGATCTATTATTGTCTTTAACAGAAAGGCAATAATTAAGATTGAAATGCTGCCCGCCTCTTTCCTGACACGAGCCCAGTTCTTCGATCTTTTCTTATATTCAAAAGAAAATTGTGGGAATAAATTCTTTTTAACTGATTAAGGACACTTTACATGTTAGTACCATTGAGGCCATATGCTGTTTTGGAATATCTTTCCACTGAAGTTGTTTTTTTATATAAATATTTCATTTATAATAAAGCATACTAGAAATTGTGAAAAGTGATTCCTGTTTTAATCAAGGACGAATTAAGTTTCTTTTTTTTTATTTTAAGGGATTATTTTGACTATATACGTAATCCAAAAAGTTGTGTTAATCCAGGGATGATATTGTATCTTTTATCTATAATAGTCATTTTATAGTGAAGCATACAAAAGATATTTGGAAATTTATAATGAAAAAATAATTTGAAATTACCATTTGATCCTATCCTGGTGTATTCAATTGTCATTTAATGTTACATTTTTATACTGACTTATGAAACCAAACAACTTATCTCATATCTTTGTCACGAAATTTTCTAAGTAGTTGCCCCTTCCGTTCAGTCATTTTCAACGGCCTTTCCGACCAGATTCTCTTGTTGCTCTCTTCTACGACGACTAAAGCATAAGGTGCGGCGATTGGGGCAAAGAAATAGAGAGATATCGACGTTGACGCAGAATGACAACTAGCATCAAAACAACGTGAAAGTGCATGAACCGACTTGTTTATCCATCAATGATGTTGACGCCAATACTCATTGTCTGTTGCTCATTGATTTGTTTCAATTTCGACGATACTGGCTCTGACATCAACAATAATGAAGGCCATGGCGAAATTGAGGAATTGTCAAATCGAGAGGCCAGCAAAAGGAAAATAAAGATATAATTACTTGGTACGTGTGACCGAGGGTCTATATATTTATATATCATCGATAATACTGCAAATAAAATTAAGAAAGCCTGTGATTAGAAAAATTTGCAAGGTAAAACAAAGAAATAAAAAAACTAATAAAAGGAAAGATCGATTCAGTTGCTTGAAATAAATCCAAGTAAATAATGGTAAATAAAAGAAATCAAACTCGAACGGAGACGAGAGGATCAGCTGAAATGGAAAGAAATACATGACATATACCATTGATTGAATTTCACTTTGGATATGCACCGTTGTGATTTCACTTGTTGATTTTCTCTGATCCCTAATTGTTTGATGTATGCACATATTCATCAATATGTATAATGACTAGAGACATGTTTTATATCAAAATTGATATTAGAAGATATATTTAAACCTATGTTTCATTTTTTTACACTTTTCTGTATATACCAGTCAAATAACATATGCATGATATAGCATGCAAAATTCCTTCATGTGTCTCTCTCGTGACGGGCAAACTATTTTTAATGCCAGCTTTCAATAGAATTTTTTAAAACGTCTTTTGATCTCAAATAATAGCACAAATTTTAGGTCAAAATTCAAATTCAAAACTAATTTGAATTTTTATCGTTAAATTATATTTGTTTATAAATTTTAAATTGATCAGTTCAAAGATTACATTTTATAGCATAAATTTATAATATAGGTGTGCGATAATCATTAATATGACATAACGTGTATATCGATTTTTTTGAAAAAAAATTCAATAAGACGAAAGGTACGAATTAGTACTTAGTGTTGGTTTTAAATGTGATATTTAACCTGCAATTCTACAATAGGAGTTGGTCAGCATGGTGGAAATTTTAGTTTTAGCGGATTCGGGTCTCTTTTAAAACATTATTGGTAGTATACAATTGGCAACATTTTTTCATTTTTTTTTGGTTTCCCAACGAAAAAATAGGTTCACTCATACTTTTTCAAAGAAAAACAAAACAATTCCTACGAAAACAGAACGCGTGAAATTACTTTAACTAAATGAGTATTGTTTATTTATGAATCAGGTGCATAAGGGTGGAAACGGTAGTCGTTTCGATCGTTATTTCGTTTCGTTTTATCCTAAACGGAACGGTAACGGTCAAAGATTTCAGTTTCGTTTATGGAACGGAACAGTTAGCGCAAATATAAACTCAATTTCGTCTCAAAACGGAACGGTTAACGAAACGAAGCTGTTTCATTATCGTTTATTTCGTCCATTTCGTTTAGAATTGTACGGTATTGCTATTAAATTTGTTTCTAGAGTAGAAATGACGGAGATAACGATGGGATGAGACAAAAATTAGGTTTGCCAAAGTCATCTCTGCCGATCAGACATGACATCTCCTCTCTCTCTCTCTCGCACAGTAGCACGCCTGTACCACCTCTTCCGATCAGATATCACATCTCCTCTCTCTCTTTCTCGTACAGTCGCACGCCTCTGTACCACCGCCGTCGAGGTGATGATGGTGTCTCTTGCCCCTTTTCCTGCCTCTCTTTATCTGAGCCCACCCCTCTCTCTGTCTCTCTCTCTCTCTCTCTTTCGAAGTCTCAACCAAACACCTCTCTCTCAGCTACTGTCAAGCTCTCGAAAAAAAACCCTCTCTTATCTCACTCTGGTTATCTCTCTCAACCAAAGCTTGAACTAAACCCCACCTTATTTCTCTCTGCCTATCTCTCTTTGTCTCATCTTCTCCTCTTTCTCTGGAGATTTAATAGCGCTAATGGAGGTTGGTGTCGACTGATGGCAGTTGATGGTGCTTGACATCCGCTAAGGAGGCTCTTCAATCTCCTTCCTACTTTACTACGCATATAAGGTATTTGTTGATTTTCTTGCTATTATCGTCAGTAACTGAATTTTGTTAAAATGTTAGTGTTTACCAGTAAAATGGTACTGGATTTATACTGATTTTGTAAACTGGATGTTGTTGATTTTCTTGGATATACTTGGATTTTGTTGATTTTGTTAAACTGGTTTTTGTTAATATCTCCAGAACCCCTCTTCTCCGCCAAATACCTATATCTCTCTACTTTTCACTTCTTCTGTCGACCTTGGTTCACTAATGGAGGTTGACAGCGGCTGAGGAGGCTCTTCAATCTCCCTTCCTACTCTACGATCTGAAAACAAGCTAACAAAGGTTCCTGATTCTGAACTTTTTTCAATTTGGGTATGTTTTCAATTTACAATTTGGGAACTTTTTTCAATTTGGGTCTCTTTTCATTTTAAATTACAGTGCAATTGATTTGGGATTTTGTGATTAATAAAAATGTTATATAACATGGTTGGAATTTGAGATTGGAAGGGTTCACGTGCTGTGATGTTGATGAAGGGTTTATGTAGTTTGTTAAAACTTCTAAAATTTATTTTTTGTAGTTGTAAACAGTTGTTTGTGATAATATTTATCTGTTTTTTAGCTAACTTTCGGTTTATTAAAATTATCATGATACAATTAAGTAATTTCAATTGCTTATTGTTGTTGTTACTCTTTATAACAGCTTCATCAATGATGGGTTTTGCTCAAAAAAAAAAAGACAACAAAAAAATGATAATTATAGTTGTTTATAGTTGTTACTCTTTACTGTTGGTTGGTTTGCAGAAGGTGGATGTGCACACATTACTCTTTACTGCAATTACCCATTTGTATTTCTAATTTTCAAATCATTTTTGTTTCTATTCAACACTGATATTGTGGTTTAAAACTTAATTGTAAGAAACTTAATTGATATCATCAAGTAGAAACTTAGCGATACAAGGGCTGGGTTGAGGGATGTGATACGTGCTAAAAAAATGCTGAACCAGGAAAGAAATCAGAGTTGGAGGAATATTTTGATGAACCCCTTGATGAAGCAAGCATAGATGATCAATTTGACATACTTGCTTGGTGGAAGCTAAAGGCCCCAAAGTATCTTGTTCTTGCTCGGTTAACAAGGGACATCTTGGTCATTCCTATTTCTACTGTGGCTTCAGAAGCAACATTCAGCACAAGTGGGAGAACACTAAACCCAGGCAGGATTTCTCTTAATGATGAAAGTATCGAGGCTTTGCTTTGTGCTCAAGATTGGTTGAAAGCTGTCGTTATTGGTAATGCAAGTTATATTTCATTTCAATTTCATCACAAAATAAGCCATGCTTCTTTGTTCACTAAATTTGTTTTCTTTTCATTTTGCAGGTTAGTGGCAGAACTAATTTGTTTATGTAAGTGACATTTTAATGAAAACAAAAAAACATAGTATATCTGACAAACTTTAATTATTCCTATTGTAGAAAATGGTAGAGAGCTTGGTGATCCACTATGGCCTGATGATGGTGTCAATGGCGATGGAAGTGCAGCAAGCGCTACTTTATGCTAATAAAAGTATGTCTTTCCCCTTGACTGTTTCTATTAGTTCAATTGAAATGAATTGATTTTCTTCCTACAACACATCAATTGTTTCTGAAATAGGTTAAGTTCATACAGCACATTAAGGTATGAGTGCTTGAAGAGATAAGGAAAGAAAGTTTTTTAGTTGCTGAAATAGTGTATGAACTTAACATCAAACTTTATGATACTTTATTGTTAATTGTCATGCTTATAACGAGTTATATCCAAAGCCTAACAGAGTTGTTCTCTGTAGCTATCAAATGTAATGAAGAAAGCAAACAGAAAAAGGGTTTAGAAGGGGTGGTAAATGGGTTATGGGAATGGCTTGGAATGTGGTACATGGTTTTGGGATGTGGTACAGTGAAGGATTCAAGATTTAAGGTTTTAAGTTGTAATATTTATTTCTCTTTTTAACAGAAAATTCATGTGTTTTAGGTGGTATCAAGGAGTGAAATGATTGAAGAAGGATATTGCTTTGGCTTTAGGTACAATCTATGGTGTATTTTGTTAGGATACAAATGTATTCTTAAAACCTTAAAGAATGGAACGTCTCCAAGGAGTTGGCGATCGATAGGAGCGCTTGGAAGTTAGCAATTCATGTACCGGAGCCATGACGTAGGAACTTAGGGGTAGGAGCGATGTCATAGGTTTGTAGGTCCCTCTTTCAGGTCACGGTCGAGGTCTAGGTTTCTACTATTACTATTATTATTAGAGGTATTATTATTAGTATGGCTAGTCTTACTATTAGTATTTTTTATTTTTTTTTTTTTTTTTTTTTTTTATTTTTATTTTTATTTTATTTTTTTATTTTTATTTTATTTTTTTATTTTATTTTTTTTTTTTATTTATTTATTTTTTTTATTTTTTTTTTTATTTTTTTTTTTATTTTTTATTTTTTTTTTTATTTTTTTTTTTTTTTTTTTTTTATTTTTTTTTTTTTCGATGTGTTCTCTTATTGGGTTTCTTTCTAGCCTACCCCAACTTGTTTGGGACAAAAGGCTTAGTTGTTGTTGTTGTTGTTTGTTGTTGTTGTTGTTGTTATCATTGCTTTTGTTATTTATGATGCATTTTGTTGTGTACTGTGTATTATGCATCTCTATGAGACAGTCAATGTTATGGATTTCTATGAGACAGTCAATGTTATGGATTTAGGTGTCTAAGGAGTGTATGATGTATTTTGGTAAGATGTATTACATTGCTTTAGTGTCCATTCAGTGGTGTATTTTGTTGTATGCTTTGTATTATGCTCTTGTGTTTTTATATTCTGTATCCTCTTGCATCTCTATGATAAAATTGTATAACAGTTAGACGGTCGAAGACGGTTATAACCGTTTTGATCGTTCGAGTGAACGACACGATCGACGCAAACAGTACTAAACGGTTGCAACGATCAGCGCAAGAAAATCATAAATTTCGTTCATCAACGCAACAGTTAGCGAAAATGACCACTTTCGTGGTCGTTTAAGACGTTATGCAGCCCTACAGGTGCATGAATTTAATTTTTTATGAATTAGGTGAGATGGGTATTTATGAATCAGGTGCATGAATTTAATTAAATTTCACTTGCTGAGTTAGATTTTGCCACTAACTGCACCATTCAGCGATGCACAAGACATGAACATAGTGAAATTTCCATCGCAATGATTAGACAACTTGGCATGTAGCCTGGAACGAGTCTCTAGATATACTCAGGTATATATTTACCTTGTCGTATATGTATGCATGTACTGGTTATTCAATTTGACACGTGATGTTCTCTCTCTATGAAAAGCATAGCATAAGTTACGTAAGTAATATCTATTTGATTTTTCATAAAATAATCTCACAAGCTTTAATAACTTAAATCGGGAATTATTTACGATAATCAGACCGTTAGACAATCAAGCAATTCACGCTCTCTTCTCTTTCCTCTTCTTTTCACTCTATGCGCTATCCAAACATCTTCACCCCTCACGCACACCTCCTCTCTCCTCACCCTCATGTGCACCCTCCCGGCCAATTTTCTCGCGCGATCCCTCACCTCTCACCGTCGCGCGGGTCCCTCTTCCCTTCTAGTTTTCATTCCTTTCGGCGTCCTCTTTTCGTCCTTTTTTCCTTTCTCCTTCTCTTAACTCTCTCGTTCACCCTTCTCATCTCTGATTCCACCCTCACCCTTCGCCATTCACCCCTGACTCTGCTCTCTTCCATTCGTCTGATCCTTCTTTTCCTATGCTCCTTATTCTTTATCGTCGATCTATCTCTCCTTTGATCAATATAATAAAAATAGTAAATATGAAGTATATAATATGTTTTATTATGTTTAATTATGGAAATATATAATTTGCAATAAGGGAGCAACTAATAAATATAAGAGAGTGCCAAATAAGTTAAGAAAAATTCTGTCATGACAATTAATTTTGAATCGGACTTTAATCGCAACTGTTCATAAGTGCTAATGAAGAAATCTTTCTTGAAAAACTTTTGATTCGGAATTTAATCGTAACTGTTCATAAGTGCTAATAAAGAAATATTTATTGAAATGTGCGGTTGAGAATAAAAATCGATCTAGATATTGATTCTTATGGCAAAATTTCCCATAAGTTAAGGGAGTAAATATGAAGTTTATCTAAGGATGTAACTAGTAATTATAAGGGAGTAAATAATTGCTATAAGAAAATAACTAATATAACTATAAAGGAGTAACAAATAAATTTTTATGTGTACTTAATAAAAAAGTAACTAATAAATATAATAAAGTATCTAATAAGTGTAAATGCATAGTTCATTTAAGGGAGTAACTAATAACCATAAGGAAATATTTATTTGTCACAAGAAAGTATTTTTTCTTAAAATAAGTTTATCTCGTTATATGTCATAAAGGAGCATTTGTTTTCTACTAAGGGAGCATCTATTTTTACATGTGTCAGTAAGCTAACGGACAAAATAAATATATAACATAATATATAGGAAGAAAGAAGAAAGGAGAGCAGAGAAAAAAAATGAGACAGATGCGAGAGTGAGAAAGGAAGAAGAAAAAACACGTTGTGGAGAAAGGAAGCGCAAGGGATTGGAGGAGGGGGAGGAGCAATGTGAGGGGACGGCGTATGGAAAAAAAATGATAAAGTGGGGCGAGCGTGAGGGGTGAGAGAAGGGGACAAAGAGGTGCTGGACAAGGAGGAAAGAGCGTCATAGGGAAGGGCAATCCGACGTTCTATTTTCAACGGACATTAACGAGCGTATTTTCCATTTTTAACAATCTGAGTATTTGATTCTCTGTATGATTGCTTGATTGCATTCACTGGATCCGATTGAAATCTGAGTTATACCAAAGGGCCCGTTTGGATGCGTTAGGAATTTGGAGATTTTCTAATTCATAGGCATAAATTTATTATAAACAATCCAAACTCTTCACAAAATTACACACTTCCTAATAAATATATGTCTAGGAATAGAAAAATTTTCAAATTCTCCGAATTCCTAAGCAATTATAGAGAAGTTAGTTTCTCCTGGCCAATCTGGAATATTTTTTATTCGCTGTTTTCTTTGTTTTTTTATAATAATTCGCTGTTTTTTCTTACTAAAGAAGAAGCAACACGAGTCCAACGCCGGAATCACAACACATTTATCGTTACAATGTTATATTATTAATTTATTATTTAAAAAATTATGGCACGTTATTTCGATGCAACTTTTATTTCTCTTGATCGATACGAACAATGAAATGCCACGCGAGTACACGACCCTCCATACATTCATTCATTCATTCCTCGTGAAATTTATAACGACCATATACAAACAAAATTTTCTATTAAAATACAGATGTCAGTAACCCGCTACATGATGTACATTCTACACCAGCCACAGATCTGAATTTCTGTTAATTAATTATTTAAGAAAAACTCGCAGTTTATCTTCCCGAGGCACCGCAGCTATCGTTTTCATCTCTCCGCTGAGATTCTTCACTCTCTCTTGTTAATTGTTATCGCAAAGAAACAAATTATACTAACGGAACCAACAAATAAAAAAGCAGTTTACCCCTTCAAAGAACAATATTCAAATCAGTTAATTCTTTATCTCCGCTAAATAAAAAGCTAAACAAAACACACACAGAAACCATTTCTTCACACGTTCTCTGTTGTCTGCCTCGACGAATAATTATAAAACCCGAAGCTCGGTCTCAGAACCTGAAATCGTGCGAGGGATGAACGGAAACGGGTGGGGGGAAGGTCGGTGGGATTCGTTCCCGTCCGGCGGCGGCGGCGCCAGCCCCCCCTCCGTCGCCGCCTCTGGTGGCACGCCGAGCGACGACGGATTCGACGATGTTTTCCATCCCAGCCGTCACGAGGGGTTGTCAGAGAATGGTCAAACCCTAACCCTAGCTAAAGATCCGTTCGTGTTCGAGCCGGAGTCTCATGAGGAGAAGAAGGTCGATGGAGAAACGAAGCTTGATGAGACGGCTGATCATTTTGGTAATGCGCAGTTTCTTTTCTCTGGTGTTAATTTTATGGGTTTTTTTTTTATCTTTTTAGAAAGAGTTATTTATTGGGATAAGTTATGAGTCCTGATTTGAAATGCATTCGTTTTTAATTGCATCTCTTGTAGATTATGAGGCTCACGAGAAAACTTTCGGAGTCAACGAGTTGAAATTGGACCTTTCCCGTGATTTAGGTATGTTTTGATGAAATCAGTCGTTTCTTTGTAAAGTATCTCTGTTTAGCTTGTGGATTATCTTAAAGAGACGTGAAATTTGTGCTCAACTCATCTGAGTGTAATTGAATGACCTCAGTTACCTATATTTGGAAAATTTGTTTCATATTGTCTTGTAAGGTGCACTAGCTTTTGTCTATCTACAGATATTATCAAAATTTATTACAGGACATCTGTTTATTTCAACTAGAAGCCAACATTTGTTGTAAAATTTGCAAATGGCAAAAGGGCTGAACAAGTGTGACAGGGAAGGTATATTCTCTTAGTCTTAAGTATCGAAGAATGCTCCCCAACTTGCATGGATCTTTAATTGTCGAATATATACTGGTGGCTATTACACAATTCTGTCTTGTTAACATGAAAAATCCAGGATTTACTTTATGAGAACAGGAAAATTTTAGCTTTTGGTTCATAATTTCATAAGGGCCATACTGGTCCTTGAAACTTTTATTTCCACCAACTTAGACTTTGAACTTAAAGACAGTGACTAAGTTTGTCCTTAATTTAGAGACAAACATGATTTTGGCTCGAATTTTAGAAATTTAAAGAACCAAAAGCTCAATTCTCCCAAAGAATCAATCTAAAATTTGATTTCCATAGTTTGTCCAAAACCCAAAAATTTTGCTGGGCCTTAGCTGCAAATTTGACACATTGCAGGTATTATTTGCAAATTTGAGGAAAAAATGAATTTGAAAATTAGATGTAATATCAGTTTTCTTTCTCAACTCCAGGACCTTTATTAACAATAACAAAAGATTTGACATGTTAACAGAGGAGAAGACTTTGGCGAGGAGCCCTGTAGCTGATTCAGTTAGTAAGATTTGGAGTTCTGGTATGGAGGTTATTAAAGCCAAGATTGCTAGCGAGGGTATTGGATTTTGGACCATGACCACTTTGTTCGGTATAGTTGGGATCCTATCTTACATGAGAAAGAGAGATAAAAGGGAGCGAGAACTGCTTATGATTCTCCTTCATGAGAAAGATCAGGTACATCTACTTCTTTCGGGTTATTAATAAACAGAGAATTGACAATTCCTGAATTGCTTAGTCATGTCTAATAAGTTGGGCAAATTTCTGAAAACCTGTGAACAGGAACATGGAAAAAATTGTATAATCTCTCTTAATTAAAAAATGTATTTTGATCATTTTGCACTTCCATGTTCCCTGTTCGCTGACATCTGAACTATAGCCCCAGTCAATGCCTCATATCAATTAATCACGTGGAGGGTCCAAATACCTCCATTTTTAAGGCCCTTTTTCTTCATAACCAAAATTCTAAACTTGATAAATCGTTAGAGGCATATAACTTCTTCCATATGCATATATAAAATTTATGACAATTTGACTTTGCTTTTAAGTGATTCAAGAACTTAAAAATAGAAGTGCAGCATATATTCACATCAATCAATAGATAAAGTGGTATATATCAGATTGAACATTTTTTTATCTGTCCTGTAAGTTTTAATATTTTAAAATGGAATGGAGGCACCAAAAATGGATGTATTTGGACCCTCTTTATTCATATATATATTTTCCTTGATATATCTTGGAAGCTTGGTGCTTCTTCTGGTAAAGAAAAGTCAATGCATTGTACACAAATGTTCTTGTGAACAATACATCTATAATCCATGCCTCGTCTGAATCATGTAAATAGTTTACCTTTTAATTGATTTATGTTTGATCAGGGCCTTATAGCTGAATTAAACAATTTAATTTTACGTTCAATAATATTTCACAACAAAGACCATTTTTTGTTTTTTTGGCCTATCCAGAGATATGTTGAGGCATTAATATATGGCATAGGCAAGTATCTGGGTTCAATTTCTGAAGAAGAGATGATGACACAAATTTTTTGAATAACTTTTAGTTGGTACTATTGTAATGTATCCCCTCCAGCCATATCTATTATGAGTTTATGACAAAATGTAGGGATTAGACTTGAATTATTGATGTTAAGCTGAGAACATTGTTTTTTATAGCAAGTTAGCATCACGACAATTTGTTAAATTCTTTAGTTTGCCACTTTCAATGAGATGAGATACCTTGTGAAAATCTTTTGCCATTATTTATGATATGAACCATGTATTCCTTTTTGCTTGCACAGAGGATTAACCAGCTGCTCCAACAAATAGCACTTATACATGAAATCAAGTCAATTGTTAAAGAGGTTGCAGTTAGGAAGATATGATGATCTCTGCATTGTAGATACATTCACACAAGTCAACTTTCGTACTAAGCTGCATTTGTTGGATGAGCATGTGCTCTTATATTCTTTATATTATGGATTGTCATACATGTAAAATCCATCTCTTTTTTTTTTTATTGTGTATATGTCAATTGATATTTGCTGTTATCATGCGAGTTGGAATGTAACCAAGGGTCAATTGGAAGTTTTGACTGTAACAGATTACTAATAGCGTCAGATTTTTGTGATTTTGTGCCCATTTTTCTATTTTCTTTAATACATTGTTGGAGATTTTTATATGGGGAAAAAGGATGTCTCAGACCACAACGAAGTTACCTGCGCACTTCGCCAGTTTGAAACCATTCTCTACATTACATTTCATGATATATATATTACATATGCTGCGATGCCTTTACATCTGAAAGTTGTAAATCGCTGATATGCGATGCATATTTGTTGATTTTTCTGGAGCCACATTATAATTCAATTATGAGTATGATTTATTTGACACGAGAGCTGACGAGCATATAATGAATTAAATATGGACAAAAGAGCATATAATGAATCCTTAAATGTTATAGCTTCTATGTTTCATCTTTTCATTTTACTTGAATATATCTCTCTGTTTCACTGTAACAGTACAATATGTCCCACAAGGATACTACAGAGTGTCTTACAAAAGAGTTAAATCTGGTAACAGCTAATGGTTGCCAGAGTTGCTGAACAACAGGACCAACAATTAACTGCTAGACTTTATCACTATTAAATCCAAAAAACCAAAATCAACCAAAAAAATCAGGAGTCCGCATCTGTTTAGTTCAAATATCTTTGAAACTTCTAAAAGAAAACTATTTATTATTACAGATCATTCATGGAGAAATGCTTCAGTCACCAACTACCACAGTGATTGTTTCAGCAAGATGACCTGATTCCCCCCCACGTTGGAACTCATATTGGTAACAAATGACATAATGCATCATATATAGCGAGTAAAGCTAAGATAAGCTTAATCTCGACAGACATCAGATCAACTTCCAATGACAAATTGTTGATTTTAATTTATTTCAATAGCCATGGGAAAGTTTCAAGTTTGTAAATTTTTAGTTCAATTTAGAACAAGAGGCTGGAAATTTAAAAAAAAAATAATTTCTTTCAGTGCATTCAATTTTCCAACAATTTTCGATTTCTTGATTATATGCTCGATATATTACAAATATGGCGCATGCATGGTGGTAAACTGGTAATGTGGTAAAGCTGAAGGTTTTCAATGTTAAGGACGTCACAGAATTTTTGTTGGGCCAAATCTTGTGTTAGCATTTTACTATGTTATATCAAATATTATATGCTGCGTAAGAGTTACGTTCCTGCAACAGAGACAAATAAAAAAAAAGGTCCAGATATTAAATGGATAAGACTAGTAGACTACACATTACATATTACCCAAAAGACAAACATGCATATATCATACGGAATCATGTTGCTGAAAGAAAACATATTTTAAAAACAAAAGACATCAATATCACTTTAGAAGATCACATATTGCGCATGGTGACATCGCTATTCCCTAAAAAAATCCGTTTGGATGGTGTGGGAATAAAAAAAGAAGTATTGGGAAGTGTGTAACTTTGTGAAGAGTTTGGATTGTTCATAATAAATTTGAAAGTAGGAAGAAATTATTCCCTTATTCTTTCCAAACAGAAATTAAGATTTCGGCTTCAGGAATTGAAATGCAATAAAAATGCGACCTAAACACTCCATACTTGTATCCCATGTGATAAAAAGGAAAAAAACTGCAATGAGACGTTGATATCTATAATATTATCTAGTATCTACATCCAGAAAAATCAGTATACTTGTATCCAAAATTCCAAATCCAAACCTGCTACTGATTCCCAGTTTGCTATATCCTTCTCATCCCAGAATTAATCAACATCCTTGATTCCTTATCTCAAAGACCATAACCAACACTAAAACGTGTTAATCCTAATCTGTTATTATATCGATATGAATTCAGACTGCATTGGTTTTATTGATATGGGTTCAAATTGCGGTACATACTATCAGAACCTATGTGGTACCTAATTCTTCAATTGTACACTTGAAAGTTACAACAACTTGAAAACTTGCAATCCGGTACTTCATTGAAATAATCACTTCTTCCATTAAAAATAAAATACTGAATATCTGAACAATTCTACTGATATGATTTTTGGAAATGCATGGAATAGCCAGTTCTTGGTCTAAATTAGCTAATTTTTTGTTCCAACAAAACCTTGGAACTAGAACAAGAACAAGAACAAGAACAAGAACAAGAACAAGCCTTGTTCTAGTTCTTGTGCTTGAATCAAGTCCTGCTCCTACACCAGATCCAATACTATAAACTGAAAAATACTCTCCGAGTAAACCCATATTCAAGTTCATAATTAAGATGAGATATTTCATGATTCCCACATTACAATCTGGCAACCATTTCAAAAGATGAGTACTCTTACTTAAACAGCAGCAATTCTAATAACTAATCTAACATGCACAATAGATCAACTTCACAGTTCACACAGAACTTCATACATAGATAAACCACAAACAAGCTAGATCTATATAGGATCATAATTTAGTAGGAACAAACAAGGATGCAAATCTCTTACTCAGATGCAGCCTCGACGGGAGCCGGCGTGGGGACCGCCTTCTCCGCTCTGCTCTTCGCAAACTCCAACATGCGACGACTGACCTCCTTGGAATACACCTGAAGAATCTCGATCCCATCCTCCACGGAACTGGATCCGGATCCAGATCCGGACCCGAATCTGGACGCATGCTCGGAGTGAGCAGCGTCGAACGCCTCCTGCTCGATCGAACGGGCGGATATCTCAGCCTCGTCTGTCGCAACGGACCCGTACCTCTTGGAAAGGACAGTGTCGGTGGTTAGGGTTTCGACCAGGCGACGCACGACGGCGTCGCGAGTGCGGTTCGTCGGAGGCCAGATGTTGAAGGAGAGAGAGTCGGTGGTGGTGTTGGTGGTGGAGGGGGTCTCTTCCTTGGGTGTTTCGTCGGGCTTAGGTGGATCCGAGATGCTGGATTCAGTTTCCGCCATTGAAGAGTGTTGTTCGAGCTTCCTCTCTCTCTCTCTCTCTCGCGTTTTATTGTCACACAGTTTTCCGACTCTTGAAATTTGATTTTTTTATTTTATTTTGGGAAGTAAAGTACCTTACCTGACAGGAGGAGGAAAAAGGGGAACGGGAATTGCTCCGTTCACTCCTCAAAATTGAGATTCACTCGAATTTTTTTCTGAAAGGACTAAAATGTCCTTGATTTATTGCATCCGAAAAAATATATTTATTGAAAATAAGGGTATTTTGGTCATTATTAGAGTGCATCTCCAAATCTGAGCGGAGCAATTCCCCTTTATCATTTAAAGCGGTCTTATCGCCCTGTCAGGTCAGGTTAGGATTCAACATCATCTCCGTTTGGAGAAACTGGACTGCTAAATCACTAAATTTTTGCAAAATAGTATGATGACGAGTTTGAGGAAATTTATCTAACTATACGAATGCACAACGTATAATAAAAAACTACACTAATTGTCAAGCTAAGAATTTTTTAAAAATATATATATAAGGTCCAATATTATATGCCTAAACAAATTACTTTTAATATGGAATTATGAATATATTTTATAGGTTAACTTTGTTAGAGGTCACTAGACGTGATAGAAAATTTAACTTTAATTTCTGAAAATTAAATTATTTTATTTTTAGTCACTGAAATTTTCATATTTATTCACAAAGTTAATTGAATCATGCCAAATTTATATTAGAACAATTGATAAAGTTATCAAATTTAAATAATTATCGAGATTTAGTAATTGCGAATGATTTGAAATCTGATGACCAAAATTTCCCTTCGAATTTGACATCTAGCATAAGTTATTAATATATTTTCAACGCAGCAGGGTCAACATTACCTATTATTTTGTTATTTTAATATATTGAGAACGGAATGTGGTCAACCACAAGCCAGGTAATTAGTTTTTCTCTGGAGACAAAGCTATTCTTACGCCACAAAGGGTGCTCTGAATAGTGACTCGGAATTTTTTATTTTTATTTTTAAAAAAGTTTGTTTTGCTGAATTAAGAACAGCTCTAGTTTTTTGGAGTGAGCATTGTCAAATATATAGGACACGTACACTTGTCTAACACGATAAAATTTTAATTTTTAAAATTAAAATGGCCGATCCAAACCGCTTAAATTATTCTATGTTATAAAATTTTCGTGGAGACCAAATTTTATATTTTTTCAACTTTTTTAACTATTTTTTTTTGTAAATTTTCAATATGCTCAATCTAAAAAGTTCTGAACTCTCCAATTTCGAAAAAAAAAATTAGAAAATATGAAAAAATATAAAATTTGATTTTCAAGAATATTTTACTATAGAGATCATATTGAGCGGTTTGGATAGACCGTTTGAAATTTTAATGTTCAATGTTTGAATCGTGTTTAACGTCCTATATGTTTGATTCTAGCATTACTCCTGGTTGGTTGGTATGAGACGCGAATAAAAAAAGTTCCAAATTTCGAGGCGACCTAAACATTAACAAACTCGACAGGTTTATTTATTTTATTTTTTATCTGCTATTCGATCGTTTGAGAAAATATTATACATGATAATGTTAAGTTAATGGAAGTGAAAGTGATAGACTAATACGTGAGATGGTGGGTTCGTCTGCGCGCAGAAAAAAAAAATTATATAGACTACTTTCGTTTAATTTATTCTTATGTTTTTCAAAATCAAAGAGCATTGATTGGAAAAGATTTACTAAAAAGTAAAAATTCAAAAGATTCCTTCCATTTTTCTTCATTATTATCTACGATACTAAAAACGGACCTAATATTCAAACACTAGAATTTTCACTCGTAGTTTAGGATACGGTAATCACAAATAATTTAAGAAGCAAATTTTGACTAAGTCAAAGTTACTTTATTTAGAATTTCAATCCAAGATGAAACAAATCTTTTTCTTTATATATTCTAAGGTTTCTTATTTCAAATAGAATTTTGGAATCTTGACAATTGATTATGAATTGGCTTATTATTTATAATAAGCCGCCATTGTTTGGTTGAATTTTCAATTTTACCTTTCTAAACAAAATGCAGAAAAAAGTAGAATTTTCATCTAGTTTCCCGTAATTTAGCTATACATCAAGATAAGAAGCGATTCATAAAAATATTCAAGGCATATCATTCTTTCATATGTAAAAAAGAAGAATAGAGAAATCAAGGTACAAGCTTTCAATTAAATTAAATTCGATTTTTTCAGTGTAAACTGTTATATAAAAAATAAATGTATTATATTAGGCCCTGTTTGGTAGCGACTTTATTTGTTTCTTAAGTTACGAATTTTTAACCGGTTAAGTAATCTTACTCCATCCAAATTAAATTGTGTTTGGTTTGGAGTCAAAAATTAGTAACCGATAAAAGATATTATTTTTTAATAATTTATGAATTACTAATTATGAAAAGACCAAACTGCCCACGTATAATTTTTGCTTAATCCTTCTCGCCTCCTTCAAACCTCCTCCTCCCTCCGCCTCTCTTACTCCTCCTCGGCTCCTCCCATCTTCCAATCTCACCTTCTCGCAATCTCACCTCTCCCTCTACTCCTCTCGTTCCTTGGCTCCCCTCTTACATTTGATTTGTTTAAATGAGTAATTTATCTTCTCTCATTTCATCAAACTTTGAACGAGAAAGATGGACTTACAAAATTACGATCCTGCCCAACTGCTATAACACGGTGCACTGTTGACCAGTAAAGTGTACAAAGATGATAAATAAATATTAAATTCCAGACCCTAATCGAAAACCTAATACACATAACTTGAAGTATTTAATCACAATATGAAATGAACATTGGAAGTATTAGGTGTCAGTGTGTAAAAAGTGACAGAACTACCCAAAAATACAGTTCGTCCATCTCTCCATCATATCCTCAATATTTACAGTTAGTGCCCTGCAAAATAGTACATAAATCATTAAAAAGGAACTTTCTGTACATACCAGAATAAACTTCAGTTCATAATGATTGGGAGTAAGGTTGATAAAAAAAATAATCAAGGTGTCTGATAGCTGCTTGAACATCAAGGGCATGGTCAATTACTCGAAATGAAGATTTCCCAAAACTGGTACATTAAGGAACTGTTAAGGTCCAGCGATGACAGGTACTACCATAGGCTCCTGCATTTCATTACCAGACTGTGCATACTGATACCAGACATGATTGCTTTTGGTCAGTTGCTTGTCAATCTGTTATTGTAATTGTGCTAGTCCTCTTTCTACCAGTCTGTACTGAATATGTTATGCTTCTTATTTTATTTTATTTTATTTTTTTATTTTTCCGAAATAGCTGACACTTTATAGTACCTGACAATGAATCTTTTATGCTTGCTGATTAAGGAATCGCTTGCCAGCGATCTATTATTGAACATTTGCTGATATGTGGTTGAAATACAAATTTGTTTTTCCCAAATTGTTTGTTAATTGATTCAATATCAACATCTAAATGATTCACCCCTTATTAGTACCAAACAAATAAGTGTTATTGGTTCATTGCTATCTACATTGTTGTACTGGTAATCTAAGTAAATATCTTACAGTATCCAATGAAACTTTCAGCCCATCGTAAATTAATTTCAATCACATGTCCCAACACAAATTTCTTTCTTTTGTATCGTTGTTTGGCACTTGCAACAGTTAGTACCAGTATTATCTGGTACAAAAGATATATTTATCCCATGTATATATCAGGTGTGTAACACTACCCGGCAATTAACAGGTTTATAATAAATAAACCAGTTAAACTAAATGTCAGGTCAAGTTTATAAGATATATACAAGATAATTGAGTTTATTTAAATCCTAGCTCAAGTCTTAGTTACTTCATCGTTTGGAATTGTTAATATTGGGTGGTCACCATTATTAGCTAAATTTCGGAAGAGATTGCGCAGGCACTTTAAAGGTGTCTATTTCGGAAGAGAAGCAGCGCCATTAACAAGTGACGGAAAAAATTAGAAGCCGACGAGGGCAAATTTGTAATTGAGACGAGGCGTCCGCTTTTTCTTAACTTACGACACCTCTGAAGGTGTCTTAATTTTAGACGACACGTCATATGTTTAAGAATCCACGTCAATTTGAATTTACATCCGAATCAGCAATTAAGTAAAGTTAAAAATCACGTGTTTGGCTTCTTAAGTCCTTCTTAACTGAGTTAAGAAGGACTAAAGTCGCTACCAAACAGGGCCTTAATTTGATGACGTAATAAAAAAAAATCCTCCTTATGAAAAAAAAGAATCGAATCGAACGGGCATGCTCAATTTTTATCGAATGATCAGAATTAAAATAGTGAAATTCTGCCAATTAAGTTGAAAATTGTTAGAAAATCGCTCAATTTTAATTTTGTGACTAATTACACTTAATTAATCCAATTAAACAAAGAGCAAAAGGATCTAGTGCAAAAGCTAATTCGACACAAGGAGAAAGGGTTGGAATTTATACCTCCCGCGAAATCGTATTCGCGGGGCTCGATCCTACGGCATGGGAATCGATGGGGTGCTCTCCTTCGCCTCCTAATCGCGCGCCTCGAGTCCACCAAGGAAACTAACCATTCTCATAGGTCCTATGCTAGTAGGAACTAGAGGAATGCTCATCCCTTTACTATTCTTGAACTAATTTTAGGAATAGCTATTCTCAACACATGAGACCTATTAATAATCAATGGAAGAGATCATAAAATGGAATAGAGAAAACTAATTTTCTCTCTTGAAGGTGGCGGCTAGAGAAGGAGGCAAGAGGAGGAGAGAGAACTAGGGTTGGAAGGCACCAACTAGTGGTCCTTATATAGAGATCAAGTCCAACCTTCTCACCTCACTATTTACTCTTTTGCCATCACCTAAGGCCGGCCAAAATAAAGGCCTAAATGGGCCTTTTCCATATTTTAATTATTTTCTCTTAAGCCTATTATATCAATTATATAATGGGTCTATCCAATTGATTATTATTTCGGCTCACAACGGCTAATTAACTTAAGCCTATTTATTCAATATAATTCCTACAATTATATTAAATATTGTTGAGCATAATTAATTATCAACTCAATGATAATTACTTTGGGATAAGCATATGTATTAAATTAATTTCTATATGATCCTTTTGATGTAATTAATTATAACGGTTTGCAACGGTATATAATTAATTAATCAACTCATCATATTTTTGCATTCTCCAATGCAAACAAATCAATTAATACACTGTATGGTTAAAGTCCTATTTGTGTGACCCTTTGAGGATTTATGCTAAGTTGGACATGGAATTAAATCGCTATTTAATTCCAATAATCATAAGCGGTATCTAGCAACACGTTATGATTCCCAATTCACATAAATAGTGTACTGCTACAATATTTCAATCCTGCATAAGAGAATAAATGTATTTCCCTATTTTGATTCTTATGTCACACGATATCATCGTATAATCCAAGATAGGAATGTGTCATTCTTGCAGATTATACGTTTCTTGATCTAGAGATAATTGTATAAAGTTGCATGCAAACAATCTATCTCCATCAAGGGGCCCAAACAGATATCGTCACTCACTAAGTGAATTAATGAGGGACATACGATTTTCTTGATGATTAACTTTTTCCCGCACAATTCAAGAGAACATAAATAAAGTCCGTATAGCAGCCCTTATCGGGAATCAGCGGTAGACGATATTTATTGAACCTATCCTCATGTGGAAAAGATAAACATCTCAAACTTAGAACCAAAATCATAACGAAATAAACAATGACACATAACACAATCCATATGTTTATTTCGATGGGTCAAGTCCTGTGCTATGTTCCATAACATACACATATGCAATTAAGTTGGTAACTCTTTACCTATGATTAGTAGAACTTAATCATCACTTAACTTGCATACTAATTTTATATGATAATTAATGTTCCTTGTTAATTATCAAGATTATGGACCGTTTAGATTTATTATTGTCATTGTAAAGAATGATCAACAGAGATCTACAATTCAGATCCTCAACCTGTCTGTCAATAATAAACCTAGGAACAGATGATAAAATCTCATCCAAAACATAAACTAATAATTAAGTCATTAAATTATTGACTTCTAGGACATAACTCTAACAAAAATAACAACGGATACAAATACTGGTTAGTGATAATTTTATTCACTGCATGCATGTGAGTTCACATTACCAAGGAAGCTCGTAATGTAAAAACGATACTAATTTGGCCCCTATTATAAGTCTTCTTCGTTTAGTAAAGAATTTAAAAAAAAAATCTCAATGCAAATTTCCTGGGAAGGACTCAGAGAAGTTCCAGGAGACTAATAATTACTGGACGGCAAAGACACTTTGCAGGTTAGTATAAAAATATATATGAAAAGCAAGGCGCCTGGGCATTTTTATGATTTTTATATATTCCGCGTCTCGTACGGTGCTTTTTCAGCGTTGAAGAAAGAAGTTGGTCGATAATAAAAAATGAAATGATAAAAGAATTACTATAGATGAAATCGTACCATTTTTTCCAAAAATTATAAACGGCGAACTAAATGGGAATACAAACTAAATCGCACTAATTTCAGAGTGATCGAGAAGTTACAAAATACTAGAATTGTTCCTGGAATTCATTGTGAGAACATCGTAAAAATGAATTATTTATAATTATTTTTATATATAACATGAGAACTTATGTGAAAATTTATGTAGAGTAACACAAAAAATATTGTATCACTTACAACAAATATTCAAATAAAATGAAATTGGTTATGAAATATTCTCGTTCTCCCTTTCCATCACTTCAATTATCCTCTATCAAATGAGGTGTTAATTAACCTCTTTATTTATATTGCTACTCTTTTTGTTGGAAGAGCAACAAAAGGTTGGTAAGGCTGGATGCCATTGCTACAACCCAAAGCAAAGAGGGATATATCATTGCCTAAGCAAGGCCTTGCTAACAACCAAAAGCCCTCAATTGGATTAATTATTAGCCATGTTGATGATGCTGCATTACTGCAATCATACCAAAAGCAAAATGCAGTGCCCAGTGGGCCTTGATCATTACCAAAAGCTCTTTATTATAGTACCAAAATTTGTACAAGAGCAACTCTCCAACCGCAGGCAGCACTCTAGACTGATATACATCTTACTCGTTTGATAATTAAAGATTTTGAACCTCCCGCTGTTTTGCCGGGGTTTCACTATATCTCTCAATTAATTTATTGCTCAACCAATTATTCATTTAAATATATATTTTTAAAGATATATTGGAGGTCTAAGCCACCCAACTTATTTTTAAATTAAATGTCTATGAAAGACTCTCCAACCGGATTTCGAACCTGCGATCTTTCACTCAAGGAGTAATTATTCATTTAAATATTGACATAAGCTTAGCAACTTCATTACCTTTTCTTTTCATTTCAGTGATGTCATTATCTTTTGTTTTGCCTGATTGGCTCAGATTTCCTCTTCAACATTGAAGTTGAACACTTGGCATTGATGGTGTAAATAACACCTGTTTTTTTTTCATTCTTTTTCTAGCAGGCGATTTGCCTACTTTTTCAAGAAAAAAAAAATAATTTATACATTTTTTTTTTGAAAGTTGGTTTGAAACCAACGATTTTGTTATAAAAAATTTGAAAATAAATACTCTCTCCACAAGGACAAATTAATACACTTAATATCGGATATTTTCCAATTTATAAATACTTGTTTTACATAACACTCTATTTGCTAGGACGCATTCCCTAATTAGGACTTGACAGGTCAACTGAAGAAGGCCACGATAACTCCCAAGGGCCTAGGGTAAAATTCGTTCTACACCCTTCTATTTTTTCCTGATTGGATATATACCTCTCCAATCTTCAAAATCAGGTGTGTATGGTGTACCCCTTAAATCATGTTAAGTTGGGACATATACCCTTCTCAATAATTTTAATAGTTTCCTAAATATTAAAAATTAAATTTTCAAAATTGGGACCGAAATACTCGTCCATCACCATCTCTGAGATGTACTTCTATCAATTTAACTTCTGACTATCTCACGTGCAAGTCTAATTAGAGTATCTTCGATTATGTAGCTTCTCAGCCTGATTAGAGTATCTTATGTTATGTGGCTTCTCAGCCTAATTGTTCATTATTCACATTAAATTGGATTAAGGAACAATGGAACCCGCTGATATAATAGATACAAAGAGTCGTACCAGTAAGGTTATTGGCTTAATGAAGCAGGAATTGTTATTGGGGTTGACGTATATTTAGTTGCAATAGAATGGAGATTTAGGCCTTTTGTATATGAATGATTTTGTTTGTTTACTATGTTGTACACCTAATTTGTTTTCTCCTCCACATTAATTTGCTTGTTTACTTATTAAATTTGTTAATAAAAAAGGGATGGAGGGGAGGGCAACATGCCATATCAGTCACTGACATATGGTCCATTTTTGTTAATTCTTTTTTTTTTTTCAAGGGATGAACCGTTTCTCTATAGTAGGGAGATGGAGCACGAAGGATATTTTGGTCCGGTACATGAAAGTTTAATTTTTAATATTTAAGAAACCAGTAAAATTATTGAGAAGGGCCAAATTTAGACGGCACAGGGTATGATGAACAGAACACTTTAAAAAATTACATTCCAACTCTATATAAGCTTACTCAAATATTTTTACCAGATCAAAATACAGCAACAACAGTATTCAAGTCCAAAGGAGAGAACTGAAGATTTAACAAGAGCAATAACTAAGAGTACTCCATGCAACAATTGCTCAAACATAACCATGCTCACTTCTTCAGAGGCCAAGTTTTCAAGCATTTCAGATCTGCACCAAACCTGTAAACTTTACCACCCAGAAGTGAAACTGTAGCAATTTGTTCACAGTACCTTAATCTCTCAATTTTATTTTGGTCATTGCACCAGACAAGAGCCTCATGAAGCTGTCCTTTCTTCCAGCAGATGTTTACAGTGACCATTCCTCGAGCCTTCAACCCCTTGACACAACCGGCAGGCCACTTTTCTCTAGGTAAGGCAGGAAGTAAATGCAGCTCTTGTTCTGTACTTTGCACCAGGATTTCGGCAATGCCAGCACTGAAACTGTAAAAGAGATGACGAAGACAATATTTTAGTAAAACAAGAAGATGTTTATTGATATGTACATTGCCCATATGAGTTTTGCAGCGTGCACTCCATTACTGACTAGTGATTAACTCAGTAGTACAGCCACATTAGAAATCATTGACCCCAACCCGTGCACCCACTGATGGTCTTATCACCGCTCTCTGTGTCAAAGATGCATGTTTGCACCCCAGCTCCAGATGGTATTCACAAAAGAAGGGGCTGAGTCCTTTCTTTATTATATATCTCTATGTAAAAGAACTCATTATATGAACTTTAACGGTTGGTAAGAAGTTCGCTTTGAAGCCTTCTTAATTAACACTACAGGTCTGCAAACTTGACTCCGTAATGGGACTAACATACTGGTATTTTGTAGTTCACTGACTTGCCATCTAACTAATGCGTCACTGAAAGTCATTTAACAGCTTTAATTCGCATAACAGCATGAAATCAGAACCAGAACTGACCGATACCAAAATCTGAGACCATAAAAGTGGTTGGAATTGCTGGGGACAATTGAACATAACCAGCATCTCTATGCCAGAATAGAAACTCAGGTACTCATCAGAGAAATTCATTTATGAAAGAGTCGCATTCTTAAAGCTGCTGCACTGAATACTACTATCCAAGTACTGGCCAGTCATGCCTAATATAATATGTACTGATCATGAAAAGCATTCCAAGTATTCAATGAATATAAGAATGATTGAATACCCATAGTTAGCATCAATCTGAAAAGGAGGGTGCGCAGTGAACAGGTTGCTGTAAAGACCTCCTTCATAGTCACTCTCATGAGCTGGGTCCACCAGGTCAAACAAATGCTTTACCATGGTGTATGCATGCTCACTGCTACGCAGCCTGGCCCACAAGGTCATCTTCCATACAGTTGACCACCCAGGACCCTCAACACCTACGAAAAATAATAATACTATTAAGATTAACTTAGGAAGTCCGTTGTTTTGTATGATTCGAAAAAATATATCCAATATTTCAAAAATTTGCAAATGAAAACAAATGCATTTCAAATTGCCAGCACCCTGAGCATTTTGGAGTGCTTACAAATGAAGCTGATTTGTCAAATAATGTAAAAAAAATTATTTTATATTAGTTGCTTCAGAATTTTTGTCCTGCTTCAGATGGACAATTTTTCTTTTGTTAAATTCAAATTGAAAAAAAGTCAATCCATACAACAATTTTGTCAACTTAATCTTGGGTTGATAGCAGATTGGAGGGGGAGCAGCTAGTTGTCAATGCCATTAAGTACTTCAAATAGATGTTAATGGATCAAAGACCTCTTTTGTAAAGGCTATTAGCGACTGCTTTGCATAGGTCAGGTGTTTTCTCAGGCGTAATGGTATGTCCTGGGAAAAGGCCGAAGAGATGGGACACATGTCGGTGATGGATTTCTGAGTCTTGGAAATCTAGCGCCTGCATCGCAGCACAAGGGTTTCATGTGTTAAAGTGACATAAAAAGTTATCAGATGGAGATAGAAATTGAAATCTAGAGAATGCTGAATGAAGATTTTGTTACCCATTCCATGACGGTACCATCTCTTGCGATTTTATAAGGAGGAAGCTTTGGTAAAGCAGTCTTTATTTTTGCAACCAAATCAGTTTGAGATTTTCCTAGAATCTATATTTGAAAGAGAAATGAAAATTAGATTTCAAGTTGGAATAGCTACATTTACAGATTACATATACTTAATTACCAAAAAGAGTATTATTTTATCTTGGCATCTGCAAAATAACGAACCATTCAACTTCTAAAATGCATCAAGAAGGATACATGTTTAGAAGACATAAGAGCATCACCTCAGCAGCTGAAATAACACTAACAAACATTTCTCGAATTATTGCCATGTCCATGGTTGTAGAATAGCTGACACTTGCATTCTTTCCATCAGGAGCAATAAAGGCATGCTCAGGAGAGGTTGATGGGTTGGTTTCCAAGTAACCATTACTTCCCATAATCAGCCAATCCAATAAGAATGATGCGGAACCTTCTAGAAGTGGATAGGCTGTGTTCTCCAAGAAACTCTACATGGTTTAGAAAGGTTTAAGAATTTACAGAGATATGCATCTGGACAAATGTAGTGAAAGAATGAGGAGAGTATGAAAACGAAAGGCAAAGAACGACAAGATATTCCAGAGTGAACGACATGGAGATTTGCTATACAAATACCTTAGCTCACAAATCCAGTTGACTGGTATGTTCTTATGGTTATTAGCAGGATGCACTACTAGTCCTGGTCAGGTCCTGTACCAGCTTGCGCTACTAGTATTTGAGCCGAGATGTATCTCTTGGGTGTTTTAAGTATATCTTTCGAGGCTTTAACACTATCTTACGGCTAACATGATGCAATAAAATATTAAATAAATGTCGGCTTTGATATAAACTGGAATATTTCTTATGGCTATCTCAGGTGATGCAGGTTCTAAGGAACAATCACACATATAATCTTGCAAAATAAGTACATTGGCATACTTCCCATGCCATAGACATCATTTATCTTTACACAAATGAGGTTGAAAAGTGATAGCTTTTGGGATTTTATGTAGGATGGACCAGAGATATTTCTGTACATAGTGACATTTCTTTATTTGCAGATTAAATACTTTAGTTTTTTAGGCACTTACATGAATATCTGTTAATGATATTAATATGAAAATCTTTTCTCAAATACAAAATGTCAGTGCATACTTTATCCAACGTGTATGAATAGTGCTCCCACAGGTGAGTACAGAGCCAGGCCCCACCCATGGGCCAGAGAGCCCACAAAGGATCCCCGCGGTCAGGTGAAGTTTTGGCCCAAATGTCAGTCACTTGATGGGCAACCCAACCATTTGCTTCATAATTGACCTGTCAGACAGTCATGGTAAAAAGAGCACTAGATGTTATAAAGAGCTAGAAACATGTTGGTTTGTTGGTTGGATTAAGGGTCAGGTATTGTTAGGTTCAGGTTTCAGTCAGATTATTGTACATGAACCGTATCAGTTTTGAGTTTTCTAAATGAAAAAGATTCTTCAAGTTGGTAAAAATTTTGCCCAAAACAAGTGTTGGTTCTTTGCACTTCCATCGAACTTTTTATTCTATTTGCATAAATATTAAACATTTGTAATATTAATAATAAATGACACCATCAATCTACGAGTCATTTTGATCACTAAAAGAAACCAATCAAAGAAAGAATGGTGTAGTTATTATTAAAACTAGAAGTGCTGGATGTAATTGCAAATGGCACAGTCTGATTTGATATATGTGGTGTTACAATGAGAAAAAGAAACTCACCTTGGCTGTTTTACTTCCATTGACTGAAAGAGAAGAAATGAAGTCAAACAAGGGCTCTTGACACTCACTAAGATTGCATGGAAGTGCTGGCCAATAATTCATTTGGAGGTTTATATTCAAGTGTGGGGCTGCACTGGAAAGGGAACAGATATTAAATTGTCAAACAGAAAGTGATCCTTGGGAAATAAAATGATGCTACTACATTACTTGTGTAGAAACATCAAGTAATAAGCAGGGAGTACTTAAATGTCTGTGCTATATTTTCTGAGGTTTATCCATGACATTTTCTTTTTACAAGGTTGTTGATTATGCTTTAGTTTTATAGGAGTAAAGATGTTTTTAAGTAGGAAAAGGAAGGAAACATACTCCCAAGCTGGCGCAATATCTTTGCTCCAGATCCCCTGCAAGTTTGAAATTTGTGTACCAGGCCTTGAGCTTGAAATGAGCAGGTACCTCCCATAATGAAAAAGAAGCTCAACCAGAGATGGATCTTCATCATCCTTAAAACTTTTTATTCTATTTTCTGTCGATTTACTTGCTGTAACTGCACTTACAGCATTGCCAAGTTGCAAAGTAACTCTTTGAAATAAGTTCTTGTAATCATCCAAATGGTACTGGTAAATATCAGAGTAAGACAAACCCTTCATCTTATCTAATGTCCGCAGGGCAACTGATTGTGGCTCTACTTTGGAGTTTGCCGGTCTGACAAATGGACCAGCAAAGGAAGAGGTAGCGGTTAGAACCAAAACTACCCAGTCTGCATTGTTAACTTTCAAGGTCTTCCCATCTGAAGATTTTACTGTACCATTGGACACTTGGAGATCAAGTATGGCAGAGAATTTGATCCCAGCTTTTTTGTCCGCATCAGAGGCAGAAGCTGTTTCATTTGAGCTTGGACAGGTTCCCTCTAGTACAATTTGATTTGAACTATTAATGCTTACAGTATGATGTAATTGGCTGGTTAGTGATACAACAAAGGAAACAGAGCTGGATTTGTTTGCCGAAATCTTGGTTATAATCGATTGATGCGGGTATGAAGAGAAGTGTTGTCTTGTGTATAGTACGTCTCCCATACTGTATGAAACAGTAACACAGGCAGTATTCAGGTCAAGTTCTCTTTTGTAAGAAGTGTACGACTCGCCAAGCTCAGTAAAATCTAGATCAAGATCACCAAGGGGTTGGTATATCTACATTACAAAATGAAAATTAAATAATGAGCATTAGACTGAAGTATGCACCAGTAAAGAATCCAATGGCACCAGAAAATTAGTCAAATATGGGGCAATCTGAAATAAAATCATAACCACAAGATGAACAAGATATGACACGGAATAGCTATATAATAATCATCTCATATCCAGGTCTGAATTGAATGATAAGTTAAGTAAATTCCAATTAATACTGCGGAGCTGAAATTATGGTGCTTTGCAAAGAAAAACCTGAGAATGCCCAACCGCACCCAATGGCTTGCACCCCTACCCCAAGTAAATCATTTGGCTACTTTTATAGATTTAAGCACTAGGAATTTAGAATCATACAGCAGAATGCTCGCCAGAGAGATCGAAGGCAGCAGCATTAGCCTGGGAATACTGGCCACTGTCGACAAGCTTTCTAACTTTTGAGAGAACTGCGGGTGCACTAGAGTTTGTATAATTTCCCGGTTCACCTGTCCATAGTGTATCATCTGCACCAAAATTTGTAGTCTTAATGAGTGATGCATTTTCAATGATATCTTTCTTCTAGGTAGAGAAAGTACTTTTTGTTGACAGAACTAAACATTGGCGCAATAAGTCTCTGTCACCCTTGCATAAGTAAAAGAACAGATGAAAGTAGGGAAAAAAAGGAATGCAAGCAAAAAAGTAATTAAAAAAAAATTGAAAGCAAGAGGGAGAAGCAGCCGTCGTGCAGCTGTATCTGCCACAATCTGTTACACAAGCTTCACCACAAGCACTGAAGCACCTCGCCCAAGAAACCATCAAAAGAAACAATCAACCCATTACAAGACCAATTTCACTCCTCCAAAAACCAACCCCCCATACTTATTAAACATGAATAATTGAAAAACTTTATTAATATATTAAATATAATTTTTGTCTTACAATCTCCACGTTTTATAATCCAGATGGCATGCCTTGACGTGTTGGTTTACTTGGAACTTTTTGAATTTATACAAAATTCGGTACAATTTTCAGTTCTTCCCACATATTCCACTACTGGCTAGGTAACTTAATATGTAACTAGTGTCAAACATATAAGACACAAGCACTTGGCCAACATGATAAAATTTTAATTTTTAAGATTAGAATGACCGATCCAAACCGCTCAAATTGTTCTATGTTATAAAATCTTTGTGGAGACCAAATTTTATATTTTTAAACTTTTTTTACTATTTTTTTGAAATTTTTTAATATACTCAATCTAAAAAGTTATATACCCTCCAATTTTGAAAATAAAAGAATATAGTTAGAAAATTTGAAAAAATACAAAATTTGATTTTAAAGGATATTTTAACATAGAAATTATATTGAACGGTTTGGATCGACCGTTTGAAATTTTAATGTTCGACGTTTCAAAAGTGTTTGACGTCCTATATGTTTGATTCTAGCATTACTCTTAGTTTAAACGATATTACTAGTTTATTTATTTAATTTTTTTTATCATAAAACAAGGCCCATGGACCAACGATATTACTAGTTGATAACAACTGCAATGACTTAATCGTCTTATCCTAATGGAGAGCTCAGAAGAAGGTAAAAGCAAGAAAAAGTAGTAGTGTTGTACTAATAAAAATAGTCCAAAGAAAAAAAAAATGGCAACAAAAGTTCCGTTTAAAACTCAACATTGTAAAATCACAACAAGCGAGATGTTGCCAAACATATCTCATTTTAAAGAGTAGGATTCCGGTGCTCCACTTTGGAAGTGCCACAAATCCACACTTTGTTTTTTTTTATTTTTTATTTCGAACATTAAAATTTAATGTTTACTTTAGCAACGAATACATTATCATAAAATTTTTACAATGTTTATAATTTTTATAATTCATTTGATACTTGATCAAAAGATTGAATTGAACATATTAGAAATAATCTATCATAGTTAACTTGATTCGTTCATTTTTAATCTCTTAATCAAGTATCAAATGAACTTCAAAAATTATAAAATATCATAGTGACACCTCCATCGTTAAAAAATAAAAAAAATAATAAGATCAATAGTTTGAATTGAACGTTTAAATTTTAAATTTAGGATTAAAAAAAATAATTAAATGCGGCGTTTATGGCACTCCAAGAGTGGAGCACCGAGACCCTCCTCTATTTTTTAAATAGTGTGCAACTACTATTATTGCCGCTTCCTATGAATACATTCGATACTGTTTATATTGTCTTAAAAAAAGAGATATACAGACAACTTCTATCTTTTCATCTTCAAAATAGAAAAGAAGTTAATACTTAATAGTTACAAAATTAATTGCAAAAATGGGAAATTTATTCTATGCATATATTTCTCTCTTTGGCATTGATTAGATAATCCAAAAGATGTCTTCTATATAGTTTTCTTAATTAAATTTTTGGAACTCCAATTTTTTTCCGATTGTTTATGTTCAGTCTCACGGTATATAAAAAATTTAAAATAAAGTATGCATATGATTGATTACTAATAATCATAGAGAAAATAAACTTGAAGTGTATTTACCTATCGGCTGAAAAATTGTTGCTCCTATTTGAACAAATATAATTCTATAACCTACTATAATTCAATATGGTTGGAAGAAATTTTATATCATTTTGAAAAGAAACGAAATTTGTATTAAAAAAAAAGCCCAAGTGATTCCAACACATCACTAATGGAACAGTGGAACCTAGTCTTCCTCACTCATGATAGCAACAAATTCATAACATATTTCGCACATTCTCTTTCTATTCTGTTATATTCTCTAGTAATGTAATTAAACTCCCATTATTAAGCAATTTAAACCTTACTAAATGCCATTACTTGCAAAATCCAATATTAGACTTGGAAATCATAACCAAAATATATAATTGCAATTTAATCTAGAAATAATGAATTCATGACAACGTAATGTACCCTGGAAATATCAAACACATTAAGGCCCTGATCAAAATGAAGTTTACGTGGGATTTTATATCATTTCAATTGAATTGATTTCATAGGATTTCGTCTGATCAAATTACATGGAAATTCCAACTAAATGACATCAAATCTCTTCATTGATCAAGAATTTTTTAATGAAATAAAATCCCACGTTAAAAAAAATGGGATTTTGATCAGGACCTAACTCAGGTACGTACGTTCTATTATCTGTCCAAATTAGATAAGTTTAATTCTAATAGTGACCCGCCACACACAGCAAGACATGACATATAGCCACACAAAAAGTAGCCCGCCAAGAGTGGTCACTGGCGCTGGCATGACCACAGGTCCACAGCCGATCCGGATTCGCTGCAGCGCGGGACACAGTGTAGCGCACTACGAGCCGTCTGATCTTGATCGGACGGTTCATTTTTTACGGATCAAGATCAGACGGTTCATTTTTTACGGGCCTATCAATCTAGGTTACATGCACGGAACTCCCTTGTCCATTGGATTTTGATCAGCGGATCTGAATTTGGTCCACAGCACTGTCAGATTCACGAGAGACTGGATCGTGCTTTGTGCCAAAACAAGTAACAACACAAAATATGGGAAGCAAGAAGGAACGGCGCCGGAGCAAGAGAACCATGATTAAAACCAAAGATAAACGCCAGAATAGTATTGGGATCAACATCTAATTTATTTATTATTAGAAATAAAGAGCCAATAGAGCACATTTCACCAGACTTCGTTTAAAATATTCAGAAGTAAAAAAAAAACATCCTTCTAGAATTTGAAGACAATGTAGTGGTTTTGACTTATGAAAGAGAGTGCTGACTGCTCAGTGCTCTGCTTCAGAGAAAACAGAGAAAAATGTAGTGGTTTTGACTTTTGACTTGAGAGAGAGAGAGAGAAAGAGAAGAGAAGAGAGGCATACGATTAAGCTGGAGTTTCTCGGTGGTGACACCTCCCCACACCATGGCACCGAGTCGTCCATTTCCGATCGGCGCTGCATCCGTCCAGTACTTCGCTGGTTGTGAGAACACCACCTTCAACGGCCTCTCCGCTCCACTCTCGTCGGACTGATCGAGTTCGCAAGGCCAGTGGGGACCAACCGTGTCAGACTCCGGTGGGGTCCCCACCCAGACCCAGTCGCTGTCTTGTTCGGGTTTTGCCATGGTCCTGAATTTTGTTTGATGGTGCGATTGCTAGGAAAAGGATAGTTTGCCTAGAGTGGAGATTTTGATATTTGTAAGAGAAACGGCTGGGTTTTCTGGATGAATGTCACGTGAAATTTGATCGGTTTGTTCGATTGTTTCTGGAGAGAGTTATCTATAGCACACAGGCCTGAGTCTGCATTTAATACTTGGTTGCATTGCATATAATTGTCATTTCAAATCTGAATTCAAATTTATCTTGATTGAATATTAATATATTATCGTTAGCGACAATGCTAATAGTTTTCTTCAGTGAAATATCTTCTCAAAGGGGCTGTTTGGATTGGGGAAGGAATTTGGGGAATTTCATCTTCCTACCATAAATTTATTATAAACAATTCAAACTCTTCACAAAGTTACACACTTCCCAATAAATTTATTCCTAGGAATTGCAACTTCCCCAAATTCCTTAAATTCCTAAGCGATCCAAACGGCCCCAAAATATTTTGTTAAGACAATTTTATTCAAATTATCAATTTTTGGCAAACAATGATAAAAACACTATTGAGGCCGTTTGGATCGTTTAGGAATTTGAGGAATTTGGAAATTTTTTATTTCTAGACATAAATTTATTGGGAAGTGTGTAACTTTGTGAAGAGTTTGGATTGTTTATAATAAATTTATGTCTAGGAAAAGAAAATTCTCCAAATTCTCCAAATTCCTATTTCCATCCAAACAGCCATTTTTGTCATCTGAACGCTCCATATTTTCTTAATCTAAATCAGGAACAATTGATCTTTTATAAAAATAAATCAAATGCAATAGATATTTTTTTTTATGTTTCTCTAGCTTTATATTGAATTAAAAAACAAAATTTGTACGAAAAAAATTGTCACACAATGCAGTAAAAAAAACAATAATTATAATATAAAGGGACAAATCATTATAATATATGATCTCACAATATTCCGCTAGGATAATTTTCTTCAAATTATCAATTTTTGACAAACAATGATAAAAACACTATTGTAATTTTTCCATATGAACACTGCATACTTTTTTAATCTAAAATTATTAATAATAGATCTTGTACAAAATAAATCAAGAGCAATAGATGTTATTTTTTAATTTTTCTCGCTTTATATTGAAATAACAAATAAGCTTTGTAGGAAAAATATTTTTCACGCAAAATGTAGTGAAAGAAACTAATAATTATCATATAAAATGGACGAATCATTATACGTATCTTATGCATTTTTTTACTCTTTAATTTTTAATATCAAAATATCTATTTTAACTTCAAATTATAAAATTCATACAACTATGTATGAGCAACAAGGTTTTAATATGTGATTTGTGCTGTTTGACGGTTGGGTGGTGATTTAGCATTTATCGGTAATAAAATGAATAAAATTGTAGTGAGGTATGAACCAAAACGGCGATGAAATGAAAAAAACGAAGTTTTTAAAAGCTTGATGAGAAATGATATATTTATTTAAATACACTTATCAAGTAAGATTATTGTTGTTTGTACATTGGTAGCTTACTAGCTTTTCTTGAATTATTTTTTTATTCGGTTTAAGCATTAAATGAGAAGGTAGGTCCCTGCAGTAAAAACCTGTTCACGGGTTCAGTCAGCAGGCCGGACGCAATAACTGAGCGTGGCACGCTTGTTTTTGTTTGGGTTCCTTGTGGGCCCTGAAGTTTTATCTCAAATTCAGAGGAGGCATGCCAAAACAGGGACCGAAGGACCAACTGTACTTGAGCTCAATTTTGGTTAAAATATGAAGAGCATCATACTCCGCCTAGGGGTCTAGGACCTAGGGTTAGGGTCATAATGTTGCCGTGATATGAAGAAATCTGGGCCCCTATTGTTAGGGACTTTATTTGCATAGCATAATAATGAAATATAATCCCTACTGTACTCCCTACTGTATATATACACGTCGCTCATGTTGGTACAGACTTTATGTTTTTTTGAGAAACGGTACAGACTTTATGTTACTCTTCTGAAAAAGATGGGCTTATGCGGGGCCGTTTGGATAGCTTCGGTGCGTTTGGACGAGTCTTGAATAAGAAAATAAGAATAAAGAATTTCAGTATGCGTGCTTGTTCAAATTTTTTATTTTTATATCATGATTTTATTAGTATCTGTCATGTGTGTTTGGATGAGCCATGAATAAGGAATAAGAATAAAAAAATTCGGTATGTGTATTTGTCCAAATTTCTTATTCTTATACCGTAGTTTTGTTAGTATAAGAATAAGGACCCAAATTCTTTATTGTTGTGTTATTTGAGTTGCACAAGAATAAGAATAAGCACGCATACCGAAATTTCTTATTCTTATTTCTTATTCAAGGCTCATCCAAACACACCGTTCCAATAGTCTATTTCTAGGCGGAAAACATTGGGAAGCGTATAATTTTGTGAAGAATTTAGATAGTTAGGAATAAATTTCCGTTCGAAATTTACTATTTTTATTTATTCCTTACCCATCCAAACAACCCCGCAATAGTTAGATGTGAATCAATTTGTATTGCACGTCACTCTATCTCACTATCTGTACACGATTAAGTCATTTGACCATATCATGATGACATCCCTAGTTCCCGAATAAATTGATTATTGATCTTTAAATAGATCTTAATTTCGAAAATTGCAATAGTATTTTATCGATCATTAAAATTGCCTTCTTATATAAAATAAAATGAATTATAAAAGTTATATAACTTGACATACAACTTTTTCTTGACATAAATATTTATTATGCTAAAGTTATATCACTACCTATTATATGAAACAACCAAATGGGGCCTAAACAAGTAAACATACAATCAGAAATCCAATCTAATAATATACCGGATTAAAAAAAAATTAGTTGATTCACTCACAATCTAATCTAACCCATATAAATTTTTATTTACGGGTTTCCGAATTGAACGGATTATGATTTACGAGGTACATAAATTAAATTGACGATATTAATTAGAGGAAATTTTCATTTGCCTAGGTATACATAAAGGAAATAAATCATGGTCAATTTCTTTACTATCATCAAATGCCGAGGTAACAATACATACTTTTATCATATGTATCCTACTTGTATTTAGAAATCTATGGTTGTTGTAGTTCATGACTAAACAAAAACAAAAAATAATGAGCTATCATGACTAATTAATCTAAGACTATAGCTCGTTTCCAAATCATATTGAATTCAAATAATAATTAAAATTTTAAAAAACATAATAATAAATTCAAACAATCTAGACTAGTTCATTCACCAAATCATATCGAGTTCATATGATTTAACTAAACTGGTCGGGTAGGAGTTATTAAGAGAAAAATTATGACCCAATCCAATACAACCAGATTATAAAATTAAAATCCGACCCGATCCGATTAATGCTTGAACTTGTTAAATGGGTCTGATCGGAATGGAAAAAAACAAAGCAAGAATTAGAAATGGAATTCTATTTTTAAGATTCTTCTGATCGGAATGGACAGATGGTGAAGAGTTGATTTCAATCTTAACGATTTGGCGAGAAAAAATTGCCTCCGTGAATTCCCGTCCAAAAGGTAGAAATTTGGCGTGATTTCAATCGGATCAAATGGTGCGGTAAATAGGCGGACCAATTTGCCCTTTCGTTTGCAATGCTCTTGAGAGAGAGAGAGAGAGAGAGAGAGAGAGAGTCGGAAGGAATGGATTCAAGGGGTGCGACGGTCTGACGATTCATGACTATGGAAAATGCTTGAATTTAATGGTTAGATTTTTCATAATTCTTTAGAGCAATAGTGTTCTTCCACGCGTCAGAATACTTACACCTCGATTGCATCTCCTTCCAGTTTTCATGGTCTCTCCAATATCTTCTGTTTTCATGAGCAGGTTCCACTTGAAATAATAACGATTAGAAGCTGAAAACATTCAGCCATAATCTATTTTTAGATTAACGAAAATATTTTTAAATACCGTGTAGATCAATTAGGACCTCCATAGATTAGATTTAATTAAAATAAGGTTGAACTAGAAACATAATTAATAGGTTTATACAGGTGCATTTTCCCTATGTACCAGAACATTATATGCACCGCTTTTGTACTATTATTTTATTTTCGTTCGTGCAAAATATGAAATAATGGAATTACAAGGAGCTTATTAGGATTGCAGCTATTAGATGAAATATATTAATTTAATTTACCAGAAAATCATTTTGTGTGGAAATGTTTTTAAGAGGGTAAAAAAGTCAAATTTCAAGAGGTGAAATAATTTCTTCTTAGTTTTCGTACGGTTTTGATCACAAAATTTCAATTCTCTTCAATTCTTTTTATATTGTTTCCGATCACCAAATTTCAAATTGAAATCATTTCTTTTGAACTCTTTTCTATTGAAATGAATTGAAATCTTTTTTTGATCCATTCCGATCAGACACGAATTAGGTTGGTTGGGTTAAACGGGTCGGACGAATTTTATTTTACTTGTACAGTCTAAGTAGATCCGATCCAACAAAGCTCGAAATGCTAAGCCTCGTGTCGGGAATTGATATGGTATAATACCGTATACGGCTTGACCAACCATAAACGAGCCTGATTAATTTTCTTTTCATGTAAAAAGAATGGAAATAAAAAAAATTTCAACAACCTTATCAATTTTATTTTATTCTAGATTATTTTTAATTGGTCTGGACTTAGCGAATACAATTACCTTGTTTAATTTAAGGTTGATCCAAACTTATATGATTATTATCGGTAGATTCAATACGTATTTAAAATATTTTATTTGTCTCGTCATGACATTTAATAGTCCAATGCATTCGACTTTAGTCTTTTTTTTTTACTTGTTTTGAAAGAACATATTTAGGCCTGTTAACGACATGCTGTTTATCGTTTTGTCGTTCCGTATAGTTGAAACAGAACTGTTGACGAAACATTTGTTTATTTTGTTTCAATAACGAAACACCAAAATGTACTGTTTCGATCGTTTCAGTCTCATTTCAAACCGTTATATGTGTATTTTCTAAAGTAGCACGATTAACGAAACATAATTCTGTACCGTTTCGAAAACGAAACGGTTAACAAAATCGATTGTTGTTTCTTTTTTCTAACGAAACACAAACAAAATGGATGCTTTTCGTAGTATTTTAACACGTTTGACAGCCCTAAACACATCCACTTTATTTGTAAAGTTTATTTTAATTATTTAATGGCATAGCTTTTTTTTTAAATCGAGTTAATTAACGAATAAGTGTCTCAACTAGACGATCCTGAAACAACATCACAACCTTTACATGTAACACTCACTTGTTAGGCGTGTAGTCTGCTGTATAAGTACCGAGTCCTTAAAACGCAATAGGTACAAAACTGCATGATACGATTTACTCATGGACATCTATTACTATTGAATAATTATGAAAATTACTACTTAAATTGATTAAGAAATTGGAGAAAATTGAACAAGGAAAACCATAAAAGTAAACTTGCTTAGGTATACCGAATTACTTAGTACAAGGAAACCATTATTGACTACGCCATTTATCAAAATACAAAGTAATATAATTAGTTTAGTACAAGAAAATCATTATTAACTACCACATTTCTTCGCGTTCCCTTCGCTCATTGTTCGGGTTTTTCCCTGACAATACCTCTCTGTCTTCGCATGTTTGCGGTGCCCTTGTCCTTTCCACTCGAGATCCTAAGGGCTCTTGACCTGCTTGTGGAATAGGTAATGTCGGTATGGGAATCGCGAGAGACGGACTTGGGTTTGTTGGGATGGTATTTTCGAGAGGCCTCGGAATAGTTTGTGGTCTGGGATGTTCGGGTTGCTGAGGTGTTCGCGTCCAGGAATAAGGATTATGGGTGTTCCAAGGTGCGTGTATGCTCCATTGAGCTGGAGGGGCCCATTGATAATAGTTGTATGGGACTTCAGGTCTGCTAAAACCATAAGTATTGTGTTGAGAAGAGTACCAATCTGTCATGTTAGTTTGTGGTGTTGATTGGTGAACATATCCCGGCACTGGAAAATATGTGGGGTTTGTCCTTGATGATGAGTATACCCTTGTGGTGCTCCCTCTGCTCTCCATGCTAAGTTGTGTGGGTGAAAATCAGTGACATACCCGTATCCTTGAGGGGGTTGTGTGACACTTGGTATTTGTCGTGGATCTTGGATCTCTGCTCTTAGTGGATTTAGCCCTGCTGGAGCTGGAGTGGTTGATGTGAGGGCTACTTGCAGTGTTTGCTCGACGAGATTTGCGAGATCCGCCTGGGAAAAGGATTGTTGGTTCTCTAAACTGGTGGTACTTCTCTGCTTTGTCGCAACAGCTTCAGGTCTTTCCAATCTCGCCTCTTCGCGGGGTTGTTGGAGAGCTTGTAAGATCGGATGTACTGTAGCTGGTGTTGTTTTCTCTGGTTCTTCGCGAGGGTGTTGGAGAGCTTGCAAAATCGGGTGTACTGTAGCTGGCGTTGCTCTCTCTGATCCTTGATTTGATGGTACAGGGTCTTCTGGTTGTTCAAGGTCGATTTGCTGCGGAATTAAATCGCCGATCGCTTTTTGTACTGCTGATGCTTCAGTATTTAGCTTGTTTGGTTGAGGTTCAGTGCTCGTCGTATCTGGTTGTGGTTGATGAAGCGGATCACATGGTGCACGAGGTGTAGGAAGGTCGATCTGATGCTGAGATTCAGATCCAATCTCTTTAAGAATGAATTGTTTCTCTTTGCTTAGTTTACTGGTTGTAAACTCCAGATCTAGCCGCCTGGGCTGAATCGTACTCTTATTCTCATTCATTTCTCAATTTACCAAATGCAATTTCGAAATGCCAATGATACGTCTAGATTTGGCAGAGATCAACAATAGTATGGAGAGAGAGATTGAGAGGTGAATTCGTAAATCTTTATTGATCACAGTGTTACAATAGTCTGTTTCAGTAATCAACCCCCCTCTATACAATGGTCTACTCCTTCTATTTATATACTTCAAGTAGGAGATTCTCTTGCTGATGTCACCCATCAGCCATTAGGCCACTTGACCCGTCTGGTCTACCCGAGTTCACCTTAGACAGGAGTGACGAAAGTTTTTTGTTCCTCATTCATCATCCGAGAAGACTCGATTTATTTTCCCGAACTATTCTCGGGTCATAGACCCTCGTCTCGTGAGTTAGGCCTGTTGGGCCGAGCCCTATCATTAGCCCCTGAACTTGTGATGAGAGCCTCATTGGAAGTTGAAATTAGTTCTCGGTTCCACGAATCTGGGGCAATGACTCTTGGTTCATAAGCGAAGGTATGAATCTTTGACTCCCTTCGGTCGGGGAAAAGAGATATTATGAGCCCTTGAGGCCAAAGACTTACAAACTCGGATTCTGAGTGAAAAAACACTTAATCCACTCGGAGGGAAAAATTCTTAGATTAAGTCCTTGTGTTTGGACTCTAAGGGATTTACGAACCGAGCCCTTGAGTTCCGAATATGGACATTTCGGACGAGATAGCGACTTGAAGGAGCCTTTGAGTCCCGAACATTGACATTTCGGGCAGGAGAGCGACTTGAAGGAGCCCTTGAGTCCCGAACATTGACATCTCGGGCAGGAGAGCGACTTAAAGGAGCCCTTGAGTCCCGAACATTGACATTTCGGGCCAAAGAGCGACTTGAAGGAGCCCTTGAGTCCCGAACATGGACATTTCGGGCGAAAAAGCGACTTCAAGGAGCCCTTGAGTCCCGAACATTGACATCTCAGGCAGGAGAGCGACTTGAAGGAGCCCTTGAGTCCCGAAAGTTGACATTTCGGGCCACAGAGCGACTTGAATGAGCCTTTGAGTCCCGAACATTGACATTTCGGGCCAAAGAGGGACTTGAAGGAGCCCTTGAGTCCCGAACACGAACATTTCGGGCGAAAAAGCGACTTCAAGGAGCCCTTGAGTCCCGAACATTGACATCTCGGACAGGAGAGCGACTTGAAGGAGCCCTTGAGTCCCGAAAGTTGACATTTCGGGCCAAAGAGTGACTTGAAGGAGCCCTTGAGTCCCGAACATTGATATCCGTGAGGCGCTTACTCTGAATAAAACACACTTACTCTGTGGCACCGCCACTAAGAGGTTCACAATCACAGGGTAACATCGACGAGACGCGTTGACTCCGAAGCATTGTCTCTAGGAGGTTTGCGACTGATTCTTTGCGGTGTAGTCCTCTACGAGATGCGCTTGAACCCTTGGCGAGATAGCGAGCCCCTGAACTCCTAAGTCCCTCGTGGACTGAGGAGCTCTTGAGTCCCTAAGTCCCTCGTGGACTAATGAAAGACGATTTATAATCACAACTTTCATACACGAAATGCGTTTACTCCGAGATTGGTTCTCAAAGAGGGTCACGACTTACTTCTTTTGTTTGATGCGCTTACTTCGAGATCAACTCTCGAGGAGGGTCACGACTTACTTCTTTTGATTTTTATGCGCTTACTCCGAGAATTCTCTCGAGGAGAGTCACGACTTTTCTTTTTCATTGCGCTTACTCCGAGAATTCTCTCGAGGAGGGTCACGACTTTTCTTTTTCAATGCGCTTACTCCGAGAATTCTCTCGAGGAGGGTCACGACTTTTCTTTTTCATTGCGCTTACTCCGAGAATTCTCTCGAGGAAGGTCACGACTTTTCTTTTTCATTGCGCTTACTCCGAGAATTCTCTCGAGGAGGGTCACGACTTTTCTTTTTCAATGCGCTTACTTCGAGAATTCTCTCGAGGAGGGTCACAACTTTCCTTTTTCAATGCGCTTACTCCGAGAATTCTCTCGAGTAGGGTCACGACTTTCCTTTTTCAATGCGCATACTCCGAGAATTCTCTCGAGGAGGGTCACGACTTTCCTTTTTCAATGCGCTTACTCCGAGAATTCTCTCGAGGAGGGTCGCGACTTTTCTTTTTCAATGCGCTTACTCCGAGAATTCTCTCGAAGAGGGTCACGATTTTTTTATGCGCTTACTCCGAGATGATCTCGAGGAGGGTCACGACTTTTTTTTTTCAATGCGCTTACTCCGAGAATTCTCTCGAGGAGGGTCACGACTTTTCTTTTTCATTGCGCTTACTCGGAGAATTCTCTCGAGGAGGGTCACGACTTTTCTTTTTCAATGCGCTTACTCCGAGAATTCTCTCGAGGAGGGTCACGACTTTTATTTTTCAATGCGCTTACTCCGAGAATTCTCTCGAGGAGGGTCACGACTTTTCTTTTTCAATGCGCTTACTCCGAGAATTCTCTCGAGGAGGGTCGCGACTTTTATTTTTCAATGCGCTTACTCTGAGAATTCTCTCGAGGAGGGTTGCCCGACTTTTTTTTTTGTGGTATAGTCTCTTGACCTTCATACACACTGCAGTGTCAAATGGTATCCTGCAGCTTCCTTGCCGACGGTGACCCAGATCTAAACCTTGACGACCTCATCGTCGATTTCGATTATGTGCGCTGCAAACTTCAACTCCAATTGTAGACTTCCCTGACAATACGAGTCCTGACATTGGAATCGCCTACGAGCACCACCTTGAGGAGGTAGTCGTTGTGTTGGCAGTGAACAACGATATCTCACTGGTCTCAGGGCAGAAGACGACGAGCTGCGTGGTTGAGTATGCTCCAAGTGAGTGGCGGCGGTCTCGCGACAGTAAGGAAGGCAAAGGAGGTGTTGAGGCGGAATGAAGAAAGTTGTGGCCGACCCGAGATTCACGGTGACAGTGACTGTGCCGTGAGATCGCCTGGATGCCTCCACTGATCGAATTAGATGTTGCGAGACCGTTGTCTTGAGATTGAGCTGAGAGGATGACGACGAGTATTGTGCTGATTGAGAATTGATCGACTGATTAGGATAATTCAAGATTGACAAAGGTAGATCGTCATGGGTGGATGAAGATGATAAGACAGATCTGAGTAATGGATCGAAAAAAAGGAGATCTGATGCTTTGTTTTATATCTCAACAAAAGATCGACATAGATTGAAAAAGGGGATCTGGAATTATGCTCTCAAATCTCGCTCACAAACGGATTTTGAATTGTTGAAAGTGATGAACGGAGAAAACTGTGTCTTCTCCGACCACCACCCTCGTTTTATTTTTCAGGTGGGCGCCAGTTGATACGTCTAGATTTGGCAGAGATCAACAATAGTATGGAGAGAGAGATTGAGAGGTGAATTCGTAAATCTTTATTGATCACAGTGTTACAATAGTCTGTTTCAGTAATCAACCCCCCTCTATACAATGGTCTACCCCTTCTATTTATAGGCTTCAAGTAGGAAATTCTCTTGCTGATGTCACCCATCAGCCATTAGGCCACTTGACCCGTCTGGTCTACCCGAGTTCACCTTAGACAGGAGTGACGAAAGTTTTTTGTTCCTCATTCATCATCCGAGAAGACTCGATTTATTTTCCCAAATTATTCTCGAGTCATAGACCCTCGTCTCGTGAGTTAGGCCTGTTGAGCCGAGCCCTATCAGTTCCCATTTATTCGGCTTCTCTGACATCCATATAACCCTCGTTACAAGAGAACCTCTTCTGTCCAACGGTTTAGAAATGTGTAGTTTCCATTTATTTGGCTTCTCTGATATCCATATCAGCAGCAGTGAAGGTACCATGTATCCAATTTGAACATTTTTCTCATATTATTAAGCTTCTTCTTCTATCGAGGCAGCAAACTATAAGGTACCTTTTTCTCATATCCAGTGAATGTACCTTTGAACTGCGTTTTTCACACACAAAAAATGTGTACACTCTGTGTAAATTTAACATGGCTATATGTTCAAGGTATACACTCTGCGTTTTTCTGATTTCAATATGGCTAAATTAACCATGGTGTACACTCTGCCATTTATAAGATTAATATGTATGATCTGGTGCAAATTAATTTTCTGTCTAAATTGAAAACATGGATTTATTTTCAAGGCTGCAAATTAACCACTCTGCGTTTACATAATTTCCTGTTTAGCTTTATTGTGGCCAATGCTGATATGGTGCTGAGAAAGACTGAAGTTGCAGAGAAGAGAATAAATGTTCAAAGGGAATATAAGATGCTTTTAAAAGAGACTGAAGTTGCAGATGCTTTTCAAATGTTTTATGTCTCGTATCATGTTTGTATTTCATGTTTGTTTATCATGTCTGTACCAAGTTGTTTGTTGCTTTAAATTTCTTGTTTTGTACCTTGTTAAGAGATACCATGCTTTAATGTACCAAGTTTATTTGCGTTTTGTAACTTCATATTCTTGGTTCTCATTTGTAACTCCATGTTGAGTCGGAGATCACCTAGTACCCAGTACCTAAACACGGTACATGGATGCACCTAAATGAATTGTAAATGCTTGTCACCTAGTACCCTCTGTGCCTAGTAATTATGCTTGTCATGTTGGTACATATATAGTTGAATACATCATGCCTCTGTACCAATGTATAGTTGAACGCATAACAAATATAATTCTTAACAAAATCAACAAGTTGAATTCATTACTAAAACATATCCAGTAAACATATTCAACTTAGACAAGTCATCATAGTCATATGCACTATCTGGTTTGACATCTTCAACTTCTTCCGCACTATCCTCATCATCAACCTTTGCTTTCTTTCTAGCCTTCCTTTGCACTTTCTTTAGCTGAAAATAAAAATGAAATTTTAAATAATTACTTTGCCTCATCATCTCAGCAATCTACATGAATTTTGAAGCAAATCGGACGCTGTGAATTGTGACTCACCAAAGGCCCGTGAGTCGCGACTCACCATAGCAAAACTCTCTCTCTCTATATATATATAATTATATATGTTGATTGCGTATGTGGGACTCAATTATGAGAAATTGGAGAAAATTGATGGAGAAAAACTAATTGCTAAGTACGAGAGAACCATCATTATCAAGAAACAAGTTATTTTGTAAGGTTTTGTAACTAATTAGCTTTTTTTCATATAATCCTAATAAAAAGTTATTTTCATTTTTTTAAAAAGGAGAAGGAAAAAATAATATGATCAAAGGAGGTCCCAAAATATTACGATCATTAATATTTACTTTAAAAATATTTTATATAGACGCCTTCCCATAATGTTCTCTCTCTTTTGACTTGAACTTATGACCATGTTTTAATGATGATGAAAAAAATTCTCTAACAATATTGTCAAGATATGAAAATAATGTTCCTTATCGTTGTCTATCACTAAATTGATTCTAATCTAGCCCGTCCTTCTTCCGTCATTCTTTGATCATATTCACTATTAGTATCATAATTCTTGGAATGTTAGATTTGTTAATTTAAACCAAGTTTGTTTGTCATCTTTTCCATTTCTTGGAAGGGTCTGAAAAACCAAATTAGACCTCTTGTGCGTGAATGTCTGAAAATACTTCAGTAGTTCGGAGTTTCGCACAAGGACGAAGAAAGAAAAGGAGACGGTAGAAGGTGGAAGAAGACTGATCTTTTTGTATTTTGAGCTTCACTTGCTAAATTTGTAAAAAAGGACAATAAATGAAATGTGTTATTATGTTTAGAAACTTTCAAATTATTTTATTTGAAGAATAAATAGATCCAATAAAGCTTGCAATTCTAGGGTTTAATTCTCTATGGCACTAAATGTGAAATTACACAAATCCTTTTGCTCGAGGGAGAAATTGATCTGGTGACTGGTGGACATACGACTTCAACCAACTATTAACGGTATAAAGGAATGAGTTCCTTATAGTATTTTTTTTTATGCCAACAAAACGGAAAATAAATAATTTCATTAAACTTGAACAATGTAAGAGAAGTACAAATATTGTGACGTTTAAAGCAACAAAAATGTATTACTAATCCGAAAAAATACTAACCTTATCATATCCACAAAATTTAGATTATTAAAATAGCAGAAACTAATATTATTCTATATAAAATTTATAAATTACAAGTAAGTAAGAATAGTTACACTATTTCCATCCCTCCGAGTTCCGACCCAATCTAATAGCAAAAATCACGTTATATTGTTGACCCAACGGAAGGCGGGACAACTCCAGTCATGCACAACTTGAGAAGACTAGATCAAAAAACAAAATCAGGCTAGAGTAGAGGGAATCACATCCTCTGCCAACCATTTATGGTTGGTAGAGGGCCAACGTTTGATCTAAACCGTTAGATCTAATCTCAATGGATAAGGGAGCCCCGTGCATGTAACCTAGATTGATAGGCCTGAAAAATTTTAACCGTCGAGATTAGATCTAACGGCTCGGATCAAACGTTGGCCCTCTACCAACCTCAAAAAGTTGGTAGAGGATACGCTCCCCAGAGTAGAGGTCTAGGCAGCGGATGAAGAGGAAGCGAACATGACACGCTCCCGCCTGTATGCTTGTCTCTCTCTCCTCTGACTCTTTTCGTCTTCTCTTCTTCTCTCCTTTTTCTATCCCTTTCAAACCCAATTCAATCCCTCAAATAAACCCCAGTTAAGTCTCAGTCTCCAATTCTCTCTCTAAACCTCGAAATCGATCCTTATGGGAAGCTCCGAGGAGAGAGTCGTGGCGGTGATCATGGTCGGTGGCCCCACCAAGGGTAACTTGAGCAATCCTCTTCTCAGATCTAAGCCAATTTGTTTCCAAGTTTGGAGTTGATTCGATTGGGTTTTTGGTTTTTAATTTGAATTTTGGTTTTGGGTTTTCAGGGACTAGATTCAGGCCTCTGTCGTTGAATGTGCCCAAGCCTTTGTTTCCGTTGGCAGGACAGCCCATGGTGCACCATCCCATCTCTGCATGCAGAAATGTATGTAAGGATTGATATAGATCAATTATGTATAATGATTTTTTGTGGGTTTTTCAGTGGTTATTTTGTTTGATACCTCGTGTAGCATAATAACTTGGCAATACTGAGCTTAGAAGGAAGTCAATGCAAATCTGCATTCTTTCAGGGGTTTAGTTCATGAATAATAAAGTCAATATTGCCTATAAGAGTTTAAACCATAATGATTAATCTATCGTTGGAGGGTTCAGAACGCAAATGAATGTGTTTTCCAGTCAAGAAGGGTATATTTGTACAACTAAATTTGATAATACATGGGAAAAGTTTGTAATTTTTTACAATATTTGAGAAATTGAAAAACCAAGGATTTGTATCGGGTAACAAGTGTTTTTTTTAATCAATTTATGTACTAACTTTTTGTTTTGAAATTTCTAGATCCCTAATTTAGTACAGATATACCTTATTGGATTCTATGAGGAGAGAGAATTTGCTTTGTATGTCTCTTCTATCTCGCATGAGCTCAGAGTGCCCGTTAGGTGCCTTTTTAACATTTTTTTTTTCATGTTTTCAGACTTCATATTTTTTGCTCTTTTTCCATTTCATTAAATCTGTATCGTTTTGTATTGTAGATATTTAAGAGAGGATAAGCCCCATGGCTCTGCTGGAGGCCTCTACAGCTTTAGAGATCATATAATGGAAGAAAGCCCGGTTTGTATATAAAATTATCCCATTAGTTTGGAATTTTGATTCATAGTTTGAATGTGAATTATGTAAAGCAGTTTTACCACGAGGTTTATTAGCCATGTCTTACCCTGGTAACAGTCCCTAAAGGACACAATGATGCTCTCTATTTATAAAGGTTAAGCTGTGATTTTAGTTGAAACTCTGCACAAGCAAACACAAGTTTGACTAAGAATTTAAGATTATTATTATTTTTATAGCATAATAGTACCAGTAAGTTCAGTACAATAGAAATGGCCAATAAATCTAACTGAGCCTAGATAGTGTGAAATAGATCTCTTAATTGGACTGGTACATAGTGTCAGAGTTATTACAGAATAAACTATAACCATATCTTTTTTGTGCTTCGCAGTCGCATATTGTTTTGCTGAACTGTGATGTATGTTGTAGCTTTCCTCTTGAAGCGATGCTGGGTATGTGTTTTTAAGTTCTCCTTTTCAATAGTTGTTAATTATAATCATTTTCTTTTGTATTATAGATTCTTGCTAACATGAGACGGATATTATTGTCCAACTAGCCCTTTTTTTATAGTAGGAACTTCAAGCATCATTTTATTTCTTTTTTCTTCAAAGCATTACAATTGTACGAATTTAAAACCTAGGTTGCAATTTTGGCACATGGTTTACTATTACACTGAAATATGGGTACATTATATGCTGGTTTTAATTCATGTGATATGTTGATGCTTAGCCTAAATCGGGGTTTCAAACTGTCTCCGCAACAAACTAAAAACTAAAATATCGTACTCTTGAAATGCAGGGGCCCACAAAAGTTATGGTGGCATAGGCACTATGCTTGTAATAAAGGTATTTCTTAAATCATTAGAGCTCTTCAATTTAGCTATTGTTTTCCTTTTCATATTTGTAACCTTTGCACCTTTGACAGGTTTCAGCTGAGTCAGCAAGCCAATTTGGTGAGCTAGTTGCGGATCTTGAGACAAAAGAGCTTCTACACTATACTGAGAAACCTGAGACATTTGTGAGTATATCTAACTATGGAAGTGGCCTTATTATATGCAGTGCACATCCATTAATTTGTTGTTGATTATCATGTAGGTGAGTAATCTGATAAACTGTGGAGTGTATATATTTACGCCTGAAATTTTTTCAGCCATAGAGGATGTATTTAAGCAAAGAAAAGAAAGAGGTAGGTACTTTTCCCTCTACCAATGCTGTAGTGGTGGGTAGTTTGGCCTCATTGTCAGGTCTAGTATTATTATGGTGCTTTTGAATGCCAGAAAATACAGGTGAATACCAGTGATACTTGTCCTTGTACTTTTGTTTTTACTTTTACTTGCTGTTTTATTTGTCCTGGGAGGTTGCAACCAAATGATGCTTTTTGGCACCTCAATCCATTTATATTCTATTAATTTTATCAAGCTTGATTAAATTAGTAGTTAGTTGGGGATTGGATTAATTACCTTTTTGTGTCGTTATCTCAGCAAATTTGCGCCGGGTTTCCAGCTTTGAAGCTCTCCTATCCGCTACAAAGTATGAACTAATTCCAATAAAACTGCTTTATAGTGTGCATTGTATCTGCACTTTCATATGTGTAATTAATTCTAGTTCCTGCCTAGACCTTTTAAAATCATCTCAAATGCAAGTTCCCCAAGATGCTTACTCTCGAGCATTTCAAACTTTGGGGATTGACACATTTGGTTTCAAAATATGAAACTATAAGCATATGCATAGAATTATGAAAAAAAATTCTAAACAGGCAGAAGGCAGTGTAGTGAAATTAATAACAATGTATAAGCCTGTATATAATGAAATGCATGGTAGGTATCTTTGGGCATCATGTACTTAGTCTTTTATTTACCCCTCTCTTTCCAGAAAATCTTACAATTGCTTTGCAACTTTGTTCAGTACCTTCATGGTAAGTTAATTTTTAAATTTTTGTTAATTATGAACAGAGCTCTTCCTGCAGATTTTGTGAGGCTAGATCAGGATATATTATCCCCTCTTGCAGGGAAAAAGCAACTTTACACATTTGAGACCCTAGATTTCTGGGAACAGATTAAAACCCCTGGGTAAGACGAGCTATTTTCATTTCTCGGGGTCCGTTTTTTTTAAAACAAAATTTTTATAGATTTTTTGTGTACAATCCTTATCATGCCAAGCAGGACCCATGTACCTTTGTAGTTTTGTTACATATCATTAATGGGGCAAGCAGTATATACTACATAATAGCTAGTGCTGTACTCATAGCATAAATGTTTGATTTTGTGAAAGGCAGGACTTATTTAACAAATTAACCACCATGTAAGACCTAAAAGAGGAGGTGATTTTCATTTCTGGTGCTGTGCTGGTAAAATGCTGATAGCACAAATATTTACATATTTGTTCATTGAGTTTCGACTATTGTTCTCATAATGAGGAGAATTGACTTCTGTGTTGGCAATTTATGGATTCTAAACATTCTAGATCATATAAAGAGTATGACACCTTTTACTGCTAGTATCCTAAAACATTCATGAATGGTCGTGTACCCATATACAAATAAAAAAGCTGGAAGGAAATTGATCACAGCTTTTATTGATGAACATTTTGTACCATCAGGATGTCATTGAGGTGCTCGGGTCTATACCTGTGTCAGTACAGACACACATCTCCTCAGCTCTTAGCCTCAGGAGATGGTACGAAAAAAGCCACCATTACTGGTGACGTTTACATTCATCCTTCAGCCAAAGTACACCCTTCTGCAAAGGTATGAATTCTTTTTGTACATTCAGCTATTTTGTTTTTTGAAATAGGCAGGCATAACTGCATAAGTTATTTCTTACTAGTAGTATGGATTCATATAGAGAAATAAATAGGGCAAACTATATGCTATTAGAATCCATAGAGAAATAAATAGGGCAAACTATGTGCTATTAAATATGAGACTTTACACTGCTGTCCAGTAGTACCCTATTAGCCACTAACTGGTAAGCACTTGGTCTGGGGCTAGCACGCATTTACTATTTGATAATTTAGAATTAACCTTTTTCACAGATTGGACCTAATGTCTCAATTTCTGCAAATGCACGAATTGGAGCTGGCGTGAGGCTCATCAGCTGCATTATTCTAGATGATGTTGAAATTATGGTAGAATTAGGATTTAAGTCTTCAATCTTTCAAATACTACAAAACTGTGTGTCTGGAATGTTTAATGTACCTTCTCTTTGACAGGAAAATGCAGTGGTGATCCGTTCTATTGTTGGTTGGAAGTCGACCATTGGCAAATGGTCCCGTGTACAGGCATGCCTCTCACTGTTGAAATGCCATTGATCTTTTTTTTTGTTATTTTCTTGCTTATATTGTGTTTGAAAAAAATGCTTTGAAAATTTCAGGGGGAGGGAGACTATAATGCCAAGCTCGGAATCACCATTCTTGGTAAGATCATTTTAATTTTTGTATTAACCTTTCTTTTTCAATACAATTGATTAAAGTTAAACAAGCACAGGAGATGACTGTCGGTAGTTTTCTTCCTATACTAAGTACTGTAGCATTTGTAAAAGAAAAGGATTGCTGTAGCATAAAAATCCAGAAAGAAAAAAAAAACCAAGATATGGTCTGTTGTAACCATCCAGTCTAGACCTTCCTTGCTACCTTAATGCATTTTAGTCTTGTGTATTTGTCAACCTATAGAAGTGACTCATATTTGTATAATCATTTATTATTTTCTTTACGCTAATAGGTGAAGCTGTTGATGTTGAAGATGAAGTTGTTGTAATAAATAGTGTGGTATTACCTAATAAGACCTTGACCGTCAGTGTTCAAGAGGAAATTATTTTATAATTTTTTTTTTCTCGAAGCTTAAGCAAAGAGTATTTTTGTATCACTACCAGACAGGATTTTTAAGTTTTTTATTGTCGCATAGTTTGTAGTCCTCGTTAAATTGTGTACACACTCTTGCTTGTATTTTTTTTCCAATACACAATTTATTTATTGTTTGAGAGATCTTTAGAGTTAGTATTGTACTATTGAACAAAAATAAGATACCCTTATGATTTAAATAAATACTTTCGTGGTAAATTTACAGACTAATGCTACCATCCTTTCAGAACAAATTCTGTTGATTTGTGCTCTCTTTCTCGAAATTGACAGTAGCAGCCGAAGTTGATTCAACAAGTGGTATTCATTAATCAGAACAAGAAACAATTAGAAAATATTCAACCAACTGCCAAAAGGAAAAATTAAGGACTTTACAAGAACAAATCAACCAGTACAAGCCTTTAACCAGAGCCCAGAGCTATGCATCATGTATAATCTGTGTCTGCAATTTATCATGCATCATGTTCCTTCCTAGGAAGCTAGCGCGTGGAGGATTTACTGAATCAAAAAAATAATAATAATAAATAAAAAACAATGATACTATCAGGTAAAGGTATATTTGTTAGAGATATGTCCTAGAAGCCAATAATATCTGGCTACTTCTATGATTTTATGTCATTGATGATTTCATATCATTTGTTCCTTGATTTATGTGTTGACAGTTCATTCAGGTTGAGGATCTGAATTATAGATCGTTGTTTTTCATTTAGTAGTAAATGACAACAATAAATCTAAAACGTCCATAATCTTGATAATTAACAAGGAACATTAATTATCAATAAGATTAGTATGCAAGTTAAGTGATGATTAAGTTCTATAAATCATAGGTTAAGAGTAACCAACTTAATTGCATATGTTTATGTTAATTGAACATAGTACAGGACATGACCCAACGAAATAAATATATGGATTGTGTTATGTGTCATTATTTATTTCGTTATGATTTTGATTCTAAGTTTGAGATGTTTATCTTTTCCACATGAGGATAGGTTCAATAAATATCGTCTACCGCTGATTCCTGATAAGGGCTGCTATACGGACGTTATTTATGTTCTCTTGAATTGTGCGGGGAAAAGCTAAATCATCAAGAAAACCGTATGTCCCTCATTAATTTATTTAGTGAGTGATGATATCGTGAGACATAAGAATCAAAATAGAGAAATACTCTTATTCTCTTATGCAAGATTTAAATACTGTAGCGGTACATTATTTATGCGAATTATGAATCATAACGTGTTGCTAGATACCGCTTATTCACATGATCAGTCTCGTTTGATAATAGTTATTACTTTTCTTTTGCCTCCTGCTGTCTATAACAGATTTCCAAGCGAAAGTTGTGGACTTCACCTAAATTAATCATCTTAGGGGCCGTTTGGATCGCTTAAGAATTTGGGGAAGTTGCAATTCATAGGAATAAATTTATTAGGAAGTGTGTAACTTTGTGAAGAGTTTGGATTGTTTCTAATAAATTTATGGTAGGAAGATGAAATTCCCCAAATTCCTTGGGGAATCCAAACATCCCCTTAGTTAAGATCGGAATCTGGGATTCCGATCTCGTGATACTATTTAAAATATTATTATTATATTGATATTATTTTTAATATATTATATTAATTTAATATTATTTTTAAATTTTTCGGTTTTTTTTTTCAGTTGCGAAAACTTTTTGTAAAAAGTTAAAGACCCAAATAGGCCCAGTTTAATAACAACCATTCTAAACACTCCCCAACTCCGACCGCACGCCTTTGGCGAAGAAACACAAAACGCCCCACACTCTGTCCACGTCATCGATCCGCACCTCACCCCAACCCAATCTCGACCACCAATTCTCGAATCGACGGTTATCCTTAACAGTCCACGGATCGACTACCCTTTCCTATTTCCTATAAATACAAAACCGAGATCCACCAATCTCCCTCCCAAGTCCCATCTCCTCATAATTTAATTATCCCTCTCTCTCCCTCTTCTCTGATCAAATCCCAAATCAAATCGGCGACAATGTCAGGTCGTGGAAAGGGAGGCAAGGGGTTGGGGAAGGGAGGCGCCAAGCGCCACAGGAAGGTGCTCAGAGACAACATCCAAGGCATCACCAAGCCGGCCATCCGGCGCCTGGCGAGGCGTGGCGGCGTCAAGCGTATCAGTGGCTTGATCTACGAGGAGACACGTGGCGTGCTCAAGATCTTCCTCGAGAATGTGATCAGAGATGCCGTGACCTACACTGAGCACGCCAGGAGGAAGACTGTCACTGCCATGGACGTCGTCTACGCGCTCAAGCGCCAAGGAAGGACCTTGTACGGATTCGGGGGTTAGATTGGTGTTAGGGTTTGGTGTTTGGTTGTGGGATTATTTTGTTTTCGGGTTTCGGGTTTTTGGAATGGGATAGTGGTAAGGAGTGCTTTCTTTGTAGTTGGGGTGCCAAGTGGCTGTTAGATGCTAATGTAAAGATGACTTCTTGATTAGTGAACAATTTTTAGCTTTGAGCTTTTAAATTGCTTCTTGATTATTAGAACACTCGTGATTCTCTCTTGCTTTCTCTCATTTGTTACTTAATTTATCGAGGGTTTGCAATACTCGTAGTTCTTGTGATTTCAAATTCGTTCAATCCAGATGTCGGCCAAAAACTACTGGACGACAATGTTTTTTAGTCGAGATGCTCAAGATTGTACTAGATTCTTGTTTAAGTTCTTGAATCTAGATAAATCGCAAATTCAAAATATCTGATTGCCCTGTCGAAAACCACATCTGGTTCGGAAAAGTTGAGTACATTTATTTTTTATATTCATTCTAAGTTAAGAGGCGATAAAACCTGATTTGCCCCAAAAAAAAGGGTCAGATTAATAATTTTATTAAACTCCAAACCCGTATGCGATGCGAAGTAGGAAACAGACCAAAATTAAGCAATCCAAATCTGAAACACGATATAGATACTAATCCTACCCAGAAGTCAAATCACATGCACACCTCGAATTTAAAACAGGTTGGCACCTTTCACCACTGGTTCTTTTTTCCCGACCAAAATATAAGGCTTAATCACAGGTTGGCTTCATACACATCATAAAAATAACTGTAACATTGAATTTTCAAACGTTGCTTGCAAATTATCCCCAATAGCATTGTAAGTTTGTAACAAAAGAATGTTGATCATTTTCAGAACAATCAAGTTCCCTATTAATCAATAATTAATTGCGCTAATCAACAACACAAGCACACCTGATTAACTATCTCAACTTAACAACAACTAAGAACATCAACTCAATTTCAGCGAAGCAAACTTTGTAGCAATATCCATGGCCTCCTCTAGCCGTGATACATCACTTCCCTGAAAGCCATACAGAATATTTAATATACACCACCAATTCAATTAAAAGTACCTGCAACTTATAAATTTTCATTATATTTCTGCTATAAGCATGTTAAGATATACTATACCTGCCCTTGTGCAATTCCATTCTTACCGCCACCACCTTTACCATTAAGTGGGGCCAGTGCAGCAGTTAGCCACTCTAGCACCTTAATTCCTTCCTTTGCTGGGGGTACAGCAGCATATACAACAGCCTTATTTAATGTTTCGTCAGAGCTAAATACCATTATTGGCAGACTCTGCGCAAGATTAAATACAGAGAATAGTTAAAAGATAGTAGCAACTAGCAACAACAACCAATGTAAGACCAAGAATGCTTGGGATTATCAAAACATAGGTGTTATTCAATATCTGATACTCCACTCAGCAAAAACCCTAACCTAGCTTTGAAAGGTTGCCAAAAAAAAACAAACCAAACATTGCAGACACATACCAATTTATCAATGACTTTAACAACAGCTTCACGAGCAGCAGTGGTGTCAAGACCGACATCAAGCCGAGTGACACAAAAAGGTTTTCCCTCAGCTACTGCTGCCTCCGCAACGTCTGTTGCTACCTTGATTGCCTTCTGGATGTTTTCCTCTCCTTGCTTCTTTTTTGCCTTCCTGAGTTGCTCCTGCATGGTCACATGGATGCATATCAGTGAAGCAGATTTAAGTACATAAGGGTTTGACAATCATGATAATAGATGAGAGAATACCTCTAGTTTGGAGATTTTCCCTCTTAGATCTGCTTTTGTTGCTGCAGGAATAGCCGCAGCATCTATGCGACTCTTCAAAGAAGCAACTTTCTGTAATAAATTCAACATATAATTACGTATAACATATTTCCTTAATACCACTATCTAAATAATGTAAGTATGTAACACCAGAAAAACCAGTCTTTTTTTTCAAGTTGTGATCGTGCTTAACTTTTTTATCCACAGGTCCATTATTGACATATGACAAGAGGCTAACAATTGGCAGGAGGAACATACCTTCTCTTGTGTGCCACCCTCCGATTTGACAACATCCTCAAATTCAGTATAAAATGACGAAGCAAGCTCCATAGCCTTGTATGCACATTCAGTTGTAACAGCTGTGATCCTTCGAACACCCTTTGCAATGCCCTCCTCTTGTAAAAGTGCAAATGCTTTGGCATCTCTTGTGTTGGATATATGAGTCCCTTTACAGGTATTTTGTTAAATTGTCATATAGATGAAGATAACATAGACACATTACAAGAACAAAAATCACCAAACTATATAATGTTTTCATATGCAGATGTACCTCCACACAACTCTGTTGATATGGAGAGCCATTCTTTGTTCTCTGGGTCGCTGAGTAGATTGTCGACGTTTTGGCCAATGGAAACAACTCTAACTGGATCAGGGTATATCTGTTTATGAATAAAATAATTGGAATTACAAAATCTTGAAGCAATTTTTTTATCTCCCAAGCAAAGTTCAGAGCATTTACATATTTCTTTCCCCCTAATTTTCTTTTATTTTAGTGGCATGTATTTTTTTTATATTTAACTGTCTGATGCCTTCCCCGATAGGACAATGGACACTGGTCGATAAATACTGATCGTTACTATGAATTGATACAAACTGCATCCTTTGAGAATAGAAGCACTAAAGAATGAAAAAGGAAAGATTACTTCTCCAAATACAGCCCTTAGTCCATTTATACGCTTTGCAGAAGCAAGGCTAACTTCTTGTGCATACACATCCAGCTCGTCTTTTATCTGCTTGTTGACAATTGACTCAATTTTTTTCAGGTCCTCAGGAGAAACTGGCTTTCCTGTTATTTATCATATCAATACTTTATTTTTTGGAAGTTCAAATTTATCTTCAAAAGAAATGAAATATATACTCTGATTCAATATTTTAGATGATTGCATCAATGTCAACATAACCAATGTTAACATGAACCAATCAAATCTTTGATCCCTTTTTCATTTTCTTTTCACTATTATATGTAGTCAAATTAAGTATATAACTGGTGAAAACTAAGCTTAATATGTCGGGTACTAGTTTCTACTAGATAAAGTTGGGTACAGTACTAGTTTAAATTAGATAAAGGTATATCAAATCTTCTACCATGAGAGAAATCATATCTCAGTTTCTCTGGAAGAACAATGGAACCCTTCTGATCAATATGATCACCAAGCACCTCCTGCATTCCAAAAGGTCAATATATCACAAATAGCTCAGGTCAGCTTTCAGTTTTAATGTTAGAAATTAATCCAATTGTAGCAAGAGCATTAAGGCATAAAAGTCATTCCTTGTAACATTACTGATCTAGGAATACTACCAACCATCAATGTGTGCAACTTTGATTGGTCAGGTTTGATCAACAGGACCAAGTACTATTATTCCAACATCAAGAAGATAAATCTTACGGAAAAACATACCCTTAGAGCAAAATTGAGCATATGAGTGCATGTGTGGTTTGGAGCAATCAGTGTACGTCTTCCATAATCAACCTAATAACATAATAATAGCATTTAAATGTCAATTGAGAGATAAGAACCAAAATAACTACAAATGAGATCCGATATTACAAATAAAACCTTGCATGTGACTTTATCTCCAACCGACAAAGGCTTGCCAACCTGGCTAACTGAACCAATGTGAACAACATAGCCAGCGTAGACCTGAACATTGGTCGCTGTAAATGACCCAAAAGGTCCTTCAATTGACCCAGTATCAAAAATCTGTCAAAGATAAAAAAAAAAAATCATGCCAAATTTGCATAGTCTATTCTTTTTGTACAAAATTTTTCAAAGAAAAGAGGAATCAATACCTGGCCACCTTGCTCAGCATAAAAACTTGTACTTTCCAAAACAATACCAACATCATGTTCAGATGAGGAAAAAACTTTAACAAATTCAGAGCCAGTGTATATGGCCTTGACCACACTCTCATGATCCTAATAAAAGCATTAAGAATAGAGAAGAAATCCATTTTAGATGAAATGCCAATCAGGCAAAATGACATAACATAAAAGTATTCGACTTGTAGAAATATCCTCAACAAAATATAGCATCCCAGTTTTTAATAATATAAAGAAATTTTTTTATCACCTTATGCCAAATAAACTTGTAACTATCATCTGTTGCATTTACACCACTCTTGCGTAGATGTGCTGTGGCCTCAGCATCCATTGCAATTGATTCACCTACCACCTGCAATTATTTATAGAAGAAAATAATTTCTTTATATCCCTCGCTCTGTCTTCTATAACATATATTTGTTAGTGTGTGTGTGTGTGTGTGTGTGAAATGTGTGTGCCTCTCTCTCTGTACTGGGTTTGTGCAGGGTGTGCTTTGGTGTGGGGCTTCTTGAGGGTGAAACAAATTTGATAGAAAAGGACCTTATTTCGAGCATTTCTAGCCTTTTGCCTGGCTTCCTCCATTGCAACATTGAATCCATTCACATCAACAGACAGTTTCCTTTCCTCAGCCATTAGCTATTGACCAAAATACAACAATCAATTAGAAATAGAAGGTCTACAAATATAACAAAAAACATAAAAAAAGATGTAATTTGCAGAGCAAAAAAAATACAAATTGCAGACCTGGGTCAAATCTAATGGAAAGCCATAAGTGTCCCATAGAATGAATGCTTCCTGTTCAGCATAAGAGTACGAAAGTACAATTATTAGATTTCTAAAAGTAGGAAAGGCGTGGCATGAATAAATCCTCAAACAGAATGGAGTAGATAGTTAATTCCAAACGGATAATAGCATTAAAAAAAAAAGTTAAACAAGCTAAGACAATGATTCAATGGGGGAAAAAAAAGGTAAAGAGCCAATTGGTGGTTTGCCAAAAGAATTTCACATGCAAAATTGTTTCAGGCTAGTTTGAAATTTCTATGCTCAACAATTCCATTTCGAGTGGCATTAGAAATAAAAACTTGCCTGCCCACTAAGCATACTCCCTTGAACATCTTGAACTGCCTTTTCAAACTTCTCCTTTCCCTGAAATTCAAGAAGCAATTCTGCCAATTATAAGTAAAAAATCAGAAAGTACTATTGACTGGATAGTATTGTCTAGCCAATTTTAAACTCCAGTCAGGTTAACCTTTGCCAAAGTCCTTCCAAAGCTTTCTTCCTCCTCCTTGATAATTTCTTCAATTTTGGCTTTGTGTTGCCGAAGCTCGGGAAATACTTCTCCCATCACTCGCACAACAACATCTACAAGCCTAAGCACCAAATAAAAGGAATTACAAGAGCTAATTATTAAAGAACATCAAATAGAAGAACCTATGAAATCATACAAATATTACATCATATACTATGTATTGGTATGGGCCAGACACCAATTAATGCATGAAAAACTCTACTGCAAAGTAAATATTCTACCTGGTAATCAATGACCTTCTATTAAAATTTGAATTGTAATATATAACAGCAGGCACCAGATCCTAATATCACAAGTTTGACTTGATCTCAGCTTCTACCTTATTTCTTTTCCCTCATCATTTCACTTGAGACAGATCAACATTTAAACTGAAGCTTAAGAGTTGCTGAACAATAAACCAGACAGTATGCTGACTAGAACATGAATAAGGGAATAACTGAGAATACCTGCTAAAGAAACCATTAGGTGCTTTAAGAACATCCCAGCCATAACGAACAGCTCGTCTAAGTATACGCCTCAGGACATACTCACGGCCCTCATTTCCTAATAAAATCATTTATTAATACATTATACATATATCTCTATTTTATTATATGATAACATTAAAAACATGGAGCAAACAATATACTAAGATCTCAAAATTACATTAGGTCTTGCTTTAAAAGCAATTGAAGAAGGCTATTCTAATTAAGATTATAACATATATTGTGGCAAATAGCAATACTGGACCTGAGGGGTCTGGTTCTGAGCAACCTGCCACACTGTTTGGAAATGTTTTTTCTTCAAATTATTCTAACTTCGTGGCCATTCAAAGTGGTAAACTGGTAACACAGATCTCTACAAAAGTTCGGCATTCTTTTTATTAAGTACCAGGACGAGAGCCATCAGCAATAGCAAAACAAAGAGTCCTTATATGATCAGCCAGCACCCTGTAAGCCATATCCTTTCTGTCAACATCATCAGCCCCAACTTTTCCAGAGTATGGCTCAGCTCCAGTTACCTTCATTTAAGATTCAGGTAAAGAAAAGGAAATTTTACTGCTAAAAGAATGGAAAAACAAATGCAATAGATTGCATCCTAACCAAGAAGAGATATTAGATCAAAAGGATGTGTAGCAGATAAAAAAATAAATAAATAAATAAGGGCTCTGAAAATAATGTGCACATTATGTAATTCAAACCAGTTTATAGTTATTTATCCAAAATAAACATTAGATACAAAATAACAATTTGGAATAACAATATACCTTTTGAATCTCTACAAATATGAGCTTGAATATGTCAGTGTCATAGTTGCTCATTTCTTTTTGAAGCACAGAGGTTAATCGCTCGAACCCCATTCCAGTGTCAACATGCTTTGCCGGCAATGGCCTTAAGCTGCCGTCTGTTTCGCGGTTATACTACAACCAGAATAAGAGATAATATACTTACTTATTAGAAGACCCTTAAGACCAAAATACTTTGTAAAAATCCTTAAGGAAGGGCTTTCAACTAATTTAGCACCCTCAGCCCTCAGGACAATAGTTTCACCCAAAGTCGTGCAAAGAAACCTAAGGTTCTAAAACTCATTAAGCAATTCTTAGTGCATAGTACTTATCCTTAGCATCTAGTGCTTTACCACGATAAAGTGGCTGACAAACAATGATTTCATTATGTTTTCTAAAAACAATTTTCAAGTTATATAGAAGTTATATAAAATGTAAATTATTAATAACACATCTCCAAAGCATTACAACATAAACAAAATATCAATTCGAACATTGTAAATATACGCTAATAATTTAATATGCTCTATAAGATATGCCAAGTTTCTCCTTCATACACTAGAGTGAACATAAACAGCATTAAACTGAAATTTTATCGTCACTAAGGCCCTGATCTGAAACATTTTTTTCCGACGGAATCGGAAATGGAATTCCCTTTATAACAAAATCCTATCATTGGAACCAGTAAAGGAATGGGAGATGATTTCATTCGGCGAAACTCGGTGGGAAAATTTTCTGTCCGACAAATCCCATGGGAAGCCAAGAAATTTGGCACGATTTCAATCGCGAGAACAAACCTTTTTTCTATTGGACCAAAACACCCCTAGTCTACTCTTCCTATAAAATCCTTCTCTTGCTCAAGCGAATTAGTGAAAGCTCTCTCTTCTCTTCCGATCTAGAAAGGGAAGCAGGAGACTGCGAATCTCCTTCCAATAAAAAACTATTCTCTTTTTTTATTTTGAGGGACTAGTGATTCTTTTGTAGCCTCGTTTTCATTTGTATACTTGTATTCTCTCTTCCAACAAAGCCTTAAATACATTTTTTTTCTTTTTTGTACGTGTACTGTATTTGTGGATTGGAATTTGGAACAAGGTGAATGCACAGAACTAAGAAGGTATATTGAGATAATTTTTGTATCATTGTATGTGTACCGCATTTTGTGGGTATGGTGTTTTGAGTTTAGTACTCGTTCATCTTATCTTTGGTACTGGTAAATATGCGTTCAAATGACATAGTTGAAATTATAGAAGCACTAAGGCACTACAACTTTTTACAGATTCATATTTGTATTCTAGGGTAATATGATCAAATTACAATAATTAAAATCATTTCCTCTCTGTTTTCTTATGGATTCTGATCATCAAATTTCAATTCTCGTCAATTCTTTTTACATTGATTCAGATCACCAAATTTTAATTCAAAATCATTTCCAATCAACTCTTTTCTATTGAAATGAATTCAACTCCCGTTAATGAGCCATGCTGATCAGGGCCTAAATCTACTTTATTGTCAAATCCACCAGATATAAAAAATTTCTTGCAATTTGGACTTAGAAACTCAAAACCCTCTAAATGGATATAAGACTGATATTCAGAAGCTAACTGCTAATTGTAAACAATTCTAAGGGAAACTTTGAAATTTGACCCAAGATGTGTATTGTAGCAAGAATGTCAAAACTTACATCTGCATGCCTGTACCGCACTAGCCAATCTACCCTAAAGTTTTATAGAATATCTGTCATTGTTCATTTAGCCCTAGTTATGTTCAGTTGGTTTGCACAGTTGAAATCAGGTGAAATAGTATCTGATATGGCATGTACTCAACAGAATGCCAGATGTTTTATATAGCAAAGAAAGGTAAAAGCAAACCTGAATGAACACTAAATTCCATATTTCTATACAAGTAGGATCATCATTGTTTACTAAGGAAGCAGCATCCCTGTTCCCTTTTCGGTCAAAGTGAATTTCAGTGCACGGGCCGCATGGGCCAGTATCTCCCATCTCCCAAAAATTATCCTGCTCACAAAATATTAATGTCCATTAAAAATTGATAATCAATTTTTTGAACGATGACATTGCCGAGTTCTAGAAGTCTGGTACAAAAAGAACAAGCCTTACTGTACAATTTTGGTAAGCCCATTTTTGCATCATTCTTTTCAAAATGATTCTTTTCTGGTTGGCTCCTAGAAAACCTCAAAATATTTTGTATACCCCTCAGCAAAGTAAAATTACCTGATGATCACCTATGCATGAGAAAATATCAACCAAAGGGAAGGGAAAATGTGTCGGTAGTGCTTCAGGGTTGGGACAGTGCGGGCTAAAGTACAACTTTCCTTAAACAATATATAATTAGTAATTAGATAGATGAATAAAGCAATCACCTTGCAACCAAAAGGGAGTACTCTCTCCTTTGGCAAGAATCTCAACCATATGGTTTTAGCTTCTTCATCAGGTGCAAGGCCAGCCTTTTCATCACCACCAAAGTAGGTGGCATAGATCCTATCTGTCGGCAATTCGTACACCTAAAAAAAATCAAAATAGTCAACACCTAGAAAGCAAATGATCTAAGATGCACAATTGACTCCAAAATTCCAATACTGTAACCCACTAGAGATCAAGGTTTAAAATACAAACATGAAACATAAGCAGCATATTTGAACCTCAACTAAACTTCAATTACTGATTACTCTAACTAAAATGGACACACAGGAGAGAAACCTTGGTGAGCAATTCCCAAGCCCAGGAGATGGCTTCCTCCTTGAAATAATCTCCAAAGGACCAATTCCCAAGCATCTCAAAGAAGGTGTGGTGGTAAGTATCCTTCCCCACATCGTCCAAATCGTTGTGCTTGCCTCCAGCTCGGATGCACTTCTGCGTGTTGCAGGCGCGGGAGAGCCGGCCGAGCGGAGACGCCGGGTCGACCGTGCCGAGAAAGATCGGCTTGAACTGGTTCATGCCGGCATTGGCGAAGAGCAACGTCGGGTCGTCTACTGGCACGACCGGGCTCGACTTCCAGTTCACGTGCGATTTGCCTTCGAAGAACGAGATGAAGGTCTCGCGCACGCGGTCGGCGCTCCAGGTCGCCATGGGAAGAGAGGCGATCCTAGAAGTGAGGATTTTAGTGGAAGTTGAGAGGGAACGAGGTCGAAGAAAAGGAATAGCGGCTGAGAACATGTGAGGGAAGGACTCATCGATGAGACTGGGGTTTATTTATGTGAGACTGGAGATCGGAGATGCGCGAAAAGCTGAACGGATGGGATTAAATCACACGAGAAAAGACTTCCCAAGTCAGGATACCTTTTTTTTTTTTTTTTTGAAAAGAAACCCGTAGGCCCAAGTCAGGATGCAATATCTATATTGTCTTCAAAATTTGTAAAACACATCGAATAATCCGTGTAGAATATGCTGCAATGTGTTACAAATTTTGTTCGGAGTATTTTGATCAATTGCTTTTAATTTTTTTCTTGTTGTCGCAATGCAATAGCCCCTCGCGAGACCTTAAAGATGATTAAATGAAAAAAAACTACACCAAAAGAGAAAAAACATCTGAGATATAATTAATTTGTTTGTTCTTCCAACCCTTCTATTTTTATTTTTTAATTTTTTTTGACGAATTTGATAAATAAAAGATATGTTGTAGGATAAAACCTGAAAAATGTCCAAAACATCCAAGTTTTATTTATTATTTAATTTTCCCGGAATGTCCTCGTCCCATTGATTTTACGTCAGTAATCTCCAAAATTTTTGCAACATATGTTAGATGAACGCAAAAAAAAAATGGAAGCAGATACTTGAAATGATGTGTTCTTTTAAATAAAAAAACATTGCGATACATGAAACTACAAATAATCCCCTTGCTACATCTAAATAAACAAAGAAAAGTGAAAAGAGGGGAGCACATCGTATGGAGCCTAGATGTACATTAAACCTTACTAATATTCACGAATTCTTGGAGAACCTGGACGTTAACTTTGAATACAAAGCAGTATTTCGCAAGATGAGGTATAATACAAATACAACATAGATTATCAAGCCAATAGATACAGTTGAACTGAGCAGTGCACCGCGTACTTCCTCTGAGAAGAAAGAGAACAGTAGATACCCATTGATTAGTATCAGGAAAGCTGCGACCACCCAGCTTACCACCTACCATAAAGAATTACGTTTCAATTAACCAACTACAATTAGTAGTAAACAAAAAAGATTAAATAAAGAAGGCAATAAAATGATTTACTTGGGTTAAGCTGCCAATCTTGAAGCACCCCATGACCTGCTCTTTTGAAACCAAAGTAATAAGCGGTATGAGAGCAAATGGTATCTGAACTGACTGAAGCACATTCAATGACTCATTCAACACGTCCATTGTGGGGTCTTCAGTATCGAAAAACAAGGCCACAATGATGGTTGGCACAATTGCGAAGCTTCGTGTAATCATAGATCGTACCCATTTCTTCAGCTTCAAGTTCAAAAATCCACCCATGATGAACTGGCCTGCATAAGTGCCTGTTATGGTACTGCTCTGACCCGATGCCAGTAACCCAATACCCCAGATGTAAAGTATCGGGAATAATTTACGGCCATACTTTTCTTGTAAAAACTGGCCAGCATTCTCCAACCCAATCGTGCCAGCCTCTTGAGAGCCATAAAATCCTTTTGCAAACACAGTGGTGACACAGATGTTAATAAAGAGGGAGATGGCGAGAGCTAGGGTCGACTCAATAGAGTAATACTTCATGGCCTCATGCACACGGTTCTTCTTGGCAGTGTTTATCTTCCTTGATTGGACAAGAGCAGAATGGAGGAACACGTTATGCGGCATTATTATGCAGCCCACCACACCAACAGCTTGGCGGATGGTATTGGAACTTAGTTTTGGTACCAGAATACCTGGAGAAGAAAAGAGAAACTATTGGCTCATCAACAAAATACCAAAAAAACAAAAGGAAAATCATATAATCTTGCAAAATAGACAATTCAAAGCTGTCCTGAATAAAGTACAAGTTTTTGTCTACTTTTCCAAATTGATAAAAACATGATAATAACCATAACCACGGCTGGCACCAATATTTGTGACAAGTGCATGTACCAGCTGATACAATGTCCTCATGTGTAAGAATAATTTATTTAGTAAAAAAATATAGATGAAAAAAGTTGATTTAGTGTACATTAAATTTTTAGCTATCCTATTTTGCATACATCCAATGACTGAAATTTAAACTTGTTAGTGATAATTTTTCTTTTAATTTTTAGGCATTTTATCTACCCTAAAATTGGATGTACCATAAATTTTGATGTAAACTAGAATTACACATTAAAGAAATATTATCGTCATGAATATTACCAATCAAAAGTTCTTTCCCATCAGGTTTAGCTTCACCAAACATAATTGCAAAGGAAATAGCCATTGTTGCAATGAGCACCCCAAAAAATGCCTCTAATTTTCTCACACCATAGTTCTCAAGGAACAGAAATATGAAGCTGGAATAAAAAAAGAGTAGAAAAATTATGGCAATAGCAGCACTAACAAAATAATGATATATAATAAATATATTAGAAAAGAGGTTGCAGACAGATTTGGCTTAGCAATAAGGCCATGAAAATTGGGGAAAGAAGTTTTAAATCCAAACCATCTTATTTAGAAGCCACAAACAACTTCATAATTCCCAGCTAAATGGAACTCGCAGAACTAGATATTTCTTGTCATGCATTTGAATCAGCTTAACAACTGCCTATTTGCCCCTAGTGTAATATATCTATGGGCATAATATAAAAGAAAGGAGCAAACGGGATAATAGCTCAAATGATAAGATACTACAATCACTCCAATGAGTCCTGGTTTCAAACTCCGAGGGGAATAGACTTCATTTCCACTACTTTAACAAAATGTAAAGTAAAGCTCTTGTGCACTGTTGTTCTATATGACTATATTGTGCCTTTTAATTGAAAACAAACAGACCAGATTTATACAAAGAGTCCCTCAAATGAACTCATAAGGTCAAATCGTTCATTTTCGATCAGACAATCCAGTTTCAAAATAATAAGGTGCTTCTTTTCCTTTTGGAAAGTTATCATATAAGGATCCAAGAGGCGCAAGTGGATTTATGGTTTGTAGGCATTATCCATTAAGATCACAAAACTAGAGTGAAAACGCAGGTACTAGAGCTTAATGAACAGGCACAGTTTGAATTTTTTTTTAAAAAAAGAGACATTGTAAAAGACGTGTATGCTAGGATTAACTGGAAACTCAACAAAGTAGCAGTCCTTTTCTCTTGAAACCATACACTCAGGTCTGGCCAAAAAAAAGAAAACAAAAAGAAGCAATACACTTACCTTATCCTTGGAAATAAAGGTTCTCTGTAAATTTTTTTACCACTGGAGTTGCTTTCATGCACTAGAAATTGATTAAACAAAGAACCAATATACTCCATTAACAGTAACTATCTCAAGGAATATCTCAAGAGAAAAAATTTCACTTAATTCCAGAATTAGCCAAGGTGAAAGCGAAATCAACCAGACCAGAAGTTAGTCCTTAAGTGGCAACTGTAGGAAGTTAGTGCTTGTACAGTATCTGTACAAGTACTTTACCAAATCCAAACCTGTTGATGTTCATTGCTATAGCCAAAAACAAGAATAAAAAATAGACAATTACCAATCCAAAGCAGTAATCAATACGCCGCCCCAAAGCGGTATGGTACCACCAGAGAGGATTTTAATTGCAATAGCACTTCCTATCACTTCTTGAATATCGGCACCAATCAGCGCCAGCTCAGCCATGAGCCAGAGCGCTACGCTGGCCCAACGTGGGTACTCCTCTCGGCAAAGTTCTGCAAGGTGGCGCCCTGTAGCAACTCCAAGCCGTGCTGAAAGTAATTGCACAAGTAATCCAATCACAGTCGACCACGTCAATAGCCACAGAAGAGAGTACCTGATCAGATCCCATACCAAATATCACAATAAACAAATTGTCAATCAAATAATAAATGCAAGTTGAAATGTAAGAGATACCTTGATTAGTCCATTGTTGTATATACTGTATTTTTTATATGGGAAGAGAATTTTAACGAACATATCACAGCCTTAAATAATTCGGGAGCAAGTAAATATTTACTGTAGATAAATAACGGAATGTTTGGTAGGAAATTTGTGCTTGAAGCATGAAAAAGACAGACTCGCTTGAAGTAAAATCTTCCCCAATTGCTTCATTCAGATGTAATTGAGAGTGATCCGAATTAACTAAAGAACAAAAAAATGCACGCACAAAAAAAAAGAAAAATCCTGTTCGAAATGAGTTGTTCTTTCTCTTGCAAACCAAAGTAACAAACCTTTCTCTTATGAAAACTCTTCTCGTATGAAGTAAAAAAGCTGTTATCCACTTATTATATACAATCCGACTTCACAAAAACAAATTTCAATTAAGACCTCAAAACACCAAGGTAAACCATAAAAACCAACAATTAAAAGCTAATAATTAAGATAACATTTCAACTAATTAACAAAAACTCTTATACAAAAGCGAGAGTACCCAGCAATGGCGCCTGCTTGGAGATCTCCCTCGAGGTTTCCAGGGTCGAGAAACGCGATGCACATTAGAAACCCAGGACCAGTGAAGCGCCATAGTTTGCGCCACGAGAAAGGAGGTGGCGACGCGTAATCCTCTTCTTCATCATCATCGTCGGAGACGGAGATGACGACCTTCTCATCCGAATCATACGCTCTCTCTTGCTCGTAAAGGTCCGGATCGGGAGCGGTGGAGGAGAGAAGCTTTTCTCTCGCTTCGTTGGACGAAGACGCCATTGTTGTGGTGTTGGGTTATGGGTTGGTTTAAAGTGGAGAATTGTGACAGGGATTGGAGCGAAAGTGGAGTGGAGAAGTGGCTTAAATAGACCCGGGGTTAAAGGATACCTCACGCCTTTCTGTAAAAGATAAGAGCAGAGTGGTGACTGGTGAGTAGTGCTATGCTTTCACTTGTATTTACTCGGAAATGTTTAGAAGAATCATGGAATTTAATTCTAGTTATTATATTAAATAAATAGACGTTTCGGGTCTCTGTAGTGTATAATTATTGATATAATGATGTTTTACCGTACATTTTTTTGGTATAATGTCAGCAATTGTACGACAAGTCTTTGAAAACAGAATTTCTCCTCTAAGGCTTCGTTTGGATAGGTGTGGGAAGAAAGGAAGAGGTGAAAAGAAGTATTGGAAAGTGTGTAACTTTGTGAAGAGTTTGAATTGTTTAATAATAAATTTCTTCTCTTCTTCTCTTATTCTCGTCTTCCTACTCCAATCCAAACATAGCCTAAATGAAAACAAATAAATAAATAAATAAAAAAGCTGAAAAGAAAAACTGTATTCCCCATTCAATGGCTGGTGCTTTCACGTTGTTTTAGGCCCAGATCAAAATGTATTTTTCGCAGGATTTTATTTCATCTTATTTCAATTCTTATCTAATTACATAAAAATTCCAATCAAATGATATCAAATTTCGTTTATTTTATCCAAAATTTCCAATGAAATAAAATTAAATGAAATGTCATGTTAAAAACATGGGATTTTGATCAGGGCCTTACTTGTCTGTAATTATGATGCTTTTGGAAATGTTTGAGGAGAATCAAGGAACTTAAATTGACAATACGTGTCTCTGTAGCTAATTATTGTGGATGCTTTTATTATTATTATTTTTTTAGGGTCGGGTGACAAAATCGGCAAATTTTATTAAATAAAAGCTGTTTTTATTATTTATTTATTATTATAATTTTTTTTAATGAAACTAGCAGACTGCTTTTATTTATTACTGTACTTGTTTTGGAACAATCAAGGAATTTAAATTGACAATGCGTGTCTATGTAGCAAATTATTGTGGCTGCTTTTATTATTTATTTATTTATTTTTTTAAATGAAACCAGCAGACTGCTTTTAATTATTCACTGCACTTGTTTCTTTTTTTTTTTTTTTTTGATGAACGCCTCATAGGCCTACTTTCATTAAAAAAGAGTTAAAAGTTTCATAATACAAAGCATCGGCCTCTTAAAAAAAGAAACTAAACCTGGTGCTAACATAGCTGACACGCAGCAAAAACATTAAAACTACAGAAAAGTTAGTTGATGCACTGCACTTGTTTCGGAACAATGTCAGTTAATTGAAGAAAAGGCCAGAAAGATTTCTCCTAACAAAAAGCTAGAAAGGAAAACGGAATATCTGATTTTCTGATTCATCGGTACAGAGACTCATTGAGGCATGCCCATGACTTTTTTCTTTTTTTTTTTATGGTTGGCCCGTAGGCCCTAAAAACATTATTGATAAAATAGAAGCTACAGCAGTTTAACACCAGCAACTACAGCTACCCAGAAAAAGAAAGCAAAGAAAGAAACAACCAAATACAAATATGCATGGCAAACGTGATAAACGACCACGATTTTGGTCATTTCCGTTTTTGTGCCGTTTGATCAAACGATCCAAATTTTTTTTCCGTTTCCATTTCGTTTATTAAACGCCTCAGATTTGCTTATCGTTTTTGTATTGTTTACAAATGCGATTTTAACGGCAAAACGTTTTTTAAACGTTTTGATAACAAGTCTTCAGATTACAAATGATAAAAGCTAAGAAAAAATTCAAAAAAATAGAGAAAAAATAGAAAAAAATATGTTGCAACTTGCAAGCTTTCAAATTGTCTATCATAGAAGCTATTCAATAACATTACATAACTGTTTCACATCGATCTTTCATAAAAATAAAATTTACAACATAACAAACATGCCTATGCCCATATTCCAAAATCCTAACTTTTACAATATACTAACTTGAAGCTCAAATCATAACAGACCTCAACAACATACCAACAATCCAAAATCATAACTTTTACAACATACCAACAATCCAACATGCTCATTTGGTTATGATGACAACCCCTCAAGCTCAACCCAGACCTCAACCTTACTTTTCAGTATCAATAACAATCTCAGCCAATGGCTAAAAATCCAAACCACAAACTCATTTAACATCATTGAAGGTCACTGGTTGAGGTCCAAGGAGCCAAAGAGAAAGTACCAGTACAAGTATACCAGTACTCCAGGCTTAATATAACCAAAAGAGTATTGAACTATGCCACATAACTTTCATCATACCACCCGGTTCATTTGATGCACCAACTTGTATTCTTTCAATTTCCTCTCATGTTTCCAACCCTACTATTGGTCCCATGCTAATTTCAATTTCAAAGAGCATCAGTACCAATTTGAAAGAGCCTAATTAAGTACTAATTTCACATAAACAATGCATTTTCAATTTCAATTTCACATAAGCAACCATTTTCAATTTTAATTCATAGCAGATTGGTACATTTCAAAGAGCAAGCAAGCAATTTCAATATCAGATAGCATCAGTACCAATTTTAAAGAGCAAACAAGCAAGCAAATTTCACATAAAATATAAAAAAGAGATAAGAAACTAACTCATCGTCAGACAAATCTGACTCACAGATCTGATTTCCATGGTCTGCACCACTCACCATTGCTTTTGATGCTTAGAGACTGAAAGCAACAGAGAAAAAAAAAGATATAGAAAGCTCACAAAAGAAAAAGGAGAATACACAGAAAAAAAATAAATAAAAGAACACCTTACCTACAATTACTTGCTTACTCTTGCTCAGTGATGAGTACTGATCGATGATAAACTCACTGGTCTCACAAAATTCCAAGAAGAGAAATGATAGCACCTTTCTCGACCTATTAAGCCTAATCAAGATCTCAATAAGTACAAGGAGGGTCTGGAAACACGAGAAGATCGTCGATTGCAGTTCTCAAATCACAAAAGCTACGATTTTACAGAACGAATGATTATCTCTTCTTGGAAGGAAACAAACAAGTAAAATTAAGCTTCCATTGACAAGAGAGAGAGAGAGAGAGAGCCACAAAGAGGTGACAGAGATGGAGAAGGAGCGGCGCGCGTGAGAAAGAAAGATGAAAAGAGAATACAATTTAGAGCGGCGAGCGTGAGAGAGAAAGAATAGGGTTTTATCAGATAAGCCTCGTTACCTCCGCCCCTCTCTCTACTCTTTAATAAATTCTACCTTCGTAGAATACGAAACGGCAAAAACGATATACACGAAACGATATGGTATGAT